>CM047811.1:109838468-110438468 GCA_026214975.1 Gentiana macrophylla
CCCTTTTCTCCGCCTCCGACCGTCGTTAATAAATTGATCGACCCGGCGCAGGGTGGATGGCCTCGCCTGTGGAATCCAAAAAGAGGGTAGATAACGGAATGATATCTTCATCCTTCAACCTCATGGCTCTAAACGCTGAATAATAAAGGATATTAACGGCGCTCTAATCGCCGGCATAAACTCTTTTTTACTCGCCCCGCGCATTATCGCTTTCGATCACCAATCCTCGCTATCTTACGGTGGGAACTCGAACATCGCCCTCGGGTCCGTAATCTACTTCCGTTGTCAACCTGATCTTCTTCAATCCTCGTTACGTCTCGATGAGTGTCGACTTGATCGAGGTCGATCCGACTCATGCTCGCTACGATGGTGTTAATCGCCATATCCGCACGATTATCTCGATGGGGATCTCGGTTCTGCAATTTCTTGACGGTCATCCCGGTTGTTGTCTGGTGTTGGGTCGGATGACCTTTCTCGCCGATTCCTATTATCTCGACGTGGAGATCGATCTTTCTTTCCGCTGTAGCTCTTTCTGTACTCCCGACGGCCTTCGGCTCGTTCTTTTCCTCGACCAATCGCGACTTCATCTAATCGACCTCTCGATACATGCGCCGATATCCCTTTTCAAATCAAAGCATTCTTCCGTGTCGTGTGCTTCCACATCTTCATGATAGTCACAATACTTGTGAGTATTTTTCCTTTTCTCCGGATCTTTAGACATCGGTTCAGTGTCCTAGCTATGTTTCTTCTTGATCATGATTGCCAATACCTCTCCCGAGATCGATTGAGGTGGATAAAGTCTCGGTCTTTTAAATTTCCTTTCTTTCCCCAATCGATCCGAGCATCAGAGTCAAGCGTCCGATCAAAGACGTTGGACTTGCTTTCTTCGCCCCGACCCTCTCTGTTGACCCTTGGTTTGGCTTCGGGAATCATTCCTCGTCTTGAGGCTAAGTGAAATGGTGTGCGACGCCATCGCCTTCTTCACCTTATGTAACCCATGGACTATGTTCACACATTCATCCATATCATTCGGCATTTTCTTGATAGCTTATCATACAGCCTTCATATTCCGCGGACCTCCTCCAAAAAGGCATTGACTTGCAACGCATCACGGCATTATGCACTTTCATGGCTTCAAGGTTGAAACGCCTCATGAAGTCGATAGTAGATTCTCCCTTTCCTCGCTTGATGTTCTATAAGGTGGGTAGCACTAAGATGGAACTTCTTGTTCCCAATGAAAGCGTCTCGAATTTTTGTCCCAACCGTAAAGCTAGAGATCGATCCGGACGTAGCTTGCAGAAACCACTCCCGAGCTCGACCGTGAGCAACGTGACAAGGCTCGAACACTTCATGGCGTCATTGGCGCTTCTCAACCTCATCAAAGATATGTATCGATATAGATGGTCCTCTGGGTCCGTAGTACCGTCGCATAGGGTTCCATCTTGGCGGCTTTTAGGATTCGGCATCGTATATATTTCGATCTCGGACTAAATGGTGACTCAAGCCATTCGGTGGGTTGATCTTTCCTCACAATGCGGTTGAACTCGTTTGGATGCTATCCTCGACCACCTGAAACTTTTCTTGTTCGGGACGCTTGCGGGCGTTAGTCACACCGATCTCAATCGCGCTTTCTCCACACTCCTCTTCAACCCCAACAAAGCCTTTTACCCCTAGCATTATCAATCTCACCTTTCGACCTGGAGGTCTAACTCCAGTTGTTCAACAGAGGGATTGCGATTCTTTACCTATAAATGCCGAGGCTACCACCCTCTTCAAGCGCCCTCATCCAAAAGATGCCAAGTGGTCCGCCATGTCTTGCGGTGTGCGGGAAGCCGAGGCTGGGGAGGATCTGCAATCATGCGGTCTAGATCCAGTGGGGACTTCTTGAATTGTGAGGGAACCCCACCTGATCTATATCCGTGTGCTCTTCGATCGCAGTTCTGGTCGTTCGTCGGTTTCTTCCTTCTTTGGTGGTACCATTGCAATCTCTTTACCAACTCACCGGTAGAAGGCCCTCCTTTTAGCCGCCAAACGACGATGCTAACGCACCTCCAAAGGTGAATTGAGGCCACGTGTAATCTGCTGATGAGCCGTAAGAGATCGAGATGGTTAAATATGAATAAAAGATGATGTTTTGGTATGTTATGGTCGAGTCCAAGAATGTATCTTGGATTGCCTACGTATCTCCAGGTGAAAGTCCGTGAATCAAGCCTTACGTAGTTCCCGGAGCTATGTATTTATAGGCACATGTCCTTCTTCCGCCTCTAAAATTGGCGGCGGCCGGTCTATTGACATAAATACCCTTAAATGGGCCTTGCCTCCTTGTCCAAGAAACTGTGGATGTGGGCCCGGGTCTCGTGCCAAGGATCACGATGTCGACTCTGAGGTGGTCCGAGGTGAGCGCTTCGAGTCCAAGTACTTGTGGAATCTCCTCCGCCACGATCTCGAGGTATGTCTCTTCTCCGACCCGAGGCGGATAATATATTTGGACTTTTCTACATGCCACCGACCAATGAAATAATTCCACGTGGAGGAGCGAATCCCTCGTATCATCGTGATGTCTGCTTGGCTTCAAGAGACATTGGAAACGCCATGGCATGTACTTTTCGAATTCGAGATGGCGATATGAGTCCGGCAGGTGTCACCGCTTTACTGGGGTATTGGGGCGCTCGATCCGCCACTTTTGCAGACTTTTTATGAGGTTGCTCGAGGATCGTGGTGCTCGTGTTACCGCGAGATTTATATGGCTTATGTGGGGATTTGGAAGGCGCGTTGTTCCGCAGTTGTTTGATCGATCCGTTATGTTTTTTGCAAAGATGTACATGATCTCTACCAAAGATCGGTCGAGTATGTGGCGGCTTTGAGACCCATAGGCGCGAGGGCTTCGTCCAAAGACTTGCCGGATATATGGGTGAAGCCTTCGGAGGGGGTGATTAAAAGGAATGTGGATGCGCCGCCACAAGACAGGAGCAAAGGGGAGTTATTTTCCGAGATTCTAATCGGCGCTTCTTCACACCTTCACAGATAATTTTGATCCAGGGACCCGGTGGAATACATGGAGCTTAAGGCTATCTTCTTGGCTCTAGGAGGCGAGGCGATTTGGGAATTCAACGATTAGAGGTGAGAGTGATTGTTTGGCATGTGTTTCGTGTCTCTCGACGGCCAAGAGATCTTACGCCTCGTAGGGTTGTTTGTTGCATGACCGCTTGACCTCTTATCTAGTTTTTCATCGCTTTTTTTATTTATTCGGCGTAGTAGGGAATGTCGGGCGCTTCTTCTAGCTGTAGACACGCTTGACGCTTACTTTAGACATCTTGGGCGCCTCGCCCGGGTGACGTTTTGGCCGCTTTTTTGACGGATGTTGATTAATAAAGTTCTTGTTTTCTAAAAAAATGCTTTCATTCAATTTGAAAATATACATAGTTTTAAAGGTTTTATATCCTCAACGGACTGAAATAAATCATACGTCCATTCCTTTCAAGTTTTGGCTTCACTTTAGATTTTTCGCTTCATTTTATGATCTTTATTAACGAAATGACAAGATTTAATATCCTCAATGACAAGATAAGAGCACCTCCTTCGATAGAAGGTTGAAGATTTGTTCTAAAGCTTTATAAAAAGCTTTTTACCGTTGTGTGAGGCTGAGTCAACAAAGCTCCAAATTCTTGAACCGGTTTATGAAACAAAAAGCTGATATTTGTGTTACTTTATTTGGTTTTTTCTTTTCTTAAAGCTTTATGTATAAGTGGATAAAAAGTTTATAGAAAAAAGGTTTAGAAATTAATGATCGCAAGACATACATAAACCTTTAAAAGGTTTATGATTGGAGATGGCCTAATGGTTCTCAAATGGTCGCTTCCTAACATTTAATGGGTCCGGGAAAAACTAAAAGAATGACCTATTTTTAAAAATTCTCCGTGCTTTTATAGATGCAAAATCATCAATAATATTTTTATGTTTAATATTGTTCAATATATCATTCAAGGACAGAGTCAGGATTTGAACTTGGGTGGGCTAATGGACTATATCCAGTTCGTCGGGTGGACTGAATTAAGAATATTTTATGGATCAAACTGGACTACATAGAATTTGTATTGTAGTATTTTTTGTTCGGGTGCCCTAGAAATATGCATGCCTCCATCATTGATATCATTATGTTCATTGACCTTACATGGTCGGCTAAATAGATTTTTCATTAATTAATATCATTAGTTTACAAGAGTTTCATGATTAATACATATATCATTACAATAACTAGTAAAAAATGTCAAACAAAAGAATCAAACTTTCATCAATAGAAGTATATAACCATCGCTACTAGATTACACTATTGTTAAAACGCGTAATTTTGGGGCCCCTTATATCATGGGCCCTGGTAGTCGCCCATCTCGCCCGACCATGTTCGGCCCTGTATGCACTTCCTCACGTAATTAAATATCATTTACGAGTGCATCCCGATTTATCACGCTTGATTTTGATTGTGCTTGTCCCGCACTCGTGGCCGATCGCTTAGATTTGATGCCTTATTTTTCCACCGAATATTTATTCGGGCCATTCAATGGTTCTTTTCCATGTTCTATTCTTTGCCATGATGGTCTTAAAACCAATTGTTGAGACGGTGAACAAGCTCTCAAAAACATCGAAGATTGGTATGCAAAATTTATCATAACCTATTGGATTTGGTTGTTAGGTTTGCAAAATATCCGCTAAGCTTGATGTGTTGGAAAATGTATCGCGTGTGGAGTGATTTATTAGTAATGATCCGTAATTAACGGAGGTAATTGCGGAATAAGAAATAAACAACTCGGAAAGAAAATTCGCTTTATCTAACAAATGTAATCGATGTTGCGTGAACAATCGTAGGGCGGTAACGGCCGGGCCGTGGGGATATCTCGCTATTTATGTGTGATTTTTCCGGTAGAGGTGGTGGTGGACTGTGTGGTGGTTTACGAGAGATGTATGAAGTTTCACGGTGAGGGTATGAACATAACAACGGAGTCGATAAATTTGGCAGGGCTTGGCCTCGCTTTTGTTATTGGATAGATCTTTTATTCGTGACATACAACTCCTATTTATAGGCGATGGACTAATCATGATTATTCTAATGATGATAAGACACAATAAAGTACAATTAAGTGTAAGACGCGATCTCCGTTGGTGGGAGCTGATTGGAGTTGATGTATCGTCGGTCTTATCCTTCCAGTGGCTCAACAAATCCCGTCTTGAGGAGATGAGTCCGGTTTCGCCTTGAATTGTTAGGAGGCTGCAGGTGTCTGAGCGTAACCCGGGCTGTCAAGGCTTGGCTTTGCATCGGGTTGGCTGATAGGCTTTCCAACTTGTCGTTCGAGTCCATCCTGCTAAACAAGATGAATCGGAGTGTGTGAAGATGGAGTGGTATCTCGACGTATGTTGTGACCTCCGATCGGTCAAACCGGGTCCGTAGGACCAGTATGCTGGTTTCCCATATCAAGAATGTGATCAATATTAATGTACAGATCTGACTCAAAACAATGAAACAAAAGTATGATGCATAAAATAAATGACTAGAGATCAAACCGAGGTGAGTAGTTACTCTTTCCTCAAGACAAATTGTTCGGCATGATGCACTTCAAAAATTCGTGTTCAAGGAACTTACAGAGTGCTCCGCCTTCTCTTCGACTCAAGAACTAGATCTATATGAGAGACTCTTTGTATTGGAAGACACAAGAGAAAATTCGATGCTTACACCTTCATCCATGGGGTTCTTTATATCGTAGAAAAGATGAGCTAATACTCAATTCTTATTGGCTGGATGACACAGTCGGCCGACTTTTCCCTCAAGAAAGATCCACTTGGCCGACCTCTAATTGCCCACGCATGTTGGGATTAAAATCCCTCAATTTGATTGGTCGGATGACGCATCTTTGAATTCTGATTGGTCAAATGACTCAATCACACAAATTCTTGAATTCTGATTGGTTGGGTGACACAATCACATGCCAAAATTATTTTTGGTTGATTTCATAAAGAATTTTGTCCAAAAATTAACCGAACCGAGCACATGCCGCAACGGGCGGCGCAGCGTGTGGAATTATTTAAGTCCTCCTCCTGCACAAAAGTGCTTTGCCCTTTGGGAACATCCATAAGAGTCACACTAGCTCTTATTACTTGATTGTCCAAACCTCGTTATCAATGTTGAGAATGGGTTGAGGTCCTCCTTCAACTCACATCTCCTACATATTTTCAACCAACTTTACGCATTAATTTCTCATTCACCCGATATCCGAATCGAGTGATTCCAAAGCCAAAATTCATGTACTCCCTGAGTAGTATTTTTAGGTATAACAATCTTTCGGTGAACCACACCGGGCCTTATCCGAAATTCGTGCTAAATTTGATTGTTTCAACACATGTTTCAAGCCCCCATTTCATGAGATTCGGCTTATATCTCCAATATGATGATCTACGCAAATTATTTGTAAAATTAGTGTTAAAGGTAGATTGTAAATTGGGATTAATCGACTCTGAGCATGTGCTCGTGCAACCAGGGTAGCGCGAGGATTACACGACTCTAAGCATGTGCTCATGCAACCAGGCTCGTTTGCCTTCAAAGGCTCAACAAAAAGCTCTAGTCTAGTCTTGGTTGACCATTAACAGATCGCTCAGATGGGCTTCTCACTTTATAGATTGACCATGAGGTTTGAAACATGGCCTTAACATCATATTGGCTTCATAAACGCTCATTAATATCTTTTATGCATAGGGCCTCTGAGCGCTGGCTTGACCCTCGGCATCTTATTGGGTCTCTTTGTGCCTACTCGAACCTCGGTCATGGACGAGAGTTGTCTGATCTCCACCCTCAAGACACCTTCAACATGCTCCAAGGCTCTTAATGCGTGAATAGTACATGTTCCTATCTTCATGCAATCACCGCCATTCTTGTGCATCTTTTATGCTTACTACGTTAATTATAGAGTAGTTTAGCCTCCATTAAAACCATTATACTTAGACATTTTCCCTACAATCGTCCATTATGGTTAATCTCATGCCACATGTATATGTACCATAATCGCCACCAAAGATATACCGCTTACCTCACTTTATCTTAGTGAATAGTAACAAATCGATCCTCTACTTTGAGAATCCCACATTTCCCGCTTTGGCGACGTGGGTGAACCGCTGACCACCCAAAATTGTGTGTTCTCTTTCCCGACGGAATGAGCGGCCATGATCCACCACGCCACCAAAGCCATGGAAAGCCGGGATTCTCAAAGCCGAGAATCCGGATTCGAATAGTAAACACTAACAATTATTTTTTTTGTCCAAAGTCCAATAGAATTATGTATTTTTATTCCACCAAGACATGGTGCACACACATATACACTTTGGTGACGTTCTCGAATATTTTCGCCAAACCTTTACTTTCTTGTTCTTCTCATTCCTGCTTTTATTATACTATTTACACAATTTTACACGTGTCGATACTTTTGGATATAATCGCTGTCAGCTAGAAGAAGCGGTGATAGTTGTTTTATAGTATACCAATTTTGACCGGCAGAGTACCGAGTCGGTTGTACTATAGAATGGCGGGCAAAGCCATATCTTATGAGGATCTTAGTTCACTACCAAAGCTAACATCGTTCTTAGTTCATATCAACAAAACTTTGAGAAAAGGATGTGTTAGATAACCGGTATTATTAACTAACATGCACAACTTAAAAGAGTGGTTACAAAGCTATAGTTGAGCTATGATCCAATCAACTACTCACTAACCCTAGCTCGAGTATGAAAGTGAATATGGTATACTTCTTCTGTTCTTGGTGTATGTTGGTGGTCGCACACTATGAATTCTGACTAACTAGGCATTGATAACATAACCCAGCGCCCTATGTTAGATTCATCAGTCTGCATGCATTTAGGGATTAACTTACCTTACATTCTTAAAAAACTTTGAGACGCTCAACATACGTTGATGAAGCTCACTAAAAATACCGAATCTAAACAACTCAGTCGGTTTATGTTATGACGGATCGATCAAGAAGTGATGATGATTGTGAGTAAAGATAAAAGAATAACAAGTAAACAAACACAGAAACAAGAAATACACAGATTTAATGTGGTTTCCAGCAATGTGCCGACTACTCCACAGACAAACGAGGATATTTTATTATCACGAGAAAGTTACATTATTTTACAACTAATACAGATGGTATTTATAGCCTTTGGAATCAAACCCTAACCGACTAAACAATCAACCCAGTAAATGACTGAAATACCCTAGAAGTAACCTTATCCAAAGCGGAAAACCATGCAGATGTGTTCCCCAAGTATGCTAAGAATCAAAGACACTTAACTTCAAAGCGCCTTTACTTGGCGGGTTGATCAACCTGGCCGACTCGCCTTGGTGAACACGGTTCAAGCGAGATGCTTCATGCTCTGACCACCACGATTTCCCAGCACTCTGCTTTGAGTGCCACACTCAGCTGACCATGCTCAGTAGCATAGTTAAAGTCACAATTACAAATCTCTACCTTGACTTCAACTTCATGCAAACTGACCAGATGCACAACCAAGTGCCAGAAATCCTATTTGTCTTCAGATTTGAATATCTCAGCAGACCCCCATCATCAGCTGAGTATTCCCAGATACAAATTCAACAGCTTTGGATATTCAGCAAGTCCAGACACAACTGAACCTTGCCCTTAGAACTGGTTTAGTGAAAATATCAATAGGATTCACATCAGTGCTGATCTTCTCCACTTTGACCCTCCTCTCATTCCTTAGAAAATGGTACCTAACATCAATGTTATTGGTTCTCTCATGATGAACATGATCCTTAGCCAAACATATTTCACTAAGACTATCCCAATACACCCTGGCTTGATCTTGATGCAGACTCATTGATTAGCCCCTTTAACCAACTTGCTTCTGTCCGTGCCATATATTTTGCTTCAGTAGTAGATAATATCACTGTACCCTGTAAAGTTGCCTTCCAACTTACCACAGAACCACCAAAATTAAACACATACCCAGTCATAGATCTCCTGCTATTCACATCAGCAGCATAATCAGAATCACAATACCCTGTGACAAAACATTGAGTACCACCTCCATAAATAAGTCCACTATCTGATGTATGATGAAAGTCAAATTAACTATCATTTTCTTTGTGATTAGACCCGTTTATACCTCGTTTTATATGTTTCCGGAGACATTTGTTTGTATTTTGATGTATTTTACACCTTGGTTATCATTTCGAGACCTAGGACGAAAAGTCCGGAAATCTTATTATTTTTTGGTGTTTTAATACACTCTCGGTCACCCTAGTGTCCTGTAGGGATTACATGTGGTATTTGTTGTGATTTTATACAGGACTTAGGTGTTTGAGATGTCTGGAAGGCGAGATACGAGGATTGGAACATGTGCCCGAAGTTTAAACGTTCAACCGGATCAAAACGTGTTGGTACTACAACCATACATTCCATTTATCTGCATATTGATCCACCTTAGAGGCATTTTCTGGGCTGGACATCTTCATTAAAGTTGTATAAAATTGAATTATATTTCCAACGCAACTTGAATCACTCAATTTGAAGGTCTACACACAAAGTTATGGCCGATATACTGAGGGTGTGTCAGCTAGGCTCGCGCCTAAGAAATTCTAGGCGCACGCCTGACAGTTAATTTGGTCCAGAAGTTTCAGTCCGTGTTTTCATCATGCTAGGCGTGCGCCTAGACTAGGCACACGCCTAGCATCCAGATCTGCCAAAACGCTATAAATACCCCCATTTGGATCTAGATTGCTACATCATCTTCCCCAACTCATTTTCTGCAACTTTTTCATCATTTTCATTAGTTTAGCTTAGTTTTTAGGTAGATTAGATTAGTTTAGTTGTAGATTGTTGTAATCCGGAGGATTTTGAAGATAGCTTGACGCGTTATTGACGGGATTTCGCTCGGAGATTCGATTTTCTACGGCATAATATATTTGGTATTTCAATTTACTTTCTTGTTTTTGCTTTCAATATTGTTTTATGTTATCTTTCTTGTTGATTTCTTGTTGTTTTTGTTGTTAGAATGAGTAGCTAATTTCCTGATAGTCGAGGTATGTGATAGTCTTCGAAATCGAATCCTAGCCTGTTCTTATGGTGTTTTTGATGTTTGACTGTTGATTCTCGATGTTATCGTAGTTCTAGAACTTATTCTTATCACGTTTGTTGAATTGATCACTCGATAATTGTATCACATGTATCATCTTTATAGATGTATTTTGCGAGAGGATATGGGAACTAGGGTTCGAGATCACCTCAGAAAACCGAATGAGTTGTTCAGATTCGGTTTCGTGTGTGAGGTTTTGTATCGATTTGTCGGGCGTTTCATGAATCGTAGACCGTGTGAGGTCAGTTAAATCCGGTCAGCGGACTGTTGAACCTGACATATGAGGATAGATTATTGAAATAATGTCTATTCTCGGATCCAGAAACGACACCCTACTTGACATCGAGCGCTTAGGTGAATCAAGAATACCTCGGGACTTAGCTAGGGTTTGTGAGTATTAGATTGGATCATAGCTCGGCTATCTCTTTTATATAGTTTTAGATCTTTATTTTGTTTTGTATATTTAGTTATTAGAACCGGTGATCTGAGAAATCACCATGTTCAAATTTGTGTTGGCCTAAACTAGGAATGAGACCGGCTTTGGTACTCGACCGGATTCCCTGTGGGATACGACTTTGACTCACCAATTCTAGGCTACAATTGACCCTACACTTCCGGTGAGATTGGACACTTAGAAAAGGCCGATCAATGTACCCCTAAGGTTCCTGAATTTCACTGATTTCCAGTGTTCCTTTCCAGGTTGAGCCATAAACCTGCTGACAACATTGACTGCCTGAGTCAAATCAAAGGCGTAGTCTGCACTATGACATACATTAAATCGCCCATTTGCACTAGCATATGGAACCCTTGACATGTATTGTTCCTCTTCAATCGACTGTGGAGCAAACACAACAGACAGATGTAGATTTGGTGCCATAGGAGTATCTATAGGTTTGGCTGCTGACATGTCAAACTTGGATAATACCTTTTCAATATACCCCTGTTGAGACAAGAACAACTTACCCTGCTTCTTAAATGGATCTCCATCCTCAGAATTTTCTTTGCATTTCTCAAATCCTTCATCTCAAATTCAGCCTTGAGCATATTCTTCAGATCTTGAATATCAGACTTGTTTGGTGTGAATATTAGCATGTCATCCACATATAAAACTAGATAGATGATTGAACCATGCTTCAACTTGTTGTGATAAACACTGCAATCATATGGACTCTTGTTATAACCCTCCTGAACCATACAACTGTCAAGATTCTCATACCATTGTCTTGGGGCCTGCTTAAGTCCATATAAGGACTTCTTCAACTTGCAAACATGCCCTTCCTTGCCGTGAACTTGAAACCCTCCGGTTGAGTCATATAAATTTCCTTATCTACATCTCCATGTAGAAAGGCATCTTCACATCCAATTGCTCAAGTTCAAGATTCTGATGTACCACTATTGCTAACAACACCCTGATGGAAGTATGTCTGACCACTGGAGAAAATATCTCTTCATATTTTACCCCCTCTTTCTGACTGAACCCTCTAGCAACCAAACATGCCTTATATCTGAAACCCTCAGCATATGTCATTCCTTCCTTTTTCTTAAAGATCCATTTTCAGCTGACCACCCTTTTATCATGTGGTTGTTTGACCAGATACCAAGTCTCATTCTTCTTAAGTGACTCCATTTCTTATCCCATAGCAACAAGCCATTGGGATGCCTCAGAACATGTCACAGTTTCCCTGTAAGTGTTAGGTTCAAAACCTTCCACTTCTTCAGCTACATATAGTGCATATCCAACCATATCCTCCTCAAACCCATATCTTCTTGGAGGTCTAATATTGGTCCTCTTAGCTCTGCTGAGAGCTATACCCTGCTGACCAACATCAACTGTTTGAGTATCTGCTAACCCTTGTTCAGTAGTCTGGTTTGGATCCAGTTCTAGATCAGCTGAGTGTTGACTATCCCCTGCTGAGTCTTTTGATTCAGTAGACTCTACTTGAAGCACCACCTGTTTGTCAACCTTCTCTATCTCATATCCCATTTCAGATTCAGATGTGGCCCTCACAGATGAGTTAAGCATATAGTTTTCATCAAAGACTACACTCCTGCTAAGTATAACCCTATTTTCAGCTGATGACCAGATTCTATACTCCTTAACTCCAAATCCATACCCAATAAACACACCCTTCTTGGCCCTAGGTTCCAATTTACCCTCACTGACATGGTAGTAGACATTGCTTCTAAAACCCTAAGTCCGAGTAGTCCGCTAACTTTCCTAACCAAACATTAAGTGGTGTTTTGAGCTTGATCCCAGTGTGAGGCCCCATATTGATTAAGTAGCATGCTGTGTTAACAGCCTCTACCCAAAATCTCCTTACTAGACCAGAATTATAGAGAATGCACCTTGCCCTCTCCAAAAGAGTTTGATTCATTCTTTATGCAACACCATTCTGCTGTGGAGTATCTCTGACAGTATGGTGGCTAGCAATGCCTTCATTCTTGCGAAATTCATCAAACTCAGACCAACAAAATTCTAGTCCATTATCAGTTTTAAGTCTCTTGATCTTCCTCCCTGTCTAATTTTCAACTAAATCCTTCCACTGCTTGAAGTGCTTGAATGCTTCACTCTTGTGCTTCATCATGACTACCCAAACCATCATTGAATAATCATCTATAAGGGGCACAAAATACCTGTGACCACCCAATGACTCCACCCTTGAAGGTCCCCCCCAACAATCAGAATGGACATAATCAAGTGTCCCTTTTGTGATTTGAATTGCTTTTGGGAACTTGCTCCTATGTAGCTTACCAAACACACAGTGTTCAAGAAATTCCAACTCTTTGACCTTATGTCCCAGAATTAGATCAGACTTAGACATAATTTGCATCCCTCTTTCACCCATATGACCCAATCTCATATGCCACAACTTGGTCAATCAGGATGGTGAACCTCGATGATGCAACAACAAAGAAACTCGATCAAGAGAACCCTTTGTAGAATATACAATGTCCCCATCCTGATACTCTTCAGAATCACAACTGAATCCTTATAGACATTCACCACTCCACCTTCACCCCTGAACCTGAACCCTTTGCTGTCCAGTAGACTAAGTGATATCAAATTCTTGGTCATTGTGGAACACGCCTAGCTTCATTTAGTGTGTAGAATTTACCATCATGTGTCTTCACCTGAATAGATCCAATCCCAACTATTTTGTAGACCTTGCTGTTAGCTATAGCAACATGGCCTCCATCCACCTGGTGATAAGTTGAAACCACTCCCTAATTGGACACACATACTAAGATGCCCCAGTGTCCAGAATCCACACATCTCTGTGCCCTACTGACTCTGAAACTGCTAAGGCCAGATCTTCTTCAGAGTTGGTGTCTTGTTCTGCCAAAGCAATCAGTACCTGGCCGAGTAACCTCATCGCTTCTTCCTTTTTGGACGAGCCTTTTCCAAAGATCCACACTCCTTGCAAAGAATTACATACATCCTTAGCTTTATGACCCTTGGAATTCTTCTTGAATTTCTTCTTTCCAAAATTTCCCGGACTCTTGCTGACTCCACTGGCCACCAATCCAGCAGACTGATTGTCTGTCCCAGAACTAGATGCCTTATGGCATAACTCTCGAGCATGGAGTGATGACCTTACATCCTCCAATGATACCGAGTCCTTTCCAACAATAAAGGACTGCACAAAGTTCTCATATGATGCAGGCAATGATACAAGTAAAATCAATGCAGCATCCCCATCTTCTATATTCACATCAATATTACTTAGGTCAAGCAATATTGAGTTCAATTGGTCTATATGATCCCTCAGTTGAGTGCCTCATGTATCCTTAAAGCGAGAACAGACGTTGTTTTAACAACAACTTGTTGGTTAGAGACTTAGTCATATACATGCCCTCAAGTTTGGACCACAACTTCTATTCTGTGTCCTCATCAGCAACCTCTTTGATAATATCATCTGACAAGCACAACATAATTGTTGAATGTGCTTTCTTCTAGATCGCTCTCTCAAAGAAAGACTTTTTCTCGTTGATTTAGAATAGGGACCCATAATCCCTGTTGCTCAACAAAGCACGCATCTTGATCTGCCACAGACTGGAAATGTTTCTTCCTATGAACTTGTCAATCTTAACATTTAAAGCAGACATCTTTCTCACCAGTAAAGCTTGTGTAGATCCCAAATCCTAGCGTCAATTATGACATTGGTGTCAATCTACCTTGCTTAAAACAGATAAACAGATTTCTTGATGAACCTGGACGCTCTGATACCAGTTTTTTATGACGGATCGATCAAGAATTGATGGTGATTGTGAGTAAAGATAAAAGAATAACAAGTAAACAAACACAGATTTAACGTGGTTTCCAGCAATGTGCCGACTACTCCACGGACAAACGATAATATTTTATTATCACGAGAAAGTTACATTAAGTTACAACTAATATAGATGGTATTTATAGCCTTGGGAATCAAACCCTAAACGACTAAACATTCAACCCAGTAAATGAATGAAATACCCCAGAAGTAACCTTATCCGAAACGGAAAACCATGCAGACGTGTTCCCCAAGTATGCTAAGAATCAACAGACTCAACTTCAAAGAAATTTTTTTACTTGAAGAGTTGATCAACCTGTTGACCGACCGCCTGGCCGAACACCGTTCAAATAGATGCTTCATGCTCTGCTGACCACCATAGTTTCCCCAGACTCTGTTGAGTGCCATACTCAGCAGACCGGACTCAGTAACATAGTTTAAGTCACCATTTACAGTTTACATGGAGATTCTAAAACCTCGGTTCCCACACCCTTTCGCAAATTACATTTGTAAAGTAGACATGTGAAATAAATAATGACGTCAACGAAAGCATAAAGCAAAAGTTCTAGATCACTAACAAGCCAATAATCTAACAATCAAAACATCATAATACTTCCATCAACAAATTAGGGTTCTATTTCGATGTTCACAAAACTTGACTATTAAGGGATTAGCTACTCATTAATCTACTCAAAACAAAAGAATATAAACATGCAATAATAAATAAGACAAGAAATGAAAGCACAACTTATGTAGAAAATGAAGAAAACGAGTCATCGAACGAAATCTATTCAATAACGTGTCAAGCTATCACCGGGAATTTTCAATTTACAACGATCAATGTAAAAATTAAGCTAAAATTTATACAAAAGCTATTTAACTGCCAACTCTAGAGTTCAGAGTGATGGAATACTCTTCCCTTAAGGGTGGCGACTTCGAAGAGCAAAATAGGTCTTTTAGTCGATTCTTAGAGAGTCTTGAACAACGCCCGAATCATAAAGTAAAGCCAGTTCAGAGATATTAGGGTCCACTACATGCCACATGGATCGGTCTGCATGTGTCAAGAGCTCCAATATGGCTAAGGCCTAAGGTTCAATATCCGAGCAGAGATCTTACAATCCTCAATGTCTTTTTGGACTGCAGCGTGTAAGTCCTGATCAAAATTGTGAACAAGAGCAATAGTCTGAGTTAGGGGATCGAGGGACCATTTTTCTCAGACTCCGGCTCGGTAGCCGACTTCAAGTTCTCTTCCTCAAGCCGCTTTAAGGTACTTAGGTCATCAGCTTTCTCCTGTTTTAAAATACCGACTTGAGTTTTATAAAAGAGGGCTAGTTCTTAAGAATGTGCCTACTCGATATCCTTACATCGATAATGGTCTGGGAGGTCAGTTACATGCTGACTAAACTCCCGCAGCCAGGCCATTAGTTGAAAACCAAGAAGCTGTTAGTACAAGAACAATGGTGCATGATCAAGAGTAGGGGTGTAATCGAGTCAAGTCAAGTCGATACTCTTTAGGGCTCGAGCTCGACTAAAAAAGTTCGGGCTCGAAACTCGGCTCGAGCTCAATCGATCCTTTAAAAAACAAGATCGAACTCGACTCGCTAATTACTCGATATAACTCGACTCGGCTCGTAAGCTCGATTATTTTCCTAGAATTCATTTAATTTTTAATGATATATGGCAAGATTGAGCTCGACACGTCTGATGCTCGACTCGAATAATATTTTTTTAATTATGAAAAATAATATTTTATAATAAATTTAATTAATTAAATAATTATTTAATCAAGCTCGATTAATATATTTTAAAACTCGAGACGGCTCGGTTAATTATTCGAGTGGCTCGACTTGAGCTCGAAAAAACCCAAATCGAAGTCGATCTCTTTTGCAAATCGAAAGACGCTGTAATCACGAAGAAATTTCAACTCATTTACAAATTTAATCAAGAGAAATGTGCAATGTTATGTATACATCAACTGCAGTGTATATGACCCGGTCAGCCACGTGCAAATGTTGATTGGAATGAGAAGCCGACATTTGAACGTTCCCAAGGGAACCCTAGCTCGCAACAGTGTTTTATAGTCAAATAGACCCGAAATAACGTCGGAAACATATCGAAAAATAACGTCGGAAAAATATCGAATGAAATGTCTACGTAAAGAAAACGGAAAAATGAGAAATGTGGTGCAAGAATTTTGATCTTTTGGCACTTAAATCAATTTCTTTTCCTTTGTAATCGAGGAAGAAACATGGTGGGATAACGCTTTTGAATATTTTTCTATTTTCAGACTTTTTTTTTTATTACAATAAAGCCTTTAAAAATTTATAGCACGATGGGATTGTTTACATTGTTTTTACCCGGATAATCTTGTAAAATTAATATAGAGCGCACCTTTGATTCTATTATAATTTGGAGGTGGGTTGTGGTTTTGTTTTTGTTTTTTTTTTCTTGTGAAATATAATTTGGACCTTTTAAATATGGTAGTTCAACAACTTAAATTCATAAGTATGTGAGATTAAGGTTTTTCCATATGAACACAACGTACTTTGTTAGTAGTGCAACAATACTTATCCTTAAGTCACATGAAACATACATCTTGAATTTGAAAAATATTCATTTTTTGTTGTTTTAATATCTCACAACGGATTCAAATAAATATGATTTAGCTTTTAAAAAACTGTATTTTTCATATGTCTTAAGGATACGATGATGAATGCTGAATTTTTGTTTTGTTTTTTTTTTTGTTTTTGAGATTATAGATGATGAATGCTCATGATTTATTAAGGACTATCTTTTCACACAAATGTTGCTTTTACACTTACCAAGAGCTTCAGAGTGAAACGCGTTTGGATTTTCCACACGCCGCCATTCAACCGTAAATGAAATCGGAAAATATATACTATTCTCGCCAATTTATGGTCAATTCACTCACAAACCATTCCGACCCAATTTGAGTCGAATCGATCATTATCTTGATTTTATTATAGTCGAATTTTGAATGTTTTTAAATACTAATCGGTCGAAAAGACATTCGACTAAAATTGAGTACAAAAACTTTTAATATTCTCATCTCAAATTCATCAGAATCAACAGATGGTGCTCTTATATTGTTGTTGTTATCCTGACTCCACCCAGTGCGAATGTGTAGAGAATTCGACTCAATATTGGTCGAATGATACTCACGACTATGTATGAGTTTGGAAAACTTCAAACATTCTATTTAAAATATGGTTGAATCAATCAACCAACAAGTGACTCTCAACACGTATATTCCGACCATATTTCAAGATGGATAATGTGTATATTCGACCAAACTTTGGTCGAATGAACGCAGCGTAAAATAAAAAAATAAGGCGAAATTGGAAAAAAAGTCGTGTGGAAGATAAAAATTTGTGTGAAAAAAAGATATTCCCTTTATTAAACTTGTCACGAAAGCCGTAATTTAGAGTGTAAACGATACGATACGAGTCGAAATCGAATAATGAAAATATTGATTCGAGTATATTTCAAATTTTATAAACTCGAAAGACTGAGCAAGTACTATACATTACTATCAAACTCAAACTCGAGCCGAATTCGAGCTTGATTTGAGTTAAATAAAACATATGTTTTGTAATTCAGCATGACAATTATAACATAGTATTTGTAATATTTCCCTTTTAAAAAATAATCTTGATATATTACATTTCAAAAAATTATCTTGTTACACTTTATTGACCGTTCTTTTGTTTTCTTCTCTCTATCTTCTAAAAATACAAGGTTCAAAATTAGTTGGGGAATGGGGCTCGAACTCACCTCTTCATGTAATTATTATTTCCGTCGTTTAGTACGATGAAAAAGAACTGTTACCCCAAAAACCTGTAAATAATCAATTTAACTTTAAAATAAGAGTTATCGGACGTAATTTTACATAAATATTAATCCATTTATTCATATTTTTGCAAGTATTTTTCATTTAGAAAAAGCAAGTATTTTTAAATTGAGCATGTTCTCGAGTTAACAATTCGAGAGAATGGATAAGATTAACTCATTTAATATTCGAGCAACATTCGAGTCGTGCCTATTCGACCTCAAAACATATCGAATCGTACGTGCTTTTGAAGTAACAAGCATAAACAAACTCGAACGGCTCACAAACTATTTTGATTATTTACACTTCTAGTCATTTACATTTAGAAATCCATAAGAACATTTAATATTTCTCAAGGCATCAAAGACAACTCCTATATTCATGTTACAACGACACTATTTTCATTAAAAAAAAATCTTAGATTTAAAAAAAATACAGAAAATTAAAACAAAATACAAAAATATAATACCTATCAAAAATATAAATCAGCTTTAGTTTTTAAATTTGTGTGCAGTAGCACATAAAACAATTACAACGCTCCTTGTCCCTCCCCTAACGGACAAAAACAATTTCATCACCGAAAACAAAAAGGAGAATTAGGTATATATGCGCTTTTCAAACAAATTTTACTGTGTTTTTTTCCGTTTTTGACTGCGATTTTCTTCATTTTTTTCAAACGCTACACGATCTTAAGGCCCTCAAATCATATATGGTTCTCTTCCCAATTAGGCTTAGTTTGGCTTGGTTAAAACACCTAAAACGCGAAGATTTAGAGGCTTCAAAAGATCATTTACACCATTTCAACAAAAAGACTATATCCTCAAGATTTGTGGTAAACACCTTTTTTAACTCTTTCAAAAAAATCTATTTGTAGTGGAGCCCCAAATCATTTTGTCGTTTCATGCTGTAACCGTTTTCTCTCTTCTTCTTTTTTTTTTTTTTTTTTTTTTTTTTTTTTCCTATCAAAACTATGAGACATTTATTTTATATTGTCAAGGATTTCTGTTTTTGAGAAAATTGTTACGGATTTCATACTGTCATGTCATTATTTACATTGTATATTGATACATGTTTTGTCTTGTCATTTTTCTATGTGATTATTTCATCTTGTTACTATTATTTTATACTATTACATTTTCTTTTGTCTGAACAACAACTAAATTTTTATAAAAGAAAACCCTCAGAGTTTAGCAAGAAGCTAAGCAAAGTCCAAACAAAACAAAACAACCAGTTTCAATTGACACAAACCTATTCATATATAACAACCACCGCAAAACAAACCAAAGCAACTCCCAGAGCTCCTAACTAGGATTGATACGATTATTTGATAATGTCTTGTTATAGTGTAATGAATTCCGTATTATCGTTTTTATAGCGCCACAAGGGGTCAGGGGCGTTGGTGGGGCGTAAGGTGGTGTGTGACAACTTCATTCTTAAGAATGATTTAAAGTTTTTCAAAACAAAAACAATTGATTTTGTAAGCCGTGCAACCGTACTTACCTTTAAGTCACGTGAGATATACGTGTTCAATTTGAAAAATATACGGATTATGAAGAATTAATAGTTCTAAATGGAATGAAATAAATCACACGTTCTTTGCTTATATTTTCCGGCTTTGTTAAGATCAAGCGCTTACTATTCTACTAAAACCAATTAGTGTTAGTAAATATGCACTATATTTCCTTATAAATCAAGAGTGTGGGCAATCTCTCCCAACACCCTTCAAGTGTGTGCAATCTATCCCAACATTTGCACAATATAATTGTCTCTTCCAACACTTGCACAATATAATTGAGGTTCAACACACCCCCTCAAGTGTGGGACAATCACTCCCAACACTTGCACAATATAAATTGTGAAAATAATGTTCACACCAGGGTTCGATCTCATGACCTCTGACTCCGATATCATATTAAGATCAAGCGCTTACCATGGTTTTAGTAGAACGGTAAGTGCTTGATCTTTACATGGTAGCAGAGCCAGATGTCATGAGATCGAACCCTGGTTTAAATTATATTGTGCAAGTGTTGGGAGATATTTACCTACACTTGAAGGGGCGTGTTTGAACCCCAATTATATTGTGTAAGTGTAGGAAGAGATTACCCACACCCCAATTATATTGTGCAAGTGTAGGGAGAGATTGCTCGCACTTGAGGGGGTTGGGGGGTTGGGAGAGATTGCCTACACTCTTAAATATATAACGAAATATAGTAGCACATTTACCAACACCAATTGGTTTTAGTAGAACGGTAAGCGCTTGATCTTTACAGGCTTCATTACATGAATTATGACAAACACAAATTTTAGTCTGCAAGACTGCTCACATAATTCGAGATCATTAGTTTACATTTGTATGAATGCAAACTAATGATATCTGATTACATGTGTACTCGTTCAGACCATTAATATATATACCTTAATGATCATAAAATGAAGCCAATAACTAAAATCACGGCAGCGTGAACTATTTTAGTCCGTTTTGAGATAATAAACCATAAAAAACTGTATATTTCACCTCACTTAACGATCAGATAAGGAATTACGAAGATTTATTATATATTAAGCTTGGTTTTTCCAAACAAAGACAAAAGATTTTGTAAGTCGTTGCAACTGTACTTATCCTTAAGCCACGTGAAATATACTTATTCAATTTAAAAAATATACGAATTATGAAAATTTAATAGTTCTAAACGGAACGAAATAAAATATCATACGTTCCTTGCTTTTAGTTTTTGGCTTCATTTTGTGAACTTTTTATTAATGTTATGTATAATGACAAGATAATCGTCTGCACAACCACATAATTCGGTATCATTAGTTTGCATTCATATAAATGCAAACTAATAGTACTTAATTATGTGTGCACTCATTCAAACCATTATCTTGTCATTACTCATATACATTAATGATCATAAAATATAGCCAATAACTAAAATCACGGGACGCATAAAGTATTTCAGTTCGTTTTGAGATATTAAACATTCAAAAACCGTATATTTTTCGAATTGAACAAAAGTATATTTTACATGACTTAAGGATAAGTACGGTTGTAATGACTTACAAAATCTTTTGACTTTATTTGAGAAAAAACCAAGCATAATAATAAGTCGTCATTTCTTATATATATTTTGTAAGCCATGCAACCGTACTTATCCTTAAGTCACGTGATATATACTTGTTCAATTTGAAAAATATAAGGATTATGAAGATTTAATTGTTCCAAACGGAATGCAATAGATCATATGTTCCTTGCTTTTATTTTTTGGCTTCATTTTGTGATCTTTTTATTAATGTTTATGAATAATGACAAGATCATGGTCTGCAAGCTAGACCAAACACATAATCCAGTATCATTAATAGGCATTCATATGAATGCAAACTAATGATACTTAATTAAGGGAGCACTCGTGCAGACCATTATAAGGCCATTATTCATATACATTATTAATGATTAGAAAATGAAGCCAAAAACTAGAATCAATGGGTGCATGAATTATTCGGTTCGTTGTGATGTATTGAACCTTAAAAAATTGTATATTTTTCAAATTGAACAAAAGCATATTTCATGTGACTTAAGGATAGATTAAACTTGATTTTCAAAATAAAGACAAAGGATTTTGTAAGTCGTTCAACCATACTTATCCTTAAGTCACGTGAAATATACTTGTTCAATTTGAAAAATATACTTGTTTAGATTTCTTTGGGTATCTTTTGCTTAAAGAAGACGAAGCAGGTATTGCACGGATTATATGCCTTATTTGGGGAATTTGGAAAGCCAGATGTGCTTTCGTTTTTGAAAATGAAAAGACTGATGCTATGGCCATTTGTAAGTGGACTGAAGCCGAAGCTAATGCGTACCTACGGGCTCACGAGAAGGTCGCACCACCTGAGAACAAGTTGAGCTACCCAAAATCCTGGAAACCACCCGAGTTGGGAAAAATTAAATTTAGTGTTGATGTCGCTACCAATAATGAAGGCATGACAATAGGCGGTCTAGCGAAAAATAACAATGGAGATATTCTGAATAGTTTTTCTAGCTATGAAACTGGTAGACAAGTTCGATGTTATGATTGGAGAGGCCCTAGCCATATACCACTCCATCTTTTTTGCATCGACTTGAGGATACTTGTACACTATCTTCGAAGGAGACTCCTTATCCGTTTACCATAAATTGACAAGCGACTCAGAAGACTTATTGAATATCGGATGCATTATCGAAGACTGTCGTCGTCTACTGCCGATCTTCTGTAATGCTAGTTTTTCTTTTGTTAAGAGAGAGGGCAATGTGCCAGCTCATTTTTTGGCAAAAGATGGTTTGAACCTAATTGGTCTAAAATTTTGGGGCAATGCGCCGCCAACTCATGTAATTATTGCTAGCCATGGTAATTTAGCGCAATAAATTCATTTTCACCTCAAAAAAAAAAAAAAATACGGATTATGAAGATTTAATAGTTCTAAACGAAACGAAATAGATCATATGTTCCTTGCTTTTGGTTTTTTTATTTTTTGAACTTTATATTAATGTTTATGAATAATGGCAACATGATGGTCTGAAAGACTGAACCCATAATTCAGTATCATTACTTTGCATTAGTATGAATGCAAACTAATGATACTTAATTACGTGAGCACTCTTGCATATCATTATAATGCCATTGTTCATATACATTAATGATCATCAACGGAAGCCAAAAACTAAAATCGATGGTCACATGACTTATTTCATTTCATTTCAAAAACCGTATATTTATTTAAATTGAGAAAAAGCATTTCACATGACTTAAGGATAAGATACAAAATGAGTGTAATTTATTATTAAACTTGTCCCAAAAACCTAAACTTAGAGTGTAAACGATCTAAAGATTAAGATTATTGAGCCAGACGTATCTTAAATTTTACTAACTTGGTCACAAACACTAATTGGTTCATACCTTTAAAATTCAAACTCGATCACAAGCAATTTTGAACTTGAGGTGAATTCAAATTTATTTTGAGTCAAATAAAATATGTACTTATTTCAAAAGAGCACAACAAATATAGCATAAGCTTTTTATATTTTATTTTAATGTAATATGCTAAAGAAATTATTTCCTTATTGAAACATTTAAATTGCTTAATGTTCATTAGAGACTTGGAAAACATTTTCATGTCATTTTTTCTTTGGTTTCCATTTTTCTCCTTCTTCATTCATGAGAGAGATAAAATCCAGGCCCATCTTCTAACGCAATAGGGTTAAAATTTGTTGGGTGAATGGGCTCGAACCCACCTCCTCATGTAATTATTAACGCAATAGGGTTAAAATTCATTTCATTCCATTACCTCATAATCATACACAAACATTGGAATGGAAAATGAAAAATCATTCAATTCCATTCCATTTCCACCTAACAAATATACCATTAAAGTTAGATCAGTAATTGTTGATTCTTATTATTATTCTTATACATTTGGAACCGTTGAAAGTCAAGAATCACAAACTAAATTAAGAGCAATGATAGAGACACAGTCAATTTTACACAACGGATGACACAACCTAATTTCTCCTCCTTGATTTTGGCGAGTCTCTATTTATTGCGATAAAGATTCATCAAAATCAAGGGTGATAGATCAGGTTGTGCCACCCGTTGTGTCAAATTGGTTGTGTCTCTATCATTGCTCTTAATTTTGTTTGTGATTCTTGACTTTCAACGGTTCAAAATGTATAAGAATAATAATAAGAATCAACAATTACTGATCTAACTTTAATGGTAAATTTGTTAGGTGGAAATGGAATGGAATTGAATGATTTTTCATTCTCCATTCCAATGTTTGTGTATGATTATGAGGTAATAGAATGAAATGAATTTTGTTCCAATGGAATGAAAAATAAAAAATGAATGGAATGCGATGAAATAAAATGAAAATTGACAAAACACGTGAGTGGTGGGGTAAGAGTGGTTGGGTGGTAGGGTAGGTGATGAAATAGGATAGGTAGGTAGGGTGGGGTAAGGTAGGGTAGGGTAAGTGACGATGGAGTACGTAGATTAGGTGGTGGGGTAAGGTAGGCGGGATGCGTAAGGTAGGGTACGATGAGATAAGGTTGGGTAAGGTAGGGCAGCGTGGGGTAGTGGGTATGATAGGGGTGGGTAGGGTAAGGTAGGGTAGGGTGGTTGGTAAGATAAGGTTAAAGTGTGGTGGGAAGGGTTGGTGTGGGGTGGTGGGTAGGGTAGGGTAGGGTAAGGTGGGTCGTGGGTAAGATAGTGTAGGATAGGGTGAGATAGGGCAGGGTAATAAGGTGGTGGGTAAGGTAGGTAGGGTGAGGTGGTGGGTAGGGTAGGGGTGGGTAGGGTGAGGTGGGTAGAAATGTAAGATGCGCTGGGGTGTGGGGTAGGGCTACCCACCCACCCTACCTAACCCCACTACATGCTACCTAACCCCATCTCTTCCACCATATCCTACCTTTTGAACCATACCATACCCTATCTCACCTTACCCAATGATGGAGACAATTGATGTGTAATTGATGGTAAATACAGGATAAATGTGTCGCTAAAAATTACCCTTTCCATACCAACCGCCCAACCCAATGTTTAGTCTAAGTCCAATTTAAAATTTTCTTAGAACTAGCCCTCAAAAACGAAAAAAGAAAAGAAAAATTTCATATAACTGTATCAATGGTAGGAAAATCAATAAAGGGAATTTATCTAAGTACCTATCCTTTCTTGCGATTGCGATTTATTATGCTTTGATTGCGCTTATCCTCGCACTTTTCGTCTTTGGCCGCTTAGATTTGTTTGCTTTATTTTCCACCGGAATATTTATCTGGCCATTGAACGGTGGTTTTTCATGTTCTCTTCTTCGCCATGGTGGGCCTTGAAACCAATTGTTGGAGTCGGCGAACAAGTGTTCTTCACATCGAAGATTGTCATGCAGAATTTATCAAAACCTTTTTGAAATTTGATGGCTAGGTTATAACAGAAAATCGGGCTAACCTTTTTTTTCGTTGTTGTAAAATTAGGGTCAAAGGTGGGTTGTAAATTGGGATTAGTCGACAGTAAGCATGTGCTCGTACAACCTCGGTGCCAGGATGATCACACGAGGTTTTTTAAACGGCGTTTCTAGATGAGGGGCACTCAACAATGGTAATTTCCAAACGGACATTGAATTTCCGAGCAAACAAGGAAGCTTCCTCGGCTCTGATGCGGGTAGAATATATTGGGTTTTTTCTACATCCTACCCTAATTTTACAAAACAAAGTAATTGTGAATTCAATAAATTGTCTTTTCATGAGGATTTATCCACATGAATGACGGTTTTCTATTCGATTGTTTGGAATTCTTGGATTTCTTCTCCTATGCCTATCTGGCCATTAAATTTCCCGCCCTGCCACGTGGATTCCAGAGTGGCAAATTTTACCCGGGAAACTCTTTAGGGACGACAAAGTCGTCCCTGTTTTTAATTTTTTCCCACCCAAAAGTTCATGAAATAACTTGAATTTTTATTTGTTTAATAGGGACGACATATGTCGTCCCTAAAAATGAAATTTTTATCAAAAGCGATTTTTTTTATTTTTTTATTTATATTTACCTTACACTAATACACCTAAATTCCTAAATTCCTAATTTTTTCCCATCTTCCTCCTGCGTCCTGCAACCGCCGCTGCACCGTCGTGCTCCAGTCTCCACGCCGCAGGCTGCCTCCCACACAGTCCCAATTTGCTCAACAGCCTTGGCTGCCGATTGCTTCCATTTCAGGTATTGTTTTTTCCGTTTTGTTGGTTTATTTATTTATTTATATAATTTGTGTTCTTAATCCTGGCTGCTGCTTTCATTTATGGGATTTATTTTGTATTCGGATGGTTTTTCTATACTTTATTTAAATGTATTGAATAAATTATTGGTGGGGCTGCCCATTCTGGAGATGAATTTCTAGGCTCAAGTGCAGCTTTATGCCGATTATTCTGTTTTTTTATTTTTTTTATTTTAATTATTATATTGGGTTTGAGAGTTAGTGAGTCGGTGACGTTGTTTAGCTTAATTAGTAAAAAGATAATTTAAGTGTCTTGGACAAAATTGGACAATCAAAGAAAAACTTATAGGTCCTGAAAAATTGGGGAAAAAAATTCATTCTTAAATACAAAGATATATAGGTCCTGAAAAAAAAACAGATTGATAATCATTATTCTACTAGACGTTCATTTTTGTGAAAGGTTAATTTCATTGTTGATGTTAAAGATTGATAATCATTATTCTACTGCCTATATATTACAGGTGAATATGTCTTTGAATCAGGTTATTGGATATATCACTCCACTTACTTTCCGAAGAAGGTGTTGTAGTTACTCGGCTTAGCAAACAAATAAATTGCTTGAGGTCAGTGTAGTTAGAGGTGCTACTGCAAATCTCAATAGTTAGGGGATCTATTGCAAACCCCGTAGTTACGAGATCTCAGAAAATCTCGCTTTCCTTGCACATGTAGAATCTATGCAATACTTTGCCTTATAGTTGATAGCTTGTATTTAAATTGTCTATTAACACTTAACACGTATGAAACTAGACATGACCTTGTGCCTAAAAATGAGATACTAACTTTTTCTTGTGCCTTAATGAAATCTTGTATACTAATGAAACTAATGTTCTTTGAAAATCACATGTTGAACTGCAAGAAGAAATATTCTTGACATGTTTCTTTCTGTTTGACTACTAATCATTGTAATTATTCATCTTTTTGTTCTTACCTTTGTGTAATTTTCTAGTCTTAGCAATGATTCAATTGTTATAACTTAATGAGTTTCAGATTCTGAAACCATGTCAGTGAAAACCCATGTTTGAATGATTCTATGCATATAAAGTGTTTGAGTTTTTGCTACAAAGAAAATGTCAAGTGTTTCCGAGTTTCGGGTTCTGAAACCATTTCAGTGAAAACCCATGTTTGAAGGGAAATGATACTATACTGTGTATGCATATAAACTATTTGAGTTTTTGCGACAAAGAAAACGTGAAGGGTTTTTTTCTAAAGAAAAAAGATTGGATTTTTGTTTTGTTAAAGAAGAAATAGTTGGAATAATATATCATGGAAATGGAGGGAAGAGGGTACTCGGATTTGTATAGAAATACAACAGAGGAATTGTTTATTAATACGATGATGGAAAGCTCGATGGGAATGCAAGCTCCAACAATGGAGATGTTGGGATTTAAGAATCTTTCTCAAAGTTACAGAGCTGATAGTGGTGAACTCTGCAAGAATTGGCTTAATACAAATGAGGCAAGAAATCTGTGTGAATTTTTTCTTGATCTTCTGTTATTTACATGTCTTGATTTGATAAATCCTACGAAACTTTCACAATGTCCTAATTTTCAGCTTTCCAACTGTTTTTTTATGTTACTTTTGGCCTTAACAAAACATGTTCTTGGTTTCAGAAAAATAGCGTTTCACATCGTACTCGACAATCATCAAAGAGGTTAGTTCCCTGAAATTAAATTGCTTACATGGATGAATCATATTGACTAGTTTGCAGCCTTATTCCCATATGAATATTCTTAGTTTGCTTCTGTTTCTTGAATGTATAATTTCTGTCTACAACCCGGGGAGGGCAGGGGGCAGGGGGGTTGGTGTAGCAGGCCATTTTCTTTGAATGAAGTGTCAATGTCTTATACGGTGATTCGTGTATCTTGAGCAGGATGGTTCAATATGCATTACCCTTCTTTGCCAAGGAGTGAGGGTCAACATCCATTTCCTGTTTCTGTTTCTTGGATAGTATATGTTTGTTTTCATAGATCTGACCTAATCTTTTGCTTATGGAATTCAGGATCTCTTCTGAAACTGGTAACTTATCTAGTCAACAACAAACTGGACTAAATCAGAGGAAAAGAAGCATACCGTGATGCTGAAGTAGATGGACTGAAGAAGGAGTTGGCAAAGTTGGAAAAAGCCAAAATGAAACAAAAGACTATGCTAGACTTCTTCTTCGCCCACTACAACAAAACAAATAATACAACGTTTGGCATAGATGATGATGATGATGGTGATGAGGATGGTAATGAGGATCAGGGCGATGGTACACACGATGGATCACAAACATAACTTATAACTTTGTTTTAAATATTTTGTTCGTTAACCGTACGTTACGATGGAATTTACGATTTTCATATTATTATTATGTTTATTCATCCCCTAGCTAGTAGTTTTGGTTCATTTGGATGATTTTTGGTTCATTTAGATGATTTTTGATTCATGTTAATGTTGCGTTTCGATTTTTAAAAACAAATGCTGCCAAAATAAAAAAAAAAAATCATAGCCGATCATTAGGGACGACATTTGTCGTCCCAAAAAATAGCTCATTTCCTGAAATTAAATTAAATTTAGTGTACATTTTTAGGGACGACATTGTCGTCCCTAATAAAATTTAAATTATTTATTTTGGTTTTGTGAAATAATATAAATTAATTTCGGACTAATATAAATTAATTTATCTTTAGGGACGACATTGTCGTCCCAAAAAAGCAAGCCACGTCAGCGTTGAATAAAAAATTTGCCACGTCATCGATGGATCTTTAGGGACGACATGTCGTCCCAACAGAAAATCCTCTTATTTTTTGAGACGAACCTTTAGAGACGACACACTAGGGACGACATGTCGTCCCTAAACATAAAAACGGGACGACTTTTGATTATTAGGGACGACATTTTGTCGTCCCAAAAGAGCGTATTTGTAGTAGTGTGTGAATTCAGACCGTTAAAGGTAACCTAGACACGACCAACATGGAGAAAGCGATGAACACGGATAAAGGAACATCCATCAACTCCTAATCAATCTGTGACTAGACTTCTTAAGGTGCACCTTAGACTCCTAATCATCATAAAATTTGATAAATGTTCCATATTTGCTAAATAGTGGACTTGTGAAGAGAAATTAATAAAGTAAACGGACTATTTTGATACTAAAAATAGCTTACGGACCATAATAGGAATAGCTAAATAATTCATGGATTCTTATGACTATTTACCCTACACATAATATTTTGACAAAAACTATCTAATGGAGCATGTTAGGTTAATTTGTCATATAAAAAACAATAAAAGTAAAATATACTACTTATGCCCTTAAATAACAGTCGTTTTAAGCCGACTAATTTGTCTCTTAATATTATTCACTTTAAAATACCAAAAAATTTCTTCTAAAAAAAACTACAAAAAACCAAAAAACATCTATAACGTTTTTCCTACTTACTAGTTACTACCTCTAATTTGTTATTAATTCAACAACATTTCAAACTTCACGTTCATTGCATTAATTATATTCAAAACACAGATTAGATATTATCATATAAAATTAATTACATACAACCTCTTCTTTAACATATATGTTAACCTCTAAGTGACTATTTTTAGGGAGGGGTAGTACATGTCGAAAGTTTCATCTATTTTCTTATCATTCTTGGTTAAAATTGTATTCAAAATTGGACTATTTGTATTTCCTTCGAAATTTTACCGGCTTTATTTTTTCTCATTGAAACGAAATTATCCCCACCATTTGCATATTGTGTATGTAAAACTCTAAGTGACTATTTTTAGGGATGGGTAGTACATGTCGAAAGTTTCATCTATTCATATCATTCTTGGTTAAAATTGTATTCAAAATTGGACTATTTATATTTCCTTTGAAATATATTTTACCAGCTTTATTTTTTCTTCATTGAAACGAAATTATCTCAGACAATAACCCGCAAATACACAATATGCAAATGGTGGCCGGGACTCAAACCCATGAGACATACACAACATACACATGGTGAGACTCGAACCCAGTGACCTCTTGGTCACGGAACTCAGCTAAACCGTTAAAAGATTACACATTTTAAATTTCACCGACTATAAAATGTGTAAATTACAGGCCAAAACTTAATTACTTAATGAGTTAATGAATCATAACGAACTTCATTAAAAGTTAAAGAAGCACACAGTTTTCATGTAACCATCGGTTCCACTTAAAAAAAAACAAATAAATAAATAAAATAACCATCATCAGCTAAAGCTCCCACACACAAAATCATGAAAATTTAAGTCCAAGAAAACATCCACTTCATTGGAACAAAACAAAGACATTAGTACAGGGTAATGAGAAATTATAAAGACAAATTCTTCTTAACTCAAAAAAAATTATAAATAAATAAAAAAACCGAATTCTTCTGCATAAATTAAGAAACCAAAAAATTAAAATGGACCATCAGAGGGTGGCTGAAAGTTGTTCTTGTTATCAGGGTTGGAGGGTGGCTGATAATTTGAATTCAGAAATGGATCATCATGATCCCCTAATAAAGGGAAGTCCAATTCATAAAAATCACCACTAATGTTGGTTCCATCAAGCACAAGAAGATTCTGGAATCTTCCGAACCACGATTCATCTTGCATCATCATGTTGTTCATCATCATCATCATCTCACGCTCCTGTTGTTGCCTCCTATATAGCTCTTGGAGCCTATTCACTTCACTTCTATTCTTCTCGATTTCAACTGTACGTAAAAATTGGAAACAAATCGCAAACTTTAATTAAACAAACACTCTAAATTAAAGGAATACCCAAAAAAGAAAGTAAGAAAAAATAAAATAAATAGAGTTTAATTTGCATGGGTTAGTATATATATACTTTGAGAGAGTCTAGATTGCACAGTGCAGGTGTTGAGCTTTTGCTCCAATAGGTTATTTTCAACACGTAGCATACTTTTCTCGTTTTTGTAGCTTTCTACTCTTGGAGTAAGGTAGTCTATGGTTTCCTGCAGATAAATTTAATTCAAATCAAAAAATCATATACACCTAAATGAATAATATATTATAAATTATTCAGCTTAATTTGAACTAATTACGTACGTACCTGTAACTTTGATATCTCGGCTTCCAACTCGTGTATGTATGTAGACTTTTTCAGTCGAGCTCTCTGTGCAGAAAGCCTATTTGATACAGTTCTATAAACAAAAAGGAATAAATGTTTAATTTTTTGTAGTGGTTTCATAATTAAAAAAAAAAAATCCATTTATGACGCCAAATTAAAGATATAAATGGGACACTTGAATACACTTATAAAGTCGATCTGAATTTTTTTTAAATTTGTATACAGGATCTGATACATAGAATTGGGATATATGAAATGAAAAAACCTGCTTAAAATTTAAGGAAAGTCATCGAATTATTTTTGCCAAAAAAAAGAGGCCTGCTTAAAATTTAAGGAAAGTCATCGAATTATTTTTGCCAAAAAAAAGAGGCAAAGTTGAAGAAAACCACCTGAAATGAAAAAAACATGACAAGAAATTTTGTAACTGTGTGTATAATAATTAAATTGAATCGCACGTTCACCTTCTCAACTTCTTCATGTTCACATCAGGGTTTAACACATGAGCATGTTTTAGCTCAATTTCAACAGCCTCCTCAAGGTTGAGGATTTGAGTGTTTTGTTGTTCAGTTTCATCAACTCTACGGGATCTGGGTAAAATTGAAGAACCCACAGATCTCGTACGGACAAAATTGTTGCTAGAATTACCTTGATGAATATTAATATTCATCAAGGTAGGATTATTTACAAACGCCAACATGTATGGCATAGGCTCCACCATGTTGTGCGGTTGTGGAGGCAGTCTAGGTACATTGCTAGGACTGTTGGAACTATGTCCAGCCTCAAGAATACTTTTGCCCTTATCATGCATTTTGTTTAAAAAGAAGAAGTTTAAAAAAAAAAAAAAGTAGGTAGGAAGCAGTTAATAAGAAAGGGGGATCCTAGGCTAGGAGTACAGTGTTTTTCACTGGATTGGAGTGAGATTAGCAAGCTCTATCCCAGCACATAAATACCCAAAACTAGGGTGTAAACGAGTTAAGCTACTCATAAGTATTTCGTGTTCGATTCGATTCGTTATGATTTGTGATTAAGCTTAACTCAGACCGGACCGTATACCAAATAAGTCATTCTAAAGTATATAGCGCCCAACTCGTTAGTTTTCAAGTATGCTAGAACTTAAGATAAGCGTAAAAATTATGTACGAGTTGAATGATATAATTATTAACTTTTAAAAGAACATTACTTCAATAACAAAATACCACAATACAGTTTTATAGTGTTGTTTATGCTGCATATGAATTAATAAATTCCACATCATGGGTTTCAAAAAAATTCCACATCATAATTGATGTCTAAAAAATGTGTTGCAGCTATTTAATGTGGCCGTTTGTTACGGAAGTAATAGCTTTTAATCATGTTTCACTACTCTTATTTATGAGTAATGTTTTTTTATTTTAGATGTTTTAATTTGGTTAATAAATAATTTTCATTTTAATATATGAAGAATAATTGACATTTGTTGATACTCTTTCGAATGATAACACGTAATTTCTTTTTGCTCAAAACAACTTGATTTCATACGGATTATGAATGTGCTCGTGACCTTTGATATATTGTCAAATATATGCTCGAATTCAAGTTTGTATATTTTGAAGTATTCTCGACTCGATGAACCTAATGAACGATTCAATTGAGATCTTTTACCCCCATATTTCCAACACTTCCCCCTTGCCTCAATAAAGTCTACTGTTTGAATAGTATTGATTTTAAAAATAATATTTAAGGAATTGATTTTAAAAATAATAAGATGGTCATATGAAAATATGACTCATCGTTCCGTAACCAATAAAATTTAAGGAATAGTTATTTCTTTTTTTTCTTTTTCTTTTTTTTTTTTTTGTTTGAAATTGTAATTTTATACTTCACTTTCTGTTATGTTTATTTTGTTCTATCAAAATTTCAAGACGATTACGGATTGTATGTTGTCAAAGTCATTTTTGTTGCACGATGGGACACAATCTGATTACATTGACTAGAATAAAATTACAATTAAAACGAAAACACAATTGAATGAAATTACAATTGCAAAATGAAAACGAATTAGCAAGATGAACTGAACCGAGCCCTGTGTTGAACACAGTTTCCTTAAGACTAATTCATCCCCTCACCGTCGAGTGCTTGGAGTTTCAACGGAACGTTAGTCTTCCAGGATAGAACGGTTAGCAGCGACAAGATGCACCACGCTTTCATTTGCTTAAGAACTTTGTTGCTTGAACTCTCTATTTTCATAAGAAGGGTAGAAGGAAAAGATTTTTCTGCTGTATTTCAATTATGTTTCTGTCTATAACTCTCTGTTTGATGAAGCAACATACAGCAGTATAAATAGGCTATAGTAGAGGAACTGAAAAACTGATGGAATATGGAATGAACAGCCTCAGCTTAAATTGATTGTCATTAGTATCAGCATTATGTTAGAACTGGAAAAGCCAAAAGCCTCAGCTTTATTCACGTAAGAACAGCCTCAGCTTGAATTGATTGTCATTAGTATCAGCATTATGTTAGAACTGGAAAAGCCAATAGCCTCAGCTTTATTCACGCCTTTATGTTTGGATAGGAATAGTCTCAGCAGCAGCATTCAAAGAGATTCAGTAAAAATAGCAGCAGCATTCAAAGAGATTCAGTAAAAATAAAATAACATTTTATTGTTGCAAAACCGAGCCTTATCGCGAGCCCTTTGAATCGAGCTGCATTCGTGTACGCAGGCATGCACAAGGTGAAATCCGGATTGGATTTGCACCCCCCCTGCGCATGCGAGATCGTGTATAAAGTTGGTTTCTTATTCCAACTACTCTAAAACAACATTATATAAATATTGACTCTTTTCCCTTCTTCCAACCAATGTGGGAGAAATAGCTTTTTCCCATTTCATTTCCATAACATTTTCCATTCACACACTTAAGCCCAATACGCCAATATGACATATCATTTAAAATATTCCATTTTAACCATCAATTTTCCAACAATCCCCCACATGAATGGAAATTGTGTAAAACCCTAGCAAAGGCTCTAAGAATGACATAGAGAGTTCAACGGTAGATGAATGCATAGGATAGGTAGGTGTGACCCTTTGAACCTTCCCTTGATAAGATATGTTTACTTTACTAGCTGATTAGTATACGCGATGTCCTTGAACTATTCTGCTGTTGATGTAAACGATGACATATTTACCATAATGCACCTACCTGGCAACATTTAGTTCTTGCGGTTATGTCCATTTTGGCCGTGGACATCTGCCTGGTTCTGCAAGAGTTTCTAAGAATTGTGCCCTATACAATTCCCATTTGAAGCGGCCCCTCTTCTCTCTCACATAGGTGATTCTGTAATTCAGAATTTCTCGAATTATTCTTCTTACACAAATCATTAAAAGCTTTACTGGTAAGCTTATCCTCGTTCTCACTGTTTTTCATCTTAGGAATGAGATGGAGGGTAACCCCCCATAGTGATCTCTACTTTTGCAGTTAGGTTGTCCCTTTGAAACAAGATCTTGGGATCTCCAATCTACAAGGTAGGGTTTTCCTTCACAAAATTTTATTCCATAGGCTTTAGTCCCATTCCTCTTGATGTCTTTACAACTACTTCTCTATTTAAACCTTTGGTTAGCGGATCCGCAAGATTATCCTCTGACTTAACATAGTCTAAGGTAATCGTACCAATAGAAAGTAGTTGTCTAATGGAGTTTTGTCTTCGGCGTATATGCATTGACTTACCATTATACATTTTCTTCCGTACTCGTCCAATCGCAGATTGACTGTCACAGTGAATACATATTCCTGGGACAGGTTTTGGCCATTGAGGAACATCCTCTAGGAATTGATGCAACCATTCTGTCTCTTCTCCACATTTATCTAAAGCTACAAACTCAGATTCCATTGTGGATATGGTTATCAGTTTGTTTTTAGAAGATTTCCAAGACACACTCCACCTCCTAATGTGAATACAAAACCACTTGTGATTTTGAATCCTTTGAATTCGATATCCAATTTGCATCAATATATCCTTCTATAACAGTAGGTTCTCTTGTATAGTGAAGGCCATACTTACGAGTATATCTTAAATATCTCAGTAACCTCACTATAGCTTTCCAATGATCATTACTCGGATTACTAGTATATTTGCTTAGCTTGACAACAACATAAGCGATATCCGGTCTAGTACAACTCATTAAGTACATTAGATTTCCAATAATCCTTGCTACTCTAATTGAGACACACTTTCACCTTTATTCTTTAACAAAGGCTGACTATGATCTATCGAAGTTCTGGCTTCATTTGAATCATCTTTATTGAATTTTTCCAGGATTTTATCAATATAATTAGATTGACTCAAAATGAGACCATTAGAATTCCTTGTAATTCTAATTCCCAGTATCACCTCTGCTAAACTCATATCTTTCATTTCAAATCTGGCGTTTAACATATCTTTGGTAGATTTGATCATCTTATCATTGCTTCCAATAATAAGCATGTCATCAACGTAAAGACACAAAATGACATAGCCATCTTTTGTTTCTTTCATGTAAATGTATTTATCACATTCATTGGTTTTGAAACTCTTTTCAGGCATAACATGATCAAATTTCTCATGCCATTGTTTTGGTGCTTGTTTTAAGCCATACAAAGACTTAACTAATTTACACATTTTCTTATCTTGTCCTGGGCTAGAAAATCCCTCAGGTTGTTCCATGTAGATTTCTTCATCTAAATCTCCATTTAAGAAAACTGTTTTTACATCTATCTGGTGTACTTGTAAATTAGATCAACTAACTCCCATGTATGATTTTGCAATATAGAATTTATTTCACTATTTATTGCTTCTTTCCACATTGGACCTTCAGAAGAAGTTGTCGCCTCCTTGAAATTTTGAGGATCTGTCTCTATCATATATGTGATAAAATCTTTACCAAAAGATTTTTCAGTCCTCGACCTTTTACTTCTTCTTGGCTCAACCTCAGTTGGCTCTTCCTCATTCACTTGTTCAGAAGGATGATCCTGAACATGAACACGCTTTAATGAACTAGGTTCATTTGTTTTAGCCGGGAATACATTCTCAAAGAATGGTGCATTTCTTGATTCCATTATCGTATTTTTGTGTATTTCAGGATTATCTGATTTATACACAAGAAACCGATAAGCACTACTATTGTGTACATATCCAATGAATATACAATCAACAGTTTCGATCCTATCTTTACTACTTTGGGTGTAGGTACGAGCACTTTTGCAAAGCACCCCCACACTCGCAAGTATTTCTAGGGTGGAGGTTTACCCTTCCATAGTTCATAAGGAGTTTTCTCTTGTTTCTTTCGGGGTATCTTATTTAAAATATAGTTGCTAGATAGGATAGCTTCCAACCACAAGTTTTGTGACACTCCTGAACTTAACAACATTGAATTCATCATTTCTTTCAATGTTCGATTTTTCCTCTCAGCCACTCCGTTTGACTGTGGAGACCAAGGTGCAGTTATTTCATGTATAATCCCATGTTCAGCACAAAAGTCATTGAGTGGTGCCAAATATTCACCACCTCTATCACTTCGGAGTGTTTTGATCTTTTTCCCATGTTGATTTTCAACTTCTTTTGTGAATAGAATAAATTTATCTATCGCTTCATATTTCCCTTTTAACAAGTATACATAGCAATACTTAGTGCAGTCATCGATAAAGGTAATAAAATAATTATTTCCACCTCTCGATTGCACAACTTTAAGATCACACACGTTGCTATGTATCAAGTCGAGTGGTTGAGTATTTTTCAACATTTTGAAAAGACGCTCTTGTTAATTTTGCTTCAACACAAGTTTCACACTTATGTTCCTTATCAATATCGAATTTGGGGATATGTTTTAGATTTATTAATTTACGCAGGGAATCGTAATTAACATGTCCTAGTCTACCATGCCATAAGGAAAGAGACTCAACCAATTAAGCAGAACCGGAAAAATTATTATTAATATTGTTTGGCTTAATAGCCATTACATTCAGCTTCACCATGCCATTACATGCATACCCCTTACCGACATACATACCACTCTTAGTCAAAGTAAACTTGTCGGACTCTAAAACAAGACGGAAGCCATTTTTATTCAATAGCACTCCAGACACCAGATTCTTACGCATATCTGGGACATATAGCACATTCTTTAGAGTCAGATGCTTGCCAGAAGTCATCTTGAGAATTACTTCACATTTCCCAACTATAGCAGAAGTAGCCGAGTTACCCATGAATAAAGTCTCATTCTCTTGAGCTGGCTCGAACTTAGTAAACACATCCCTGTTGGAGCACACATGCTTTGTAGCTCTTGTGTCTACCCACCATTCTCTTGGATTTGAATCCACCATGTTCACCTCTGACACAACAGCACAAAGATCAATCTCTTCCATGCCTTGAACAATATTTGCTTCAGAAACCTTCTTCTTTGGCGACTTGCGAATCAGCAGATTTGTGACCAATCTTGTCACAATTAAAACATTTCCCTTGGAACTTAGGTTTTGATATGCCACCTTTCGGTCCCAATTTAGCTTTTGGTCCCGACTTAGACCCTTTCACAAATTTGTTCTTCTTCTTCGAGCTTTGGCCATGTTTCACCATATTAGCTCTTGGAAAATTATTAGAATTGTTTCCTCTTTTATCAGACTTCTTATTGTCATCTTCAATACGAAGTCTAACAACAAGATCTTCCATTCTCATCTCCTTTCGCTTATTGCTTAAGGTAATTCTTAAAATCTTTCCAACCGTTAGGTAATTTTTCAATTACACATGCGACTTGAAAAGTCTCACTAAGCTCCATTTTTTTCAGCTTGAATTTCATGAAGAATCAACTGAAATTCCACCTGTTCCATGAGTGGTCTAGAATCCACCATCTTGTATTCCAACTGAAATCCCACAATTCTTTTGGATAGGAACAGTCTCAGCAGCAGCATTCAAAGAGATTCAGTAAAAATAAAATAACATTTTATTGTTGCAAAACCGAGCCCTTCGATAAGGAGCTGCATTTGTGTACGCAGGACACGCACAAGGGTAAACCAAGGTGAAATCCGGATTGGATTTGCACCCCCCCTCCCACCCCCATGCGCGTGCGAGATCGTGTATAAAGTTGGTTTCTTATTCCAATTACACTAAAACAACATTATATAAATATTGACTCTTTTCCCTTCTTCCAACCAATGTGGAGAAATAGCTTCTTCCCATTTCCTTTCCATAACACTTTCCATTCACACACTTAAGCCCAATATGCCCAATATGACATATCATTTAAAATATTCCATTTTAACCATCAATTTTCCAACAATTTTTTCATGTCATTTTATGCTGATACATGTTTTGTGTCATTTTTCTCTGTCATTTCATCTTGTTTATATTATTTTATATTGTTACGATTCTTTGGCACTGTCATATTGTAGTTTTACGTTCTAGTTTTATGGATGTTGTAATAGGGGTGTAGTTGAGTACTAGGGGTGTAAAGTGTTGTGTCAGTGGCGAATTCAAAAAATCTCTTAGTGGAGGCATCAAAATAAATTTAAAGATAATTTGAGAACATTGATAGTGTTTTTACATTTTCACCAACAAAAATACATCGTGCTTTGAATCTTACCGGGGACACTTATTAACCCCCTCCCTCCCACTTTGGTCTGCCCCTATTGTGCGTCTTTCAAAAAACTAAGTCCTTTGGAAAAATTTCATTTCGCATAGACAGTTCAATTAGAAACATATTTTCGTTACTTCACCGATTTTACATTAATGACACTATAATTATGTTTTAGACATTTTTATTTGGAATTTATGGAATCATAATTTTTTATTATCTATGTGAAAACATTTTAAATTACTTATTTTTTGCAAACTGAGAAAGTATTTTCTAAGTATTTAGATATTTTCTAGTTCAAGTTTCCGGGTAAGACAAATCAACATTGTTCGAATGTTAAATGTCTTCCTCGGAATTTGGAATAGAAAATAACTAAAGCTCTGGTATCTGGGACCGACTGACCCGACTAATCCGAAATTCGGTCCGAGTCGTGTCTGCAGAGTTTAACTCTTACTCAAGTGTAAGGCTTGGCCAAGAGCTCTTTCATGATGACGCCCAGATAAGAATGGAACCGGTGATCTCCATAGATATTCTCAATTCACTTTTTACTTGAGTCAACCTACTTGGTTAATAAGAAATACTTTCTTCGTTTACAAAATATAAATATTTTCCCAAAAAACGTAACAAAGTGATAAAATGTTGACGAATGTCATAAAATTTAAATTTAAATAATATCTTTTTAATGGCATTCATAAAAAAAAGTATTGCAAATTAGTTGAATTGTTGATAAATTATAAGAAAAATTAAGTAAAATGTAATAAATATCCTGGGGTTTAGCCTAACAAATAGACTAATTGGCACTTGGTCTCTTCTCTTTTTTTTTTTTTTTATTTTTTTATAATATCAAGGAGGTCTCTCCTCTTTTCGTAAAAAAAATGGAAAATTATTAGTTTTTTAAGAATAAGTGAATACATGTTTTTTATAGGAAGAAGACAATAAATTTTATAAGAAAAAATTAATCCCAAAATCGTAATAAATAATCCTGGGGTTTAGCCTAACAAAATTAGACTAATTTTTGAAAATTAGTGAATTCTCCTCTTTTTTTTTTTTAAATTTTGAATTTAATGAATAAATAATTTTGTCGCTTTTATCAAAAGAGGTCTCTCCTCTTTTCAATTGTAAATATTTTTGTCAAAATTCCCAAAAAAAAACACTATATTTTGCATTCATCTTATTTTAACTTATTATTAGAAAACAATAATAAAATTTTAAAATGAAAATATTTTGAAATAAAAAATCACGAAAATCCTCTTCAAAAAAAAAAAAACAAAAAAAATTAATAAATTACAACAAAAAAGGCCCCGCTCTTGTATTTCACCCCCCTCAGAAAAATAAAATTAACAAAAAAAAAAAAAAATTCACCGGAAGATATATGTTTCTCATTAAATATGGAATGATTTTTATATATGACACATCGACACTTGATTCATGCTATATGACACTGCCCTTTATAAATTATAAGATGACTTATCGATCTTACGTTATTGGAATTCTATATCGTAAAGAAAGAACTTATCACCAAATTTCCAATATTCTATTAGACATTCTAAAAAACTTATATTATCAAACAACAAACAAATGAATAACAAAACATATATTATGGGACAAAGGAAGTGCTAAATAATGTTGGTTGAATATCTAACACATTGATTAAAAAAATATGTAATAAAAAAATTGGAGGTCGATGGGATTGTTTATGTTGTTTTTACCAGGGATAATTTTATAAAATTAATTTAGAGCGTTTGATTCAATTATATTGTTGTTTAGAGCTTTGTAAACATGACAGCTCATATACTTAATTCATAAGAAGGTGTAATTAAGGTATTTCCAAATGAAGACAACGGTCCCTTAAAAAAGAAATGATGACAACGGCAAGTCGTGCAACAATACTTATCCTTATGTCACGTGAAACAAATTTCTACAATTTGATTTTTTTTTTTTTTTTTTTTTTAATATCTCACAACGGAATTAATAAAATAGACCACCATATGTCCCTTGCTTTTGATTTTTGACTTCATTGTATAATCTTTTTATTAACGTGTATGAATAATAACAAGATAATGGTCTACACGACTGAACTTGTAATTAAGTATCATTAGCTTGCATTAAAATATAAACAAGTTTGAATTGATCATACTTTTAATAATGCGTTGATAGTAATTTGGCAAAAAAAAAAAAAAAAAAAGAACATGATTATGAGTTTAGTGTAATTTTCAAGTAATTGTAGCAAAGAAAAACGAGCATGAGAGTTAATTAATCAGACCTAGAGGTCATGACTCATGGAATTGTAAATTTACTTTGTTTTTACCACGGTTAATTTTGATAAATTAATATAAAGCGCGCTTTTGATTTTGTTATAGGTTGGAGCTTTTCAAATATGATAGTTCAAAAACTTAATTCATTAAGGTTCTTCCATATAAAGACAACGCACTTTGTTACTAGTGCAACAATATTTCACGTGAAATATGCTTCTTGATTTTGAAAAATATACGATTTTTTTAAAGGTTCAATATCTCATAACGGACGTTTGATCTATTTCGGTCCGTTGTGAGATATTAAACTTTAAAAAAAAAAACTGTATATTTTTCGTATTGAACAAACGCATATTTCACATGACTTAAGGATAAGATAAAGAACGACGATGATTTATTATCATACTTGTCCCAAACCCCTAAATTTAGAGTCTAAACGACCCGAGTCAAGTATTGAGATTATTTAGTCGAGCCTATTTTAAATTTTAGAAAAACTCAAAAACGATCACGATCACGTTCGAATTCGAGCGCAATTCTAGCCGAATTCGAATTTATTTAGAGTTAAGTGAAATACATGTTTTTATTTCAAAATAGCACAGCAACTATGACATAATCCAGTTGTATTTTATTTATAATCAATCTTGTTATAATTGAATTCAATGTAATATGCTAAACGAAAATGTATTTTTTAAATGAAAAATCCAAACCGCTTATCATGTTCATTAGAGACTTGGGGAACATTTTCATAGATTGTTATTACTCTCTTGTTTGTTTTATTTTTTTATTTTTAACAGCAATGAATATATTAAGATTTGTTTTGTTTTTTTATTTTTAACAGCAATGAATATATTAAGAGAATATAGCAAGGGGCTAGAAAAAGTTACAATAATACAAACCAAATTCAAGCGCATGATAACACCAGACCAAAATTAGCTTGAGAGACCAAGGAGAACAACTAGATAAGCACATTAGAGACCCTCTTGTTTGCTTCTCTCTTTTTTTCAGGAGCGAGAAAATATCTCGGCCCATCTTCTATCAATGTAGGGCTTAAAAATTAATTGGGTGAATGAGGCTCAAACCCACCTGCTCCTGTAATTATTATTTGCGCCGCTGGTTACAATGTAAAAAAAACTAGTTAACCCTAAAAATTAGTTGGGAGTATGTAATTATCAATTTAACTTACAAATGAGAGTTATCAGATAAAAAAATTTCAGCACGTAATTAAATATGAATGCAAACTAATTATACTTAATTACGAGCGTAGTTGTGGGTATCATTATCTTGTCATTATTCATATACGTTAATAATAAGATCATAAAATGAAGTCAAAAACTAAAACAAGGGGCATATGATTTATTTCAATCCGCCGTACGTGAGAGTAATTTAACATTTTTTTTTGTTATGGAGTAATTTAACGTTAAAATACCGTATATTTATCTAATTGAACAAAAGCCGATCATTTCACGTGACTTTATGATAATACAAGAAATGACGATGATTTATGAATACTAAACTTGTCACAAAAGCCTCCGGAGGAATGTTTATATATTGGACCATAAGTAATTCCAGCATGATTTACTCAAAACAGATGAAGACGATTTTCCCTTTTTGTTTGACACGCTTTTTGAGAGATAGAAGTTCGCAGTTTTGCCTAGATTTCGGATAGAAATAACAAACATAGTTTAGATTGGAATTCGTGGAAAATTAATTCCCTTTCTTGCTTGGTTTGAGACTTTGACCCTTGGATTTTGTACTTTTTTTCTATCTAGCATCTTGCTAGATTGTTTATAATAGAATTATCTGTTGTTCAAAAAAAAAAAAAAAAAAAAAAAAAAAAAAAACAACAACAACAACAACCACTACAAAAAAAAAGGCCTTTTCGTGACAAAAAATTTCGTCGCGAAAAGTGTTGATTTTCGTCAGTAAAAGTTTTCGTGACAAAAGTTTTTTGTCACGGCGTTTGTTGTGTAAGCAGTGACGCTAAAGGTGTCTATTGTGACAATCAGAGTATTAGTCACTAAAGAAGTTCATTCGCGACAAATCTCACACTTTTGTCACCAAAGCTTTTCATGACAACCATCCGGGTTTCTCACCAAAAGGTTTTTAACGCAACAAAATTTTTGTCACAAAATAATGAACATTTTATCACTAATTCAGTGTTGTTGTCACCAAAGGATATAAACACTTTTTTATATTAATGGTTAATATTGACAAAGGCTTTGTCACAAGAAGTCCGATTTTATTAATAATAATAATACTAATAATAATAAATATTATTATTATTATTATTATTGTTGTTGTCTTCATTGAAAATTTCAATTAAATAACAATAAAATATAAACATACCTTATAAGAGGATGAACAATTAATATACAACACAATAAAATATGAAATAATTATTAACAATCATTTATAAGCATACAAAAACTTAGGATCTACTCTAAAAAATTCAAAAAATACCAAAATTTTATCAAACACATGAAATATATTTGCATATATTTCATGTTAAAATGCTCAAGCATGATCATGACAAACCTTGGGAGCAGGATTTGATACCAATTGTAGTAATCACAATATTGATATGAGATGACTTATTTAAGAAGCATATAGTCCAATCAAACGCTCAATATGCTTACCAATTGCCTGCTCAGTCAACGCTTTAAAACAACAATACCAAAGAAGATTAGGATTGTATCATCTCATTTAGGGGTATGGACAAAGATATAAATCTAAAGCGATTTGCCCAAGATGTTACTCGAAAAATGAGCTTATAACGGCTCCCATTTTCCACCCACAATTTCTTGACCCTTTCTCTGATTCTTGATTCAACATCCAAGTTGCCGATTTCAATGACCCGTAATGTGTACATAACCCCATTTGTTTAAAAAAAATATCTCTTAGATGATCAGAGCCTGAAATAGTGAAATCAAAAGCTCTCTTAATCAGCATCTGACCAAAATCTTATGATTCAACAGCAAAACAGATGGCAAAGAGTCATTCGCTTTCACATTATGATTACATTTAATATTCACTAACCTTTTGTAGCATCAAGAAGGCGAACTTCAACTCATGGCTCATGCTTATCCTGAAATCACAGGTTACCGATTCAAAACATCAAGATTCAAAGTAATATGTGTATAAACCTCGTCGGTTTCTGATTCGGCCTACAAAATAGGAACATCTGGTTCTAGAATCAAAGTAATTTGTTCTTACCCTGCATTTTATTGAAGCAGGATATTAACATGCAAAGAAAACAGATTGCTAGTTGGACAAAAGCAGACTTACTAAAAAGCTTAGCATGCAAACTAAAGTAAAAAAGCTTAGCAGCAAACAGAATATTTACTTATATCTTGATGGGCCATCGACCACTCCAACTGCCATTATTAATGTTATGTTAACATGATCATTCAAGTCTTCACAACAACAAAAAACATAATCATTCACTTTTGCAACGGCAGAACTCTGGCAAACTTCAAAAGACTTGTGTAAAGAACTAAGGTCCAGCTTCTCATCCTAATCTCCAAAACCATATGACAGACAAGGTTCTTTTCATAATCCAAAATGACTAAAAGTACTGATTAGTCCAAAGCACACAACTGACTGAGACCAAAACACGGCACAGGAGAAGATTGATGTTTACTTTTACCTTTGTTTGTTCAGTTTTTCTTCTGTGTTCATCTCTTCCACTAATCTGTTACCAGCAACAAAAACAATAATACCTATTCAGAAACTTTAGCTCAGTGATTGGGTAGAATGAACATATGAAGGCATAACGTAAATTTCACCTTTCACAATTAGGCGTTGTCCCATCAATATTTTGTTTGTTATAAGGTGCACGACATGTAGGGCACCTTCATTCAGAATCGTTTTTCTCAGCCATATCCATTATTTAATGCCAGCACCAAACACAAATCTACCAAACAATCTGCTTCAAAAAGAGAGTTGTCAAAGGAAGAACTGATAACATCAACAATTTTTTACTTTTTCACAATGATTGTAACCGACATTATCCCCTGACAATGATTATAACTAACAAACAAGTTCATAGTCTACTTCACAATCAAACAGATATTGTCAAGTAATATATCCAATTAGTCTGAAGATAAACGGGAACAACATTCCTTCAACCGCATTCCAGCAGCTCTTTTTCCCCAGAACATCAACAAACACACTGACAACCTAAGCTTGAAGCAGACAATGGAAGAAAAATCCTTGAGACAACAAAATAAAGTAGTGCCCCTCCAAGAGACCACATTAAATACAGGTTACCATGCCATAAGATATCTATTCATATGCAGACTTCTCCCGTTTACCTCATTGAAAACCTGAAGATAAGACCCATGTGCCCACTTAAGAGTTGGGATCAGCACTGTCCAAATAAAAACTTCCAAATCGTTGGATACCGCCCTCGCAACAAGAATTCTATGAACACTAACAACAACACCCTAGATTTATTAATAAAGGAATACAAATAGATCCGATGATCACAGATAAAATTGAATTCTATGAACTACTTTTCAAAGTAACTTCAACTACTATGATATTCTTGATGATCCAAATAATCCCGAGCCACGTAAAAAGGGAGAAAATCAAAGAAAGTTTACAGTGGAAAAGGTTCTCACACAAACAGAAACTCAAGAGCACTGCCTCACGGCTCAGCTACATTGAAGTAGGGAAGACAATAACTGGGAAAATGAGCTAGGTGAATGTGATAGCTCGATGCATCATCCAACAAGTGGCAATCCCTCTTAGTTACTTTCATCAGCTCTTTGCTTTAAAACAACTAATTACATCAAACATATGGCCTAAAAAGCAAATTGAATATTATGCTACGTAGAGAGAGGTTAAACAAAAAACTAACATATGATATCGCCTCTCACTCAATTCCTACTATTCCAACCTACAAACGAGTTCAACTCAAGCATATGATCCCTGATGCACACACAAAATGTACATTTACAACTCTAGCTCACTGATTTCTTCAAAGATGATGACAGACTACACTCACATATGATCCACCGACCTCGCCATGATTGATATTTTCGTTTCATCTCTCAGTAAAAACAAAGACATTCATAACATCTCTCAGTAATATAAAATTTATTCGAATCGGCATGTTTGGAAAAAAATTCATTCGTCATTTGGAAGAAGTAATAAACATCATTTGCTCTCCCTTACTTTTTGCTTGCAATGCAACTCCGCTTTGATTTGTTCTGCGACTCACGAACCTTGATTCTCGTTACATCAATCAACCGATTAGGAAGAATCATGAACCGACTTCTTTGAAAATTGAAACCTAATTACTATGAGAATTGAGAGAACCACGAAGCATTCCATTTGGAATTAAGAAATTACCTAAGTATCAGTTGTGTGAACAATCAAACCGCAATTAATCGGAACGCGCAATCTGCTTTCTTACAAAATCTGTTGAGATCGCACAATCGGAATTGGAAACCGTTAAAGGTAAATGATCGACGATGAACCGATTAAGAAGAATCATGAAACAACTCGCTGAAGATTGAAACCAGGATTACGAAGAGACTGGATTCATTGAATGAGGGGGAACGGTGAATGGGTAGCAGAACAAAAATAGGGCTTTGTGGTAGTGGGTAAAAGGTCAGTAGAGATTTGGTGGGGTTTATCGATAGAGTTGTCTGTAATTTGTGTCCTTTTTTTAGTTTATACATTTTCATATTTTTTTTCCATCGAATTGGTTTCCCTGATAAATTTTTTTTTTTTTGAGTGGACCCTGATAATATTTTGCAATATAAAAAATTCAAATCGAGTCGAACACTAAGATATCGAGTTGAATATTAAGATTATCGAGTCGAACAATATTTAAATTTTACGAATAAAAATTAGCACAGGAACTTAAAATAACTATCGAGTCCATTCGGTCTCGAACCGAACTCAAACCGATCACAAACTCATTTAGTTCATTTGTACCCCTAATTAATCGTGACAAAATACTTGTTACGTAAATCATTAAGGATTTCATACAAAAAATTCGGTTGTCACTAAAGCCCTATAACAAAGTTTGTCGGACATCACACAAGTGAAACCTTATCTTTTGTAACAACCCATCAAGTTTTTCGTAACATCATCTTTCTTTCCTCACTAATTAGTACATATTTTCGTGACAAAATAAAACATTGTCACAAGAAGCATCCCTCTTGTAACAAAACTCCTCTTTGTCACCAATGATTTGTCACAAAAAAATCTTTTTTTTGTAGTGAACAACAACAACTGCGAATCATGAATAATATGCATGCTGGACGTTTTTTCTTGGATAATATCTCGATATCCTGGGGTATGTGTCACAGTGCCAGCCTCTTTTCTATGTTAGAGTTTTTGAATATTCTTTGTTCAATTATATGGTGTCTTCTTCTTTATTCACTTTTATGCTGGAGACAAGAGGTTGTCCTTTGGTATGATTGAACAATAAGTGAGTCAGAATCCGATCTTGCACCCCCTCCCCCCTCCCCCTTCCCCCTCCACAATTAAAAAAGAAGAAGAATAAGAAGAGGAGGAGGAGGATGGGGAAGCAAAATGGCTTTAATTTATTTTATTGGATAAACAAAAAGCAAAAGTTGCAGTACAACATCACACAAACCCAGAGATTGTAAAGGAGTAACACAGTTAAGCATACATTAATTCATAGTTCTCAACATATAATAAGAACTCGAAAGTGTTCCTTTTTCCACTCATTAATTAATAATCTACTTGAAGCAACAATGGCCAGCGCCACAATCAGTGCAGTTACGGTACTCGCAATCATCAATATTATCGCATGTGATTGTTTTACATCGATCACTCTCCTCCTCATCATCCTCAAAGAGTTTCTTCAATGAAAATGTTTTTCGTACTGCGTTTTTGGTCATCAATCGACCTTCCATGCTCTCCGTCGTCATAAACTGCACAAATTTAATATCCTCCATTATCAACTTACCCTTTAAAACACTTCACCGGCCACAATTGTAACATGGGATTTCTTCGTTATGCAAACAATGCCCAGATTCCAGAGTTTAACTAGTTGTCATAAGACGCTGAATAAAATCAGCACCGACTGCATGTCTACCCTTATAAGAAACAACATGAGCCACCGAGAGCACAATGACTAGATTCTGGTTCAAGTGGCTGTCATCATATGCCGAATAATATCAGCATGGAGTGCATGTCCACCGGTATAAGCAATGACACGAGCCACCGCCCTCCGAAGCCAGTGCCCAATGCCCAGATTCAGGTTTAACTGGCTGTCATTAGATGCCGAAGAAAATCAGCATGGAGGGCATGTCCATCCTTATAAGCAATGACATGAGCCAACGCCCACCGGAAGCCCAATGCCCAGATCCTGGTTCAATTGCCTGTCATTAGACAGTGCCCAGATTCTGGTTCAACTGCCTGTCATTAGATGCCAAATAAAATCAGCATGGATGGCATGCCCACCCTTATAAGCAATGATATGAGCCACCGGAAATCTAAAACCTTGTGTCTATACGGCTCATCACTAAACCGTAACGGTGGGTTTACCTGCTTTTTGTGAGCTGCTTGATGGAGATCGGTTTCGGAAACTTCCGGGGGATCCCTTCCGTTGAGGGTTTCATCCAAAATTGCTTTGAGGGTGATATTGTCTATATTTTTCAATGCTTCAACCAACGCCTGGTTGGCTGGGTCTTGATGGCCCGGATTAGGCTGATTTTCAGCAGAGTTGGTTCCTTTGGGGGCGGCCGTAGCATGGCCTTCTCCTTGGGTGGTTGTGGCTGCCCCACCTTGTTGTACCAGGTCTGCAAGATCTGCAGTTTTCTTGGCGGTGTTTTTAGCCATTGTTGATCACGAGAATTTTGGGATTTTAGATCGATTTATCAGAAAGAGGCAACCCTTCTAACGTCAATTGACGATGCTGGATCACGTCTATGAATAAATCCGGGGATGTGCTTTTGGTGTATTTTAGACTGAGCTCTTGAGTATTTCTCTCGAGTTGCATACGTATCTGATGAGAGTCAACTTTTCTATGTTCCGGTGCATGTTTTAACCCCCGTTTCCGACACTTTCGGCTTATTTTGGGTAGTTTTAGACCGTTTATAGGGCAAAATCGCATTGAGCACTCACTTTGAGGTGAACCATCACATAGATGGAAAACCTCACCATTTTGGTATTTTGACCCTTTTCGATCCCTAGTTATCTTGCGAGTTATGCTCGTTATGTGTCTGAATGTTGTGATGCAGGATCTAGGTGAGTTATGAGCCCAGAAGTTAAGGCACGAGGCTTAGAAAGATGAAACCGAAGCCCGGGAATGGAAATTGATCAAAAATAGTTGTTGCTTTCACCATATGTTCACTTCATCAGCAATTTGATCTCAAATACATGTATTTTCTGGACTTGTGGTCTTCATGAAAGTTGTAGACAATTGAATGAGCTTTCCAACGCACTTTGAATCACTCAAATCGGAGCTCTACACGAAACGATATTGACAGATTACTAAAGGTGTATCAGTCTAGGAATTTTGGTGCGCGCTGAAGACTTTGGGGCGCGCCAAAGTAGAACAGAGACCACAGAAAGTCACAGAACAGTTTCAGCGCGCGCCGAGGACTTTGGGGCACGCCAAAACTGCTTTATTTGCACATTTTTGGGTGCTTTTAAATAGATTTCTCACCCCTATTTTATAGGAACTCATACCTAGACTTAATTAGGACATCCTTAGGCCGATTTTCATCTCTTTTTTTCCCCTTAGATTAGCTCTTATTTCACTCTTTCTCTTAGATTAAACACAATTTAGCATAGATTTCCCTCTTTCTTGTTGGTGTTTGAGGTCTTCTTCCTCAAGTGACAATGAGTTTGGATGAAGATTGATATAACCACAACTTATCTGCGTTTTTGGTAATTAATTTCATTTCTTCTATTGATTAATGGCTTTAATCCTTTCTTTGATTGTTATTTCTTGCTTTATGATGAGTAGCTAAACATATCATAGCTAAGTCATGTGAAGATTGAAGAAATCACCCTACAATTGATGAAATTGGAAATGGGTAGTGCTTAATTGTAGTTATATTGATGAATTCATGTCTTAAAACTTGTTCTTAGAGCTTGAATTAGCTTGATCACCTAGTTCATGAACTCACACACCACTTTATAAATGTATGTTGCGAAGGGGTGTGGGAAAAGGAGTTTTAAGATCGTTGCTTATAATTGACTGAGTTGTTTAAATTCGATTAGGGCAACGAGGTTTATTGATTGAGTAATCGAGCGACTCTAGAGTGTTTATCTTGTTCCGGTCAGTTAAATCTTTAAAGACGGACTGTTGAACAGGGAAAAGGGTACTAGGTTGTTGCATGGCGTCTAGTACTATCTTAAGAGTTTGCACCCATGAAAGAGTCAATATAAGCATTAGGATGGTTGGTTGGTAGATTCCATTCCCGAAATAGTCGATTAAAGGGCCAAAAGTATTCATTCGGATCATGGTTTGGCTATGTTTCTCTTTCTCTCTCATTTAAATATCATTGTAGTATAATTGAACAGTGAACAACCTTCGATTGACCTAAACCAAGTACAAAGACGACTTTTGTACTCGATTGATTCTCCGTGGGATACGACCTTGCTCCCCTCTATAGTACTTCTGATCCGGTACTCTGCCGGTTAAGGTTGGTCGTTACTATTTTGGTCATCGGTATCCAATAGCAGAATTGGAATCAAGTCTTTCGTAATTCTTTAGGGTTGTTTATATAGTGGAAGTCTCATCCCTTTCCTTGTTCTGCAAGGAATTGCATTATCATTATTAATATTATTTCCCTAAGGATATATACACGTAAATCCCTATGATGTAGGGATAATAATGGACACATTTAAATGTCAGGATTAGAGTTTTTATGACTCAGGATTCTTTCCTTATAATTATTTATCTTTAGTTATCCAGCACGTGGAATAACAGCCGGAATTGCTCTGTGCGTCCTGCGCCAAGCCTCTGAGGCCACTATAGCCGAACTGGCTGGGCAGCTCCTCTTCGCCAGGCCTTGGCCGACCTGCGGTGGCTGGAGGAGGAGCATCTGCCGATTTCCCACCTGGGGTTAGGGAACTGCCCTTAGGTATGTGTTTGGGGCTCTTAGCCCTTAATGCCTTATATTTAGAGACTAGTCATTTGTTATACGACTTAAAATAATGACACGTGGCGTAGTTCGAGTCGTCCATCATCAATGATGTATGTATACACCATGAACAGGGGGAGGTGTGGTGGAAAGGATACTTTGATTTGTATATTTTTGATTTATTTCTTGATATGAACTTCGACTTCTTTAGCTGTTTATTAAAATAATACAAAAATAAAAAAAATAAAAAAAAAGTATTAGCAAATAAATTGCTGTCATGGCAATATTTTATTTTTTTGGCCCTAGGTTACCGCTGGCCAAACCCTCATTCTATTACAAGGAAGGTTGGTGTTCATGAATGGTAATCCTATTTGTTTATCAGTCATTCAATGATTAATAATTTTAATTATAATGCTTCATTTTTTAAGGAGATACGTATGGCCGTATGGGGTTTATGAAGCAGGTAAATCGACAGGGTGAGACTCTAATTAAATAAGATGATGACATAAAGTCCCCATGAATAAGTCAACGCAAACTTTAAGTATACAGGACCAATAAAAAGTTATGTACAAAATATATGCGACTACCGTGTAAATTGTTTTCCTTTCGACCCAAAATGTAGGTGTGTACAACGAAATTGGAAAACTGGACTGACCGACTGAACCGGATTAAACCGGACCGGAAAATGATGAACCGCGGTTTTCCAATCGGTTTTTCATTGAAGAAAAACCGAACCGGAATCCAATTCGATTTTCGGTTTTATCTATAATAACTTAGATATGGCGCAAACAAACCAGGTTATACTTCATTTTAATTATATATATATATATATATATATATATATATATATATATATATATATATATAAAATTAATTTGTTCACTACCTCCTACTATAAAAACCCCCACACACAACCCTAAATTTCTAAACCTTATACTTCTGCCATTTCTACCTAAACCTAAAATGCTTCCTAGCCGCCGTTAACCGCCGTTTGAGCTCACCGGCCGTTCTTGCTTCTTCTAATATTCTTCATCCTTTGATCGTGAAAATTTGAAAGAACCTTTCAAATTATGTCGTTACAACGACCACCCACTAGCTCATGGTGCCAATAATGGTGTTTGTCTCATTTTTAGAAGAAAAAAATCAAAATTTTATGGTAAATAACATACAGTCTGAAAACCGAAACTGAACCGAACCGGACTGTATTAGTTCAATCCAATTCAGAAAAATGACCAATTCAGTTCAGTTCAGATAATATCAAAACCGTAACTACAGTTCAGTTCAAAAAATCGTAAAAAACCGACCGGACTGGACTATGTACACCCCTACCAAAATGTATGTTATCTTGGGTAATTTCATACAGATTAAAAAAGTTGTTTTGAATAACTTAAATTTGAAAGAGAAATTCTTAAAATATCTTTTAACTATCATTAATGAAATTGTTATAAGTATTTAAAATAATTGTATTGTTAATAAATGTTGAATATATAAATAATAATTATGTACCTTTCCATCAGTTTAAGCTTTTGAGAGATGGTAGTTCAGTATGGTATCAGAGCAAGAAGTACATGGTTCAAACCCCGCTCCAACCATATTCACCCAAACAAAAAAACAAAATAAATCAAGTGTCGGGATTCTCTAAAAAATATAAAAGACCCAACTTTTAGGGAGCGTGTTGAATATATAAAATGATAATTATGTACATTTCCATAGTAGTTCAACAATAAATTAGTGGTAAGATTGTGAAAAGTAATAATTAATAAATGTTTCATTGATAATGTACCTTTCCATGGTAGTTCAACAATAAATTAGTGGTAAGATAGTGAAAAAGTAATAATTAATAAATGTTTTATTCATAATGTAGAATTACTTACATTATGTGGCAAACAAAAAGAGGTGGAGTGATTCATCTCCTGGGACCAAGGATGAATATGTCTAGTTTTTTATAAATTTACCCTTCTTTTAAGAAATTCTATTGATTGAATACATGCGACATGGTGTACAAGGACCAATATAAAACTTCTGATAAGTCGATGAGTTGCAATGTGAATATAATCATACCATTTTTCCTTTGCCCCAGTTTGCCCAACAGTTTCAGAACAATAGCAACTCTAGCTTTCATTGCCACGAAATCCTTGTTTCGAGATTTCTTATGTGCTTTGATCTTTTGACGTCATGGATTCTCGGATATTTGGCCGTGCTCAATCCTTGTTGTATAAACCAGAGAGCACTTGCATCTTTCTTTATATTTTTCTGGTATTATTTTTGCTGAGCCTCCGTGCATTTTCATCATCGTTTTCTTGTGATGGTTCTACAATACCTTCATCCACAATCTCATATATACTTGTGATGGTTCTACAATACCTTCATCCACAATCTTATTCTTTGGAAACAATTGTCCAGTGTCCGGAGTTTGTCACAACATAAAACACATCTTTTATCCAAAAAAAATTCCAGTGGAGTCACCGGGTCTAAAACATCAATTTTTATCGACAAAACGACACATTTTAACAACAAAACTACATTGTTTTAATCTTAAAAAAAAAAAAAAAAAAAAAAAAAAAAAAAAAATGGGGTCGATCCGCCCCTGTTTGGAAATAAAGGGAGTATCTATTCGGAAACTCAAATAACCGAAATGCACACCTTTAAATTAATATTAGAACTTGAATCAGAGTATAAGTAAATATGAAGGAGGAGATTGATTTGATGCCATTTGAGGTGATACCATAATTTGTTGGTAATTGTTAGCAAGAACAAGTTAAGAGTGATATGCTTAGAAAATACATGTATGGTAGCGCTGTTGCACTTGAAGAAATGTCTTATATTGATTAATTCTCACTTGATTGCTCGATCAAACTTAAATAAATGCATGCACCATATTTATTCATGCATATGAGTTTCTAACAAAAATAAATAAATAAAAAAAGGTAAAGTGAAATAGTTTTCATTTATTGTATTCAATAAAAACGCAAAATTAAAGCTGCAGTACAACATGACACAAATCCAGATTATGTAAAGGATGAACACATACAAGCATACATTCCGAATATTAATTCTCACCCCCGAGTGTTGTCATCATCATTAACTACCTGAAGCAACGATGCTTAGCACCACAATCACTGCAGCCATGGAAATCGCAATCGTCAATATCTTTGCATGTGATGCTTTTACATTTATCATACCCAACCTCCTCATCATCCTCCTCAAAGAGTTTCTTCAAGGAAAATGTTTTGATTTCTGCTGTTTTGGTCGTCAATCGACCTTCCATAATCTCCGTCTTAAACTGCACATATTAAATATTCTCCATTCAAATTACGCGTTTTGCAACATTTCACCCTGAATTGTGGTAAAATTCTGATGCAGAATCTCCATGTTAGAACGAACCGTCGGACGACTCTCACGTGTAGAGAAAGACAAAACTGTTTTGTTTGTTTGCATACGTGGCAGTAATCTGACGGTCCGTTTTAATGAGAAGTCCTTATAGCATAATTACCATGAATTGTGATATCCGGCCACTTGATTGTACAGGGTCATTTTCCCAGAAAATTTTCGTAATGAAACACCGACAAATCACACTTTTAATCCAACGATCTTGGCGGGTTCAATAGTTCTTGTAATATCGCAAATTGCTAACTGCTAACGTGGGAGAAACATCACATTTATACGACGGTGAGGCCTAATAGAATTATTAACTCGAGTTAACCTTTGAGGCCAAATGAATGCGACCTTTTAAATAGTTAACCGGTTTTATTATATGCCTCAATTACCACTTGCCAGACACAAGTTTTGAGACTGATGAAATCGGATATCACCTATAGATCCAATCAACCTCTAAAACGACTTAAACAAGAATTAGAGCAATGGGGACTGAGATTTGTGTATGATTTGAGACTGAGCCTGAGAGTTAGTTTCTCTCAAGTTGCCTACGTATCCAATAGTCGAATTGGAATCAAGTCATTCGTAGTTCTTTAGGGTTGATTATATAGGGATGTGTCTCACCCTTTTTCTTGCCGAACAAGTCGTAGAATCCTTAAACCCTAAGGATCATTACGTGATTATCTCTGATAAGAGATAATTAAGATTATATTCAAATTATAAGACTTACTTCCGGTAATCCAGGGATTCTCCCATAATTATCCTATTATGTAGGCACATGTGTGAATTATCGTATAAGGAAAGAGCCAGTCGGCTTTCGATGTGCTCTTCAGGTCGTCTCGACCTGATCTACGCGTCCTACCTCCCGACTTGACCGAGCTGCTCTGCAGTGTCCTAGTCGGGAAGGTGATGGGACAGACCTCCCTCCTGGGGTAGGGTCTTACTACTGTGGGGCTCCTGACCCTAAATGCTACCTTCCCATTCTGCTTTGTTAACCTTAAGGCGTTCTGGAGATGACACGTGGCAAGGTCCATCCTTACCATCGTCAGAGACGTTACGGTTCTCACAATTTAATCAATTATATTAGAGTGTATTATGTCACTTTTCGCAACCATTAATAGTACCACGGTTGTATTATTATGCGGTTTCTGTAGAAATGAAATAGAACAGCCGCTAACACAAAAAAAAAAATACAAGCTAGCAACGGCGGATTCAGAAATTATGTTCAACGGGGTCTGTAAATCTTTTTCTAAGTAAATGTTTTATTTTAAGGAGTTCGAAATATTTTTCTATAGGTAAAATGTAGCGTTTTCTTAACTTTAACGGGTTCCGAGAACCGCATTTATTATAGTGTGGATCCGCCTACGCAAGCTAGGATGTGTTGTTGCACATACCAGCAGATTTTTGTTTTCAAATGCGCAATCCTTTCCTTCACATTGATATTGTTGCTCTAGAATTTTCCTTGACGTGGGCGATAATTTTGTTGGGCGTCGTCCCTTATAAGTGTCCGCTGCTTCTTCTGCTTCTGCTTCTGCCATACCTGTCAAAGTAAAGAATGCAATCCGGCTATCAAAAGTACGAAAAAAGATGGGGTTGATGATATACGAGAATACGTAAGAAAGAGAGACAAACCGAAAACGAACAAGATGGCTAGCACACATAACATAACAACATAAGTAATAAGCCTAGCCATCCCGGTCAATTTGCCGACTGTTTCAGTTCTTATGACAAATATAGTGTGTTCCATTTATACTAATGAATTAATGGTACCAAGGGCGGCCACATAAATGGGAGCATATTATATTATAGAGTATTTCTCACAAGTTCATCCTCATGAGAACTGCAGAAATTTCGTGGACTCAATCTGGATGAAGGGAGGCGATATAATAAATTTTTTTATTTTACAGCCCGACAGTACATATTATTTGAACAATTAATAAGATACTAGAGAAAATTGTCCTCGACTTTATCTTAGAGTTATGATTTATCACTCTTTTAAATTTTGATTAATACGATAATATAAATCGCTTGACAGTTCCTTATCCTTTTGTTATTGTTATAATTTTTTATGTATCACTTTAGTAATGATTAGTAAATTTTCTTTTTCCGATCATGTTACGTGACAAAACAGAATATAGGGACAAAAATAAATTTTAAGAAAGATAAATAAAAAATATTTTATATATACTAATATATTTTTCCGACCCAAGGGGGAGGCGACTGCCCTTGGTTACCATAAAGTCACACAATTCATACAAAAAATGTTATGTTTACCAAAAATGATTTACCGAAAGAATACTGTTGAAAATCTAGGCTCAAACTCATATAAGAGGAGGTGTCTCATCCCAAAACCTAGGCTGTAATGTGAGAAAAGTTAATCTCTTAATATGGTGGCCGATACAATAAGTGTCTAATGTGTGACAACTTTAACACGCTCCTTTAAGTGTGGGCCTATAAAGAGTCTGGGTCACATGACACACAAGGCATATAAATGGCACTACAAGGCCAACAAGGAGGCCTAACACTTGCACAATAAATTGGTGACTCTGATACCAGTGTGGGTCTATAAAGAGTCTAGGAAGTGCGGACCTATAAAAAGTCTGGGTCACATGACACACGAGGCATATAAAGGGCACTACAAGGTCAACAAAGAGGCCCAATACTTGCACAATAAAGGGGTGACTCTAAAACCATATATGTTGAAAATCTAGGCTCAAACCCATATAAGAGAAGGGGCATCAATCTCAAAACCTAGGTCATGCGATGACGAAAGTCTATCTTTTACTATGGTGGGTGATACAATAGCATGTGACCAATGTGGACAACTTTAACAAAAATTCATGTTGGATCTACATGATGGGTTGTTTTTTTTAAAGCCCCGGTATCTTTGACCAATTAGCCCGACTAATTCGAAGTTTGGTCTGGGTCGTTTTTGCAGAGTCTAACTCTTTCTTAGGGGTAAAATGCCTAGCCAAGAGTTTTTTCAAAATGACGTCTCGAAAGAGAATCGAACAGGTGACCTCCCTAGACATTCTCAAACTACTTAACACTTAAGTCAATCTACTTGGTTATAGGATAGGGTGTTTCATTTTCTTTGTGTTTTAGTTTTTTTTTTATTTATTTATTGTGTGGTTGATTTGATTTAACGTGTGCTAGCTTTCTGCAAACAAAATTAATTAGGCTAGCTACTCGCGAGAAACTTATTTGACTCGTATACAAATTTGGCTCGATTCGGTTTTTCTTAGGTTCGAGATGGACTTGAGCTATTCAAACAATTAACCAAACTTATCTCGAACTTCAAAATATTGTAATGATGAAGTCGGAATATTACAATCGGGTAATTCTAATTAGGAAAACGCTATAAGAACAAAGAGACTGGTGTATAATTTTGGATTGAACTCTTGGTGAGAGCTGCCTACATATCCAATTTAATAATAAAACTGGAATCAAATCCCCCTCGTAGTTCAGGGTGTTTCTTTTATAGTTGTAGATCGTGATCCTCTTCCTTGCGTGATGGGAAGTTATCACCGCTTATCTATGTACGTCACTGGTCGTGGGTTCTACCCACGTCTACAAGCGGTTGAACTGATGTTGACTCAGTCTTTGTTGTACCCAACCGAGCATTCTGTCTAGAAATACTGCTGCACAGCCAATCGCTCTGTCTAGAGATACTTCTGCGCAGCGTATGATGGAGTCCTGCTCCTCTAATTATTCTGGTCAGCACTTTCGGTCCTGCCTTGCCAATCCATTATCTTGATTGTCTAACTTTGGGCCTGGCCCAATTATGGATAATCCGGCCCAATGGGCCCACCTATCATCATAAGTCCCCCCAGACTAGGGTGGACTGCTTCACAGCCGCCCTAGTCTGAAACGCTTTAACTTCTGTTATTATTATATCGTGAAACGAGGCCAAGTCACATTTAGTCATTATTATAACTGTGAATTGAACCCTTGCGTCGTATCCCCTTCTTGTCATATAATCACCTCTCTTGTCAAACAACACCTCTATATCAGACCTTTGGAATCGCACTTCAGCAGTTACAAGTAAGTTTCGTTTCTACATTATTCTCCTGTTTCCTTTGAATCTTTGTTTCGTTCATGAGTTTGAGAGCCAATACTGCCTCTAGTGGTTCTTGATGACGGTCAAATTATACCCGTAAAAGTCATCAACGTTGACCTTAAATCGAGATTAATAATGTATATTTCATATTGAATCACTCGTTTATATTTATTATTTAATGTTAAGTGATTATTAATATGATATTGGGTATTTAACTGTTTTTATTATTAAAAGGCCGATTTATTGTGCTATAAATGTTTATTTTGCAGATCACAACAAATCGGGAGGATTAATGTTAATTAATCAATGGTCTCAAGATAATAGAGAAAGAAAATCGGAGCATTAAACGAAAGGTTAATCGATCAACACGAAGCGTGCGATGAGGAGCAAGGCAGACGAAGAAAATATTTAAAATGTGCCAAAAATAGGTTCGGTCGGCCGAGCCTATAGCTTCGATCGACCGAGTGTGTCATCTCGGTCACTTATTGGATTTTTCGTATTTACCTTCTAAATCCTTCATAAGTCGGCGAAAACTCCTATATAAGCGATTTACGAGAAATTGTAAATCATCCTTCATTCTTTCTTCAATCTTACAATTCATAATATAACTTTGATACAATGTAGAATAATTTGAGGGTTTCCAGCAATTTAAGGGCTGCAATATGTAAGCCTTTATTTTCTGTTTCTTTTAAGTAATTAATCCCTCCCAATTATGCTTTATCGTTTGAATTAGTTAATCATAGCTAGATGATGTAGATCTAGACTATGACGTTAGGGATGTGGCGACTCCTTGTCTATGGGGATCCCATAACCTACGTCATACACTTAGTATTTATTCATGAATCTACTTGATTTAATTAATGCGTATCTATGTTAGTTTATATGAATACTGTGTGAATTACTGTTAAATATGTTCTGTATGATGAAACGCTGAGAGATATATTCTAAGATGTATTCTGGGTTGAAATCGTTCGGGTGACCGAAAGGTGTCATTCGGTCGACCGAGGCCTTACACTCGGTCGACCGAGCCCTGTTTCATCAGTTATTTCTGCCACTTCTTTATGGTAGGTTTAGCCTAGTTGAATTTATTATCTCAGTAGGTATGGCTATGGCTACGTTACTCGCTTAGTTTAATTAAAACGTGTAAAAAGGAAATACCAATATAAAACTCTTAGGTAGGCTTATGAATTGCTCTTCACGGACGTTCAGCAATATCTAGGTAGGTTTATATTTGGGAATTGCATGCACCTGATTGTACATACGTCGTAGAGTAGCATGAGGCTATAACATGGTAATTGCTAGTTGGACGAGAGCTTGAGTAATCGTTTAGGAAGTATAAGTACGCTTAACCATAGGAATGTTGCCTAGACGAGGTGTACGATTAATATCGGCATCCTTAGTGTCGTAAGCGCAAATTATATGAGATGGATACCCAAAAGGTGAAGTCACGTAATGTAACCACGGTGATCTAGCAACCTAACCGGTGCTAAGTCAAGTTAAAGAGGATGACTCCCGTAGCCAATCTAAGATAGATACAAACGGATTGACGAGCTAATAAGTTCGGCTTTATTATATAAATTATCTAGGTCCAAACGATAAAGACTATAATTGGGGAGGTTAATTACGTTGTGTCGAGTCGTGTCTTTACCTTTCTTGTCTTATGTTGGTCGTAGACGCCTCTATGTCCTTGACATGTTTAATTAATTGTTTGTATATAAGATGATCCACAATTGGTTCCTGTGGGATCGACCTTGATTCACTATAGCTATACTACGAAGGCCTAGTCCTCTTGCTAGTATTGGTTTATGGTGGTCAAGTATTTTATTACCCGATTGACCCGATCAAGTTTTTGGCGCCGTTGCCGGGAACCAACGGTCAATTTTATATATAAATAATTTTCTTATTCATGTCAAGTTTTACATTTTAGAGATTGCTTTTGAGTCCCTCAGTTTATCTGCTATGTGTAAAAATTCCGTATCTGGAATACATTTGGTTCGCTCCCAAAGAAGATCGCCTCTCGTTGCCGGCGAGCCTGGTTCTATTTTCGGGACTTCGCGCGTGTCTGTTCATCCCAGATGTTTAATCCGTAGAGTCCGATAGCGACATGGGAAACCATGTTAAAATCGATCTGACGGTCTGTTTTTGTTTTTCTTACATTTGCGTAAACCAGGAAGCAATAATCCAAGTCAATAATTTTTCGCGGTATTGAGAAAATAACCCAAAGAACATGTGGAGCTACGAATCTAAGATGGGAAAAGCGATGGAAGCAATACCTTTAAAGCACAAAGATGGCTCGAAAAAATTTTAAAGGCTTAAATTCTTCGTGGTACAATGTTGAAGGCAAGGTACTACCTTTTTTGCTTATGTTTTACTACCTTTTGGTTTTTATTGAGCATAAGTTAGCCTATACATGAACCTTAATATGAATCTTGGCCCGGAGTGGTTTGTAAGATTATCTGTCTCATCTAGAGGGTGTAAGGAAACATGTAGTCGTTGAAAGGAAGCAGTGAATAAAGAGTTCCTCGTAGTTACTGTTAAAATCTCTTTGTCCTATGCATGAGATTGCTTCCTACGGCCAGGGAGCAACAAATTGTGTAGTTTAAGCATTCACAATCTAAAGAAGCCGTTGAGTTTTGAGAGAACACCATCTTACTCTTTCGTTGAGTTTTATGGTGATGGCTTCTCGGTGAACCCACCTTAAATGAAAAGCGAGATTACGCTTTGGGTGACAATTTAGAAATCGGAGACTCTTAGTACATGGGTTGAAATGGTCTAACCATGGTGGGCGAGTTCAACCGAGCTTCGGCTCAATCGACTCCCTCCACGTGTGATGTGCGTTCTGAAATAGCTCAACAAGACTTAGCATAGCCGATAAGCCTTCGGGCTAAACGGGGCTTAATCTTGACGGATTGGCCTGAATCATCACATATGTTCCAACGAATAAGGCGGCGTAGGCTTGCCTACATAACCGACCTTATTCGAGTACTTTGATTCATTGTTTCTTATTGTCAAGGCCAAAACCGTAATTTTAACCGAGTTTCTTAGAATTCACTAATTCCTAAAACGAGCCGAGGTAAGAGCTTTGGATAAATGGTATGGATAAATGTCGTTTCTAGGTCTCACAACCAAGGGAAGGGTATTAATCCGCAAAAGCAACAAGCCCACCTCTTATAGTGCTTGAAGGTCAAAGTCCAGCGATCCAAGAATGATAACGACAAGGATAATTTTTGGAAAGTCGAACTGAGGACTTTAAACTCAGAACTACTTCTTTAAAACCCTTAGGATTTCTTTTTAGGATTTTAGGTTTTGTTTTCTTTGAGTCAAATAAAAGTAACGTGACATATGTTGAGGTTTTTTATTTTGCCGTGTTCCGATGGCCATTGGGCTAAGGATGTGCAAAACCTTTTTACTCAATATAGGCCACGTGAAATAGAGTTCCGTAGGAGAGTCGAAAAATTGCTAAAGAAAAGGAAATTTAGCAAACAACCTTAAGATGGAAGCATTAAGAGAGCTTGAGAATTATTGAAAATGTAACAGAGAATGATTGTTGTGAACAAGAACAATCTTGGTCAAATTCTAAAACTTTTTAGGTGATCCAAGTGAAAATCCAAAGTGATGTGCAACTCATTCTGCAATTATCCTTATCTTTCCCTTTACACTTTTTCACCTTCAAACTTTTCGATCCTCTCACCAATCTGCCCCAACAGTTCACATTTCTAACCATTCTTCCATCGCCTCTCTTTCTTTCCATCCATTTCACTCTCCCACCCAATCCCATTCCTTTAAACAATTCTCAATCCCAAAAACACAATTTCTTACCCATCCTTTATCTTTTCTTCCCATCCTTATGTGTATCTTTTTCTAAACCCATCATAGTCTCAACCTCCATTTTGTTTACACAATACCTATGTGTTGCGGAATTTGAAATATTGCTAAGCTTTAATGAATATCTTTTATCATTTTGATTTTCATGATACTAGTTGGGGTAAGTGTAGCTCTGACCCTAGCTAGATTTTAAGAGTTTTTGGTTCAATCAAAATACAACCTATCTTTCTACTGGAAGTTTTAAATTTCACACTTTTCCGACTATTCCGGCATTTCTAGATGATAAGTTTTGTTCTGAACTATCACACCGATCCGACCGTGTTGATGACGGTTATGACTTTTACGTGATACATTGGGTTATTAGTAATTTTGAGGAGTAGCTACATCTCCCTAAGTTGTTGATATCCAATGCAAGCGAGAAAGTCTGCGTTAAGTATTTGATTTTATCTTTAGCCAATAGGTCGCATTCAATCTGTTATACCTTACCAAGTTTCTATTTTCCTGGATTTAATACCTTTTCGATCGAGTCACCCTCGTGTTTTCCCACGTCGGGTAATGCTTTTTGATCTTTGTCTTCTCCATCCGGTTTTAAGAATATTTAGGCGGTGGAGGTTGTAGATGAAGACCACCATCTTTAGTTGCTTGTTTATTTTTCTTTCTATTTAGTATTTTTCTTTTTGGTTTCCCTTGTCATTGGTTGTATAAAATAAAGTGGCTTAAACTGTTTTTAGGTATTTATACCTCATTACTGCCACATTATTTTATAACTTCCATAGACATGGTATTTGACGGTTTCGTGGAGTTTGTTTGCTTATACAGGATGTGTCTATCTCTCCACGACGTCTTTGAAATTTACTCCGATCTTTTTCCTTTACTTGGACCCGTTCCAGAGCTAAGCCTTTTTCTTAAATTCTCATTTATTTTTGTCATTGAGGACAATGCCATGTTTAAGTGGGGGGTAGGAGACTTAGCCATGTTATGTTATAATTAAAAATTGAATGAAACGGCACATGATTGAAAAAATTGAATAAATACCATATTATGTATCTCGTACCCTTAGAATTGTGAGTTCCTAGCTAAGAATTGATAGGAAAGGAACCAAGTTTCATGAGTACGTGATCATTTTATACTTATGTTAAGTAAATTTAAGGATATTCATGCCCGTTTTTGCTAGTAGTTATTTATTATTCAATTACTCAATCTGTGAATCGAGTATACCGCGCAAATCATAATAACTGAAGAAATTATGTGTACATTGCATAGATGATTGGTTATGTGAACTTAGTATCAATATCTATCTGCTGATGCATTTTTATCTTTTAGCCATTAAAGCAGAGTAATAAGCTTGAGACCTCAGGGAAAACATGGTAATTCTTTTAAGTGGGGTTAAACACCAAGAAGCTATTATTAACTCGATCTAAGTCGCAGTTTTTACTTTTTCCTGGGGTTAGATAGTTAGATCAGTTAGTAATGTTAGAGTTAGATGTTAGATTGTTAGATGTTAGTAAAACAAGTAAATAAATAAATATTAATATAACACATATATATAATTAATATATATAAATACATAGATATATATATATAAATACATAGACATAAATATATATATATAGATATAGATATATAAATAATTATATAAATATAGATATACTAATATATAATATATAGAAACTAGCCAAGAATATGTTACTGAATTACGATATCTTTTTAGTAGAAATAGATGAGACAGATCTTCCTTTTTCAAGGTGTAAATTATATATGAATCGGTGTACTCCTAAGCTAGACAACTCCTCCTCACACGAGCGTATGAAATTGTCATATGTCAAATGTCATCACCCAAGGTCCACAAGCGCCCCATGCTAATCTTAGTTAGTCTCGAGCAGTACCGAGTACAAATCTACCCCGGATAAAAGAGGTTATTCCGTTCGTCAGACGGCCGATGTTATTCAAAAGGCTCCGGTTGTCAAGCGGATCGATCTAACACAAACGGTGTAGTTTCAATTAAACTGTGATTTTAACATTATTAAGATCTCGAGTACAAAGTTAATAAGATTTGTTTTTCTAGGGACAAATCTGCCCCCGGGTAGGAAATAGGATTCCGTTGTCACGTTTTCACTCGGCCAATTTTACCCTCCGGTCTTTCTATTAACGAGTTCATAACCTAACTTCGAGGCGTCAATTCATAATTAGATTATGAATTCTTTCATATCGATTAGCTACGTCAATACGAACATAGAAAGAGATTCATTATAACCGATTTTAGTCAATTTTAACATAGTCGTTATCTATTTCCCTAAAAAGATAAAACTAATCCAATTTCATATCTTGGCTAGATATTAAGTTAGCCTAATATCATTATAACTAATATATAGATATAAACAAACATAATAACATTAGAAAATTACCGATTACAACTGCTGAATTGGAGCCTAATCCTCGTGAAAGTAACAACAGCTTCAGAGACAACAATCCTTGATAATCTTCTCCAGCATTACAACATTACTATGTTTATTCATACATATAAGCATATATACATACATACATATACATATATATGTATACATGGGCCCAAACATAAAAGAAATAGAAAGAAAACGATAGAGGAAAGTATATATATAGATATATACATAAATTCCAGGGCAGGCTGAACAAAGGGGCTGAGGGGAGTATTTATAGAGGTAGTCACCGGCGCGTGCCGGACCCTCACCGGCACGTGCCGGCCAAATAGTATATATTCCCTTGTCAGAGATTTGTGGGCCCAATGTCAGAGATTTTCCTGCAAGATCCGGCCTTCTCCGGCGCGTGCCGGCCATACAACATATCCTATGTTCGTAAAAACCGATCTCGAGCTGTAGACCTCAGATTGACATGATTTAATATTCGTTGGAAAGCTATCTTGAAGATCTACAACTTTCATTAAGGATTTTTTCTCTGAAAATGCCTCTAAGTTGGGTCGCATATTCGTTGAAGATATTTTACGGTATAAGTACGTAGGAAAACCGACCCGTTGAACTTGTAAGCTTGTGGCATATTCTTCCATCCTTCAAAATACCTCGTGTCGTAACGTGGGATATTTTTATGGGCTTGGGCTCCAAGTTTGGTGAGCAAAATATCAAGGATATTTATTTTGTGGTGTTGGCCGAATCCACTCAGTCAGGCATAACCTCGTTTCGTCATTCATTCTTCAGTTCCGTCTCCGCAGTAAATCTTATCTTTTTTACACGAACACAAAGAAACGAATCTGCGAGTAAATCGACAACAAAAGTTAAGTAAAGCTGCGTTGAATTTTACTGACTCTTTTCAGGTTAATATTACAGTCTCTAGTCATGATATTTTTAGATCTATCATACTAGCGGTGAATAAAATCTTTATAAAATATAGTAATTTTCAACACGACAGTCCGATTATTAAATCTATAAAAATATAATAAAAACACAATAATTTATATAATAATTACTACTTATACATTTTGATAAAACTTAGTATTTTATGACTTGATTTGATACATAAATGCTCAAAATGGTATCAATATTGGGGTAAAATGTCGTAATAATGATCATAAATTTATCTCTCATCAGAGACGTACCTGTGTTTTAGCAAAATGTTAGACACTGGGCTTGTAGTGGCATTACCAAAGTAGCCCCGCGCTTGTGGTAATATTCGATGCTATACATGTTCTAAGATAGGGGGATACTCTAAAAAGTTTTCTTCCTTGAGATTGATAGTATTTGAAAAATATGAAGAATTGAAGAAATTCAACTTTTAAGAGGCTTTGAGTAGTACTCGGTCTCCAAGTCCAAAATCCCTATAGATACGCTCTTGCTTATTGCTCTAGTGCTCTAACCATTCATGAGGGCATAAGAAGTATGAATCTTGAGGTTGGTAGGTTGAGATTGCGAAGTTAGCATAAACTCTAATCTTGCCACGAATATATAAAACTAAATGCACATGCACACATCACTTCGATTCATAGTAAGTAGTGAATAATGGATATCTTATGAGCATGACTAGTATGAGTTGACTTGAGTTTCTTGTGTAAGTATGATTTGACCATAGAAAATGTTGTCTTGGGGAATGACTTATTGATGCTTTGTTCGGGATGATCAAAGTCTAAGTGGGGGGTAGTTGATGACGGTCAAATTATACCCGTAAAAGTCATCAACGTTGACCTTAAATCGAGATTAATAATGTATATTTCATATTGAATCACTCGTTTATATTTATTATTTAATGTTAAGTGATTATTAATATGATATTGGGTATTTAACTGTTTTTATTATTAAAAGGCCGATTTATTGTGCTATAAATGTTTATTTTGCAGATCACAACAAATCAGTAGGATTAATGTTAATTAATCAATGGTCTCAAGATAATAGAAAGAAAATCGGAGCATTAAGCGAAGGTTAATCGGATCAACACGGCGCGTCAAATGGGGAGCAAGACAGACGAAGAAAATATTTAAAATGTGCCAAAAATAGGTTCGGTCGACCGAGCCTATATAGCGATCGACCGAGTGTGTCATCTCGGTCACTTATCGGATTTTTCAGTATTTACCTTCTAGATCCTTCATAAGTCGGCGAAACTCCTATATAAGCAAAGCAGACTACGAGAAATTGTAAATCATCCTTCATTCTTTCTTCAATCTTACAATTCATAATATAACTTTGATACAATGTAGAATAATTTGAGGTTTCCGGCAATTTAAGGGCCGCAATATGTAAGCCTTTATTTTACTGTTTCTTTTAAGTAATTAATCCCTCCCAATTATGCTTTATCGTTTGAATTAGTTAATCATAGCTAGATGATGTAGATCTAGGCTATGACGTTAGGGATGTGGCGACTCCTTTTCTATGGGGATCCCATAACCTACGTCATACACTTAGTATTTATTCATGAATCTACTTGATTTAATTAATGCGTATCTATGTTAGTTTATATGAATACCGTAAGCAATTCTTCATTAAATATGTTACGTATGATGAAAAACGAGAGAGATATATTCTAAGATGTATTCAGGTTGAAATCGTTCGGGTGACCGAAAAGTGTCATTTGGTCGACCGAGGCCTTACACTCGGTCGACCGTGCCCTGTTTCATCAGTTATTTCTGCCACGTCTTTATGGTAGGTTTAGCTTAGTTGGATTTATTATCTCAGTAGGTATGGCTATGGCTACGTTACTCGCTTAGTTTAATTAAAACGTGTAAAAAGGAAATACCAATATAAAACTCTTAGGTAGGCTTATGAATTGCTCTTCACGGACGTTCAGCAATATCTAGGTAGGTTTATATTTGGGAATTGCATGCACCTGATTGTACATACGTCGTAGATTAGCATGAGACTATAACTTGGTAATTGCTAGTTGGACGAGATCTTGAGTAATCGTTTAGGAAGTATAAGTACGCCTAACCATAGGAATGTTGCCTAGACGAGGTGTACGATTAATATCGGCATCCTTAGTGTCGTAAGCGTGCAAGTTATATGAGATGGATACCCAAAAGGTGAAGTCACGTAATGTAGCACAGTGATCTAGCAACCTAACCGGTGCTAAGTCAAGTTAAAGAGGATGACTCCGTAGCCAATCTAAGATAGATACAAACGGATTGACAGCTAATAAGTTCGATTTATTATATAAATTATCTAGGTCCAAACGATAAAGACTATAATTGGGGAGGTTAATTACGTTGTGTCGAGTCGTGTCTTTACCTTTCTTGTCTTATGTTGGTCGTAGACCGCCTCTATGTCCTTGACATGTTTAATTAATTGTTTGTATATAAGATGATCCACAATTGGTTCCCTGTGGGATCGACCTTGATTCACTATAGCTATACTACGATAGGCCTAGTCCTCTTGCTAGTATTGGTTTATGGTGGTCAAGTATTTTATTACTTGATCTACGTCATCAGTTCTGTAGAAAAATTGTTTGAATCACCGGAAAAAGTCTCGATTGCCTTAGAAAGTGAGGAAGTGAGTTCCTCCAACCCCATCTCTTGCTCTGAAACTGCAATACCGGCCGCTCATTCGTCCTCTAAGATTGATTTAGGAAATACTTCTACTTTTGGGGATAACCCTCTGTGCCTTTTGCCTTCTCATCTTCTTCCTCCTGGGATTTTTACTCCCACTTCCATCGTCCATCAATATCCAGAAGATCACACTGCCTTCTTAAACACTTTAAAGAGGGAAATCAATCGATTTGATAAAACGAAAGCTATAATGGCTTGTCACGGTGTTGCTAGCAGGATGACCAAAACTGAGATGGCTGGTTTACTGAAAACTTATCAGATTCGTACTGAGCCTTTCGAAGTTGTTCTTCCTAAACCGACTGAGTACGCCTACAATCCCCCAGCCGGTTTCTGCACAGTGTATGCTGACCAGCTTCATAGTGGTCTGAGATTTCCTCTTCCACCCGGGAACGTCGAAGTGATGAAGTATTATAAATTGGGGGTTGGTCAAATACATCCAAATAGCGTCAAATTTCTCATAGGTTTTATGATCTGGTGTCGTCTGAACACCACTCCCTTCACCGTAACGTTATTTAGGAATTTCTATCAATGCAAGTTAACGCAAGGTAGCGGGGGATGGTATCATTTCAGCCGTAGGGCCAGTGCTCCGATTATCCCTGTAACTGGCAAAGATAAGACCAAGAAGAAGTGGCAAGAACACTTCTTCTTTGTGAAGCATAATACGGATGTCAACCTGGGGCGATGGAATACTTCATCCATGAAAGATAAGTTGGAAGACTTCATTGATGCTACCTTGTCCCGATATCTCGTTAGTAACAAAATTTCCCTTAGCCTAGACTTTATAAGTTTTGCCCTGATAGATGCTGGTCAGCTTCGCACCGTTGGGCCTATCGGCTATGTGGAGTTCACTAAACAACAGTATAGAAAATGTACGTTTGTATTTGTCTTTGTTTTTATTTTTGATTGACTCTAATTGTTTTTTGTCTTTGTAGTGGCCAATGTAGACGATCTGATTCACATCGATGCCGATGAGGAGGAAGAGACAGAGCAGATGCCTGAGGATTCTGAATAGACATTGTCTGTCATTCCTAAAGGTGGTGAGGTTTCTGGCCAGCAGGACGCCGCGGAGACAGGCCTTGACTCTTGTAACGCTGCACAGGAAACCATCTCTACTGCTAACCCTTCTGATCAGAACATTCTGAGCACAGTTAATCCTGTGGATCTAACTGTTGAAAAGGATCTTTCGGGTGGCCAATCTACCGGCTTGAGTGTTGTGCCTCTAAGGACCGTTTTTTAAGACAAAAGAAAAGGCATAGGTCCACTTCCTCTGGTAGCTCTACAAGTGATTCTTCCTTTAACTTTGAAGATATGTCTGCCGCAGACTTTGCTGATTCTGTAAGTATCTTTTTGGTAAGATTTTCATTTTTTCTTTAATCTATATGTTCTGAGTTTTGTCCTTTTGCAGTGTTACCGCCTGGGTAAATCCTTGCATAAGAAAACCTCTAGCATGGCTAGGGATATTGCTGCCCTACAACAGAAGGTTGTTCACCTGGATGAGGCTAATGCCAAGGTGGCTAGTTTAGAAACTTCAGAGGCTGCTGCCCGCCAGGAGATTGAGCAATTGAAAGCCGATCTTGCTAAAGCTGAGGGTCTGATATTCACCCAAGAGGAGCAATTAAAATTTAAAGACGAGCAACTGAAGAAAATGAATGAGGAGCACCAACAACATCTTGCCACAATAAATAAGATGAAAGCCGATTTTGACGAAACTTTGAGGCAGATGGAGGAAGCTCCTGCCCAGAATGTTATCCAGAAAGTTGTTGCTGGGTATAAGACTTCTCCTCAAACTTATGAGGAAATTCAGATTATTCTGGCTCCAGCGCTGCGCAGAGGATACACCCTTGGTGTCGATGAGGCTAAACCAGCTGACTTAGTGATTAGCACTCTGCCTAATCACAAGTTGTATGACAAGAAAGCCGGCGAAATCTTCACAAAGCGGTATGATGAATATAAGAGTGGAGAAGACATTATCCGCAAGTATGCCAAGAAGAAATCTGCTCCGCCTTCTACAACTCCTTCTGCTCAACCTTCTGTTACTCTGCCCTCTTAGTTTATATAGTATCTTGAAACTTTTGGTTTTGCTGTAACTTTTGAACAGCTTTTGATGTAATAATTTTGTCTGCTATTTGCTGTTGATACTTTGATCATTTGAAATATTTGAATCTGTTTCTTTTTTGAGGCTTAGAGTGTTTATCTCCTTAGCTTCTTTATTTTTATAGTATATGCTGCACAGAAACGCCTTGCTAGTTAAATATCTAGGACATTAATGTCCTCTGCACAGAATATTCTTGCACTGCAAGTTCCATATATTTTAATTGTGTGCGTTGCACAGAACATCCTTGCAAGTTTTACACTTGAGTTTTTTACTTGGGAGTTCTGCCCAGATGCCCTTGCGCTGCAAGTTCGGCATAAACTTTTTAAGTGGGTCCTCTGCCCAGAATGCCCTTGCGCTGCAAGTCTGGCACTTATATTTTTTAAGTGGGACTTCTGCCCAGAATACCCTTGTGCTACAAGTTTGGCACTTATAATTTTAAGTGGGACTTATGCCCAGATGCCCTTGCACTGCAAGTTTGGCACTTGAGTTTTTTATTGGGGACTTCTGCCCAGATGCCCTTGCGCTGCAAGTTAGCATTTATATTTCGTTTCTTGGGCTTGCTGCCCAGGTTCTCTTGCGTTGCAAGTTTAATCTTATGTTTTTAAATTGGATCTTCTGTCCAGAATTCTCTTGCGTTGCAAGTTTACTGATAATCAAGCATCCTGTCTTTACTTCCTTGTTCCAACACAAGTTAAAAATATTCACACGTATAATCACAAAATTAAAAAGGGAATAATAATTCAACGTAGCATTACTCAAGGAAATAAAATTATCCTAAGGAAAAAATTTCCTTAGGTGAACAACATTCCAACTTCTAGGAATTGTTTTTCCAGAGGCATTAGCTAGTTGATAAGATCATTTTCCATGCACTTTGGTAATTTTATATGGACCTTCCCAATTTGGGTCTAGCTTTCCAGTGGGACCTTGCTTGCTAGCATCATTTCTCCTCAGAACTAAATCGCCTTCATTAAAATACGTACATCTAACTTTGGAGTTGTAATACTGAGCAATTCTCTATATGGCATCTGTATCAAGGCTGTGTCCCTTTTGTGCTCCAACTCATCCTTGACGTGCAGAATGTCTACCTCTTGTGCTTCTGGACAGTATAATTCAGTCTTGGGAGATTTGTGTCCAATCTCTGCTGGTATCACTGCTTCGCATCCATATGCCAATGAGTATGGAGTTTCCTGTGTAGCAGTATTCGGTGTAGTCCTGTATGCCCATAAGATACTTGGGAGATGGTCTACCCAATGAGATCCCTCATGTTCCAATCTTTTCTTCAGTCCTTGTTTTATTTGCCTATTGGTCTGCTCAACCTGCCCATTGGCTTGAGGATAGGCCACTGATGTAAAGTGTTGGGAGATTCCTAGGTTTGTGCACCAGGCCTGCACTCATTGATCTTCAAATTGTGTGCCATTATCAGAGATGAGAACTTTAGGAATTCCATATTTGCATAGAATATTTCTCCATAGGAACGTTTGTATTTGGTTGGCTGTGATGGTGGTTAAAGGTTCAGCTTCCACCCACTTGGTGAAATAATCCACTGCCACCACTAGAAACTTGAAATTTCCCGGTGCTCGGGGTAGTGGACCCACTAAGTCTACTCCCCATTGATCAAAAGGCCATGGAGATACAATTGGTATCATCTTCTGTACAGGATTATGTGATAAATTGCTATGCACCTGGCATGTCCTGCAAGTTCTGACCAAATTCTCTGCGTCGTCTTGCATTTCTGGCCAGTAATACCCGTAAAGCCTACATTTCCTGGCCAGAGCTCTTGCTCCTAAATGATTTCCACAAATTCCGAGATGGATTTCTCTTAGTACATAATCTCCCTCATCTGGAGTAACGCATCTCAACCAAGGTGCTGCATAAGATTTTCTAGTACAGAACATCGTTGAATAGAGTATACCTGGCTGAGAGTCTTATCAGTTTTCTGGCGCGTGCTTTATCTTCTGGAAGCCTTCCATCTCTCATATACATTACAATTGGATCCATCCAGGTTTCTGCCTGTGTGATTGGTTGTACTTCAATTTCATCACAACTCTTCTTCTTTAACTGCTCAACCAACACCTTTTTGTTGGACAAGAAATTCGATCCCAGCTTTGGTAAAGCATCTGCTCTGGTATTTTGGGCTCGAGTTATTTGTTCCACTTCTACCATTAAGAAATTCTGCAATTTCTTTTGTGCCACTGCAAGGTATTTTCTCATGGGGCCTTCTTTTGCCTCATATTCTCCCTTGATATGATTTGTTACCAGCTGTGAGTCCGTGTAGACTTTCAGATTTTGCACACCTAACTTCTGTGCTAGGTTTAATCCAGTTATCAAAGCTTCATATTCTGCCTCATTGTTAATAGCTTGAAAGTAAAAATGAAGAGCATATGGGAATTCTTCACCTTTTGGGATAATGAGTAGGAGTCCTGCTCCTGCTCCTTCTTTGTTGGAAGCTCCGTCCACATAAAGTTGCCATTGTTCAGTTCTGTTCTCCTCAGCCTTGTTCTGTTCAGCCTTTTGCTCTATAGCCAAGGCTTTTTATTCTGCCAAGAAATCAGCTAATGCTTGGGCTTTAATTGCTGTTATTGGTTTGTATTCGATATCAAACCCTGCCAATTCAACTACCCATTTTGCTAACCTTCCAGACTTGTCTGGTTTATCCAAAATTTGCTTTAAAGGTTGATTTGTCAACACAATCACAGGATGACTTTGGAAGTATGGTCTTAATTTCCTTGTAGCATGTACTAGGGCAAAGACCAATTTTTACACCTCAGAATATCTAATCTCAAGTCCTTGTAGGGCTTTACTTACAAAATATACTGGCCTTTGTATCATGCCATGTTGCTTCACTAACACATCACTTACTGCTTCATTGCAAAAAGACAAGTAAAGAAATAGTATCTCACCTTCCTGAGGATGAGTTAGAGTTGGCAGTTGACTGATATGATCTTTTAAATCCTGAAAAGCCTGTTTACATTCTTCATTCCACTCAAATGGACTGGCCTTCCTGAGAATTTTGAAGAATGTCAATGACTTCTGTGCAGATTTCGATAAGAATCGGTTTAGAGCTTCTAATCTTCCTGTTAATCGCTGAACTTCCTTAATATTCTTCGATTCAGGCATGGTCTTTAAAGCCTCTAATTTATCGGGGTTGTCCCTGACACCGTCTTTAAATATCATATAACCCAGAATTTTGCCTGATCTAACTCCAAAAGTGCATTTTTTGGGGTTCAACTTCATTCTTGTTTGTCTTAGTACTTGACAGACTTCTTCCACATCTTTCAAATATTGATCAAGAGTCCTACTCTTGATCAATAGATCATCTACATAAACTTCCATGGACTTGCCAATTTGTTGTTTGAAAATGGTGTTGACTGCCCTTTGATAGGTAGCCCCTGCATTCTTTAATCCGAAAGGCATAGACACATAGTAGTAGGAACCAAATTCAGTAGTAAAAGCAGTTTTTACAGCATCTACAAGGTCCATCATAATATGATGATATCCCTTATAAGCATCTAGGAAAGCAAAGATTTCATAACCAACTGTAGAGTCTACTAGCCTGTCAATTCTAGGGGAAGTATAACTATCTTTAGGACAAGCTTTGTTCAGATCTGTAAAATCCACGCACATTCTCCAGCTGCCATATGGCTTCTTGACTAGTACTGGATTTGCTAGCCACTCTGGATAGATAACTTCTTTAATCATGTTGGCCTGCAACAACTTTTCCACTTCTTGCTGGACAGCCTGTATCCTCTCTGGTGCAAACGGTCTTTTCTTTTGCTTTACTGGTTTCCTGGTTGGGTCGATGTTGAGCTTATGGACAGCCAACTCTGTTGACAACCCAGGCATGTCACTTGCTTTCCATGCAAATACATCTTTGTAATCTTTCAAAATTCGACCACCAAATCTGCTTACGCTCGGTGGGGTATCCATGATCATATCTTTGATGTGGATTCGAGTCCGATTCATTTATCATTATTGATTCCACAGGATCGTTGGATTGCTAGCTCTTTTCTTCATCTGGAACAAGATCTTCCATTGTCACCTGTTGCACCTTCATTTTTCCACTGATTGTGGCCGTATAGCAATTCTTGGCAGCATCCACATCCCTTTTAACGGTAGCTTCTCCTTCAAAAGTTGGGAATTTCATACTATTATGTGCCGGTGAAACTACTGCCCTTAGATCAATCAATGCTGGTCTTCCCAGAATCACATTATAAGCTGATGGAGCTTTTACCACCACATAATTGACCATCAGAGTCCTGCTCTATGGTCCTTTGCCAAAAGTCGTCAATAACTTCAACATACCCATAGGATGTATAAGGGGTCCTGTAAATCCAAAAAGAGGAGTTGACACATGAGTCAGCTCCGAATCTGTTAGCTTCATTGCTTGGAACGCATCGTAATACAAAGACGCTTCTTTATACGCCCGTATCAAGTACGCAGATTCTCCTGACCAGGTTTTTCTGAATAACCGCTTCTATTACCAACCTTTCATTGCTCACGATGGCTGGTAGCGCATCTCTTGGACCGTACTGAACGGTTCCCATTACTTTATGTTTTTTCGCTTCTCCGTCTTTTTCTGAGCTGCCACTCTTTTCTTTCTGGGCAGCTTTGTTAACTTCTCCTGGTCCCCCAACGATCGTATTCACTGTGTTGATTGGGGCATTTTCTCTATGCCCATCTGCATCAGGAGACGGATCTCTGTGTTTCCTTTGATTGTACCTGTCATGACCGTTGTGCTGTTTTTTAAATTCTCTCCTTCTTCTGGGATTATCTCCATGTGCTCGATCGATGCATTCATTGATCTTTCCTTCCATTGCTGCTGCGTCTATATCTCTGATCAGGTCCCTGCACTGTTCAGAGTCATGTCCAATATCTTTATGGTACTTGCACCACCTGGTGTGGTCTCTCTTCTCCCTTGGACCCCTCAATGGAGGAGGAGTCTTGGCGATTCCTTTCTTTTCCATAATCGCCAGAACTTGGTCACGAGATCTGTTCAGGGGAATAAGGTCTTTGTCCTGCAAAGCACCTTTTTTCCTTAACCTTTCAGAAATGGGAGGTTACCCTATCCCAAACAGATTTCCTCTTCTTATCAGATCTATCCTCACATTTTCCTTTTTTGGAATCCCTGTGGGATTCCTCTCTTTGGCTTCTGTTAGCCTCTTCTCCCTGACAATGTCTATATGCAATTTCCAGACATTCTTCCATTGTACTCGGATTCTTGCTGCTCAGCTTTGCATGTAACCGTCCTTCTTTGAGACCTGCCACGAAAGATGCTACCAAGAATTTATCATCCAGATCTGCTATCTGGGACGATTCTCCGTTGAATCTCTTGATAAACTGCAACACCGTTTCATCACTTTTTTTGCCTAATTGTCAGCAAGTACGTCCGGTTTATCTGGAAAGGTCTTGCTGCGATGAATGCATGCATGAACTTTCTGGTCAGGGTGGGGAAATCTGGTATGGATCTGGGGTTCAACTTGTTGAACCAATCTCTTGCCTTTCCTGTGAGAAGAGTTGCGAATGCCCTGCATTTCATCTCTTCTGGAGCGTTATACAAATTCATGTGCTGGATGTACTGATGCATATGGTCATATGGATCCTTAGTTCCATCATATGCTTGAATCTTTGGGATTTTAAATCATGAAGGACACGGAAATGCATCGATGTCTACAGTGAAAGGAGACACCAGCCTAAATTCATCTTGCTTAGGCTTGAGCATAGCGTCCAACTCTGCTCTGGCGTTATCACCACCTGGGTGAGTAACTACCACTCGTATGCTAGATTCTGCTTCCTGCTTTTCCTTCTTGGCAGTTTGAAGCAGAGTATGTGCCTTAGAAACATCATTATCTTGATTTCTCGCTTTCAAAACTGCCTCAAATATGGCTTTTATCTCTTCAGCCTTGAGATTTGCAAGGTTTTCTACCAACATCTGTTTAACAGCGTCTGGGTTGTTTGTATATCCTTCTTCCAGAACTCTCTTCCCGGTTTCTTGATCATTTCGACCCGGGCTTTTACCTCCGGTTTGATTTTCTTTTTCTGGGTGATTTTGTTGCTTCTTCGAATTACCTTGATTTCTTGCCATTTGTTCTGTAATAACCACTCACTAACTAGAATTGACCCTCCTTCTAGAGCCAAATGTTGAAGTCGGAATATTACAATTGGGTAATTGGGTAATTCTAATTAGGAAAACGCTATAAGAACAATGAGATTGGTGTATAATTTTGGATTGAACTCCTTGGTGAGAGCTGCCTACGTATCCAATTTAATAATAAAACTGGAATCAAGTCCCCCTCGTAGTTCAGGGTGTTTCTTTTATAGTTGTAGATCGTGATCCTCTTCCTTGCGTGATGAGAAGTCATCACCGGTTATCTATGTACGTCACTGGTCGTGGGTTCTACCCACGTCTACAAGCGGTTGAACTGATGTTGACTCAGTCTTTGTTGTACCCAGCCGAGCATTCTGCCTGCAGAATCTGCTTTGCACGACCAATCGCCTTTGTCGAGATATATACAGCGCGGCGTATGATGGAGTCCTGCTCCTCTAATTATTCTGGTCAGCACTTTCGGTCCTGCCTTGCCAATCCATTATCTTGATTTTCTAACTTTAGGCCTGGCCCAATTATGGATAATCCGGCCCAATGGGCCCACCTATCGTCATGTAACATACGAGTTAATCGAGATATATTATTTACTTAACTTTATTTATAAAATTTATTAATAGTTAATATTGATAAATCAAATTTATTTGTCTAGTCAAGTATTAAACAAGTGCATTTTGATCATGTTATATATTAAGATAAGAAAACAATAATGAAATTTCTAAAAAGATCATTGCGTTTAAAACCAAGCCGAGTTATATCAAGACTAAAAAAGGCAGGTTTAATCTTGTAATTTTATTTCTCGATCGAGTTTCAACCGAGTTTTGAACTCAAGCTTTTAGGGTCTAATCAAGTTTGAGCCTCCTAAAAAGTGTCAAGTTGAGTCATGCCTTTGAAGGAGAATTGTTGCGCCCGGAAGTGTTGGTGACGTATAATGCCCTTTTTCTATTAAAACCAACTGGTGCCCGTAAATGCGCTACTTTATATTTCTTTATCATTTAAGAGTGTGGCAATCTGTCCAGACATTTGCACAATTTTTTTTTCTAAATAATGTTCCAACCAGGGTTCAATCTCGTGACCTCTGACTTTGATACCATGTTAAGATCAAGTGCTTACCGTTGTACTAAACCAATCGATGACAGTAAATACGCTACTTTATTTCTGATAACGGTCATTTTGTGCCCGTTATTCTATGACCTTTATCCCCGATTCTAGTTTAAAAGGAGCTATGATAGAGTAATAATAAGTCGTTACACGCTTAATTTGCATATGCCGAGAGTTACGATTCATTATTATGTATTAAAAGGTTTTATTATATTATTTGATGTTACAGACTGTATTTCATGCTATATTTGTAGTAACCCATTGTGGAGCACAATGATGGACTTCGAGAAGCTTTAATGGATCGCAGACAAGTTCGAAAGCCCAAGAGCGGAAAAGAAGAAAGCCCGAGGAGCACATAAGGCTCGGTCGACCGAGCCTATGCATTCGATCGACCGAGTGGACCTAAAGCCAAAGCAGCAGATCCGGCACATTGTTTGAGGCGGTTAGGGTTCAGTAGGGTCGGCATTTTAAGTCGGTTTTCTATGTCGGTGAGGCTCTATAAAAACACAAGTCCTTTGTATTTTTTAGCACACACCTTTTTCACCAACATTATTTCATTGTTACATACAAGCAAATAAGGATTCACACAGGATTTTGGAGGTTGCTAGGGTTGCAAACATGTAAGCCCTAGTTTATCTTCTTGTTTTCTTTTAAGTAATCAATTCCCAATTATGCTTTGATTGTTTGAGTAGTTATGCATATCAAGATGATGTAGATCTAGGATATGGCGTAGGGCGGTGGTGATACCTTGTCTATGAGGATCCCATATCCTACGCCCTCTACCTAATATCTACGGATGAATCTGTGTGTTTAATTTACGTGTATTTAGATTAGCTTATATGACGTCCTGATGATTCACTATATAATCCGATTCGTATATGAAACGCTGAGAAATATATTCGGGGATGTAAATCTGGGGAGTTAGGCACTCGGGTGACCGAGAGGTGTCACTCGGTCGACCGAGAGCACCTATTCGGTCGACCGAGAGCCGTCGATCCGTTTCATCCGTTAAACCATCCACGTCTTTATGATTAGGTTAGCTTAATTGAATCTGTTATCTCGGTAGGTATGGCTATGGCTACGTCACTCGCTAATTTAATTAAAACGCGTAAAAGGAAATACCGATATAAAACTCTTAGGTAGGCTTAGGAATTGATCTTCGGACGTTCAGCGTTATCTAGGTAGGTTTATATTAGGGAATTGCGCGCACCTTGTTACACGTAGATCGTAAACTAGCATGAGACTATAACTTGGTAATTGTTAGTTGGACGAGGGCTTGAGTGATCGTCCAGGAAGTACGCCTAACCAAAGGAATGTTGCCCGGACGAGGTGTACGGTCAATATCGGCATCCTTAGAGTCGTAAGCGTGTGAGTTATATGAGATGGAGGCACCAAAAGGCGAAGTCACGTAACAATACCACAGTGATATAGTGACCTACCGGTGCTACATCAAGTTTTAGGGGATGACTCCCGTAGCCAATATAAATAAATATGAATGGATTAAATAGTTGTTAAGTCTTGCTGTTATATAAGTTGTCTAGATCCAAATGATTATGGTTATAATTGGGCAGTTGATTACGTTATTTGTTTATATGTTATTTGTTTATATGTTTGAGTGTGTCTTTCTTTTCTCGTACTTTATGTTGGTCATAGACCATAGTTGTCAGACGGAATAAATAGGTTGACTATTTAAGTTAGGATCCACAAATTGATTCTCTGTGGGATCGACCTCGACTCCATCTAGCTATACTGCGATTGAACCTAGTTCACTTGCTAGTGGTTATTTAGGAATCGAGTTAATAATTTAACTTGACCTCAATCAATTTCTTTATCATTTAAGAGTGTGGGCAATCTGTCCCAACAGTCTACCGTTTGTTTCTTTTTCTTTTGTTAGGAGAGAATGAAATTATCCAACACATTTCTTAGCAAAGAAATGCTTAAATTTAGTTGGGTGTGTAGAATAAGGCTCGTTCCCCCTCCCATGTAATTGCTTAATGTAATATTCCGATTTTCGGGAAAGGGCAGACGTGTCTTTTTGCGAAAACGAAATATTGGGTTCGGTTCCTTTTATTCGGAGTTAATTAATTTGGACGTTGTATATATATATTTCGAGTGATATATATATATATATATATATAGTTAAGGAAATCAGAATTTTTATAACTAAGGGCAAATAAGGAAAACTAAGGTTTTATGGGAGTGGGTATTTAAGGAAAATTAACAAAGGTTAATCTCCTAAAAACCTAATCGTAATTTTAGTTTCACGTTTCTACTCCATCTCTGCATTTGGGAAGAAAAGAGAGAGACTAGAAGAGTTCTTCAATTATCTAAGGAGGTGTTGAATTGTTTTCAGACCGGACTCAAGATTTGGAACCACTTGTGAAGAGTGCACCGTTTGGCACCAATTTAGTGGGAAGTGCAAAGAGGCTTTTACGAGTCTTTTGATCGCTTTTGGTTGCTTTTAGGTAAGAAAAACTATTCCTATGATTTCAATTCTTAGTTGTACAGGATTAGATCTTTTCTTAAGAAGTTTTGGTGTTAGGAAGATGAGTTATGCCTTGGTTAATGACTATGGATGATAAGGTGCATTTAGATGAGTATTTTGGTGCTTCACCGTGTTAATTTTGTTTGATGTTTGGTTGAGAAACAATGTGGAAATCGTGTTGGAGATTTTAGGGTTCTAGCCGAAACCCAGTCGGACGGGCGCTCACTTACGTGGACGGGCGTGCGCTTTGCTACATTTCGACGGGCGTCGTCTGGTTTCTCTGGACGGGCGTCCTGAGGTGTTATTTTACATTCAGTTGTAGTCGTCTTAGGGTGACGAAGCGTGCAGGAAGGATGGACGGGCGTCCCAGTAAGTTCCAGGCAGGCGTCCATCTCTTTAAACGGGCGTTTGGTTGTTGTTCACCCTTATAAGTACGTTTTATCATTTCTAAACCTTTAAACGTGATATGTTAACACTGTACAAACTTGAACAAGCCTGAATTGAGCTTCTGACTCGTTCAGTTAAAGCACCGAATGTACTCTTAAAGGGAGTTGAAGTTCGGATCCGTCGGAAGAGCATGACAGGCTTGTGCTTTGATGAGTTAGCATTCATCAATGTCGTGTAATTGCTAGGACTTGTCCGTGTCCAGATGGTCAGGAAGAGAGTAGTGTGTGAGGAGATTATTTGAAAACACTAGGGTGGCTAGTTAATCATCCTAATAATCAACGTGCTTGACTAGTAAAAGATTAAACAACTTGTCCTCTTGGCTGGGCACCAGGCTAAATCGCGATGCATGTGCTACCTCTGAAGGTGGAGGAACTCAGTAGGTCAAAAGACCCTAAAATGCGGAGGGACTCACGAGACGCGCATGCTATCGGAGTCTACCTTTTCTAGACTTTGTGGATATTGGTGTGATCCACTAATATGTTGCAAAAGAGTGTTCCCGAGGTGGAAAGAACTCCGTAGTCATAATGACCCAAAGTGCGGAGGGACTCTGCTTTGAGGTTGATGCGCAGAAGTGCCCTTGAGTCTTGGTTGTAACATAGATAAGCTAAGTAGAAGCGTTTAGTCAACTCATGTTGATGGACATGAAATGAACCCTGAGGTTGAGTCGGTCTCACATAAACAACCAAGCGATTTAAATATCTTTTCCTTATGAACTACAGGTTGTTATCATAGCTTCTCTTTTTTCTTATTAAGTCGTTGTACTTACCTCAAATGCATGTTTTCTATGTGTTTGGGGATGAGAAGACGAACAAGGTTTTCGAGGAGGAGTTCGACGACGACGTTTGACGGCGCTTCGTTGAAGACTTATCAATTACCGCTTTACTTTTACATTTGGATTACTTTTGATACTTTTGAGGTAGACTTTTGGTCTTTCGAGGCGTGTAGTCTTTTCTTTTTGGGATTTTCGTACTTTCTCAAATGTAATAAATTTACATTTTTTCGCTTTTAGATTCCCCTTTTCTATTCTTAAACGTTTAGAAATTTTATACCCGAGTTTTTGCTTCCGTTTGCTTTTTGTTTGATACGACGTAGTAGAGGCTTACGTATAAAATGAATTTACTTTTATTTTATACGTTCGAACGTTTCATTTCCGGATAAGGACTCGGTGTCCGGGAACGGGGCGTTACACTTATTGTTTCACAGATAGCGATGAACAATCAATTTTTTTTGCCCTAAAAAAAATATCGAATTGACTCGGCTCATTTATGACCGTACAATAGACTAATTCTTGAAACAGATATCCCATACAGTTGCTTGTGTTTTTTCTAATTCATTTTTTTTTGTTCTTTTAAATCGTTAAATTATTTGCCGTACGTAAAGTCGTAAACCAAAGGCTCATTGCTGTAATGTGTTGTTTTACCCGTATTTTATATCAAAGAATTGAAGGTTGGCGTTCATTAATGCTAATTCTGTTTATTTTATTAGTGTTTCAGAGATTACTACTTAAATTTTGTCATATTTTATTAAATCGGTCAACGCAAATTTTAAATTAGTTGCCGGATCAAATCTGATTTGTGTCTTATTACATCTAATAGATTTAAGAATTAAGAAATATGAGGACTCCAGTTTGTGAAAAAACTAACCACAATTTTATTTTATTTTTAATTTCTTTGTTTTACATGCTAGAACACCCTAAAATTACTGACCGGCCAATTAATAAGATGTAATAAAACAGTCACAGAGACAGGTGCAGCGGGGTACTGAAGAGCAATATTGACGCGTCAGTCCCAGAGACAAATGCATGTATTGGGGTGATCTTCCGACTTACATGGATCAATTTTACACTCTTTTACGTATCAATTTGATACTGGAAACTAGGTGGAATATTTGGAGTTTAAGGTCATTTTTTTGGCTCTAGAGGAGGCGCTGCATCTAGGGATTCAGAGGTTTGCTGCGCGTCTTCAACGTCCAGGGCAGGATCTTACTGTGCATGGATGTCTTGTCCAGGATTGTCTGGCACGTTTATCTAGTTTTACGCATGTTTTTTTTCTTTTATTCGGTGTGTGGGAATGTCTCGGCGCATCTTTTAACTCGTCATGGTTTGTTAGTTTTTTCCTAAGCACTTTGAGGATCTTCACCCCGGATGACGTTTTGACCGTTTGTTTGGCGAATCATAATTAATAAAATGTTTGGTTCATAAAAAAAAAAAACAAAAAACAAAAAACAAAAAAACAACAACACAAAAACAGTCACGAATTTTAAAATGATTCTACATCATATATGACTTGATTGGTCATAACAATTGAAATTTATATAAAAATATTTTTGTTATATAAAAATATTGTCCCCTACTTGTAACACTATTATCGCCGTCTGAAATTGATGACTTGCTATTACGTCCATGAATATATCTATATCCATTCGGGTAGGATCGGGTGGATATCCACCGGATTGGTCGAAATTGTTATTGTCAAACTTACTTCTTCATTGTACTTCAAAATTGTCATCAATTATTAATTCACATAAACTTTTTTTGATAAATCTTCTGTGAACTTTGCTTTGCCAGTGAAATAACTGCATAAATGTTTCAAGTCTCCGCTATAAGTATAACTAACATCAAACACATTGATTACAGTGATTTTACTATGGTCCGGCTTCACATAGTCAGCAGCCTAATACTTGAGTCATAACCAATGAAATTTTAACAATTGAAAAAATGATTCAGCACATTTAAAATACTAAAATAAATTGTTTTTTTTTTCCTTTCCTTTTCTCACGTAAGTTAAGGCCAATTAATGTTTTCTCTCTCCTGCAATAATGGACAGAAAATCGTGGAAAGTTAAACAAAACAACAAAAAAAAAATCATATGCGTTCTTGGCAGCGATTCACACAAAAAAGGGTTTTGTTGTTCATTCATGTTTATCCAGAAAAAAAAAATTGACCTTTCAAAAAAATTAAAATTTCTTCTGATTATCTGCAGCTTCTTCAAAGCATAGCTAAGTATACCATGGCTGCCGAAATCAAGAAGTTTGTGTAATTGAGCAAATTATTGATACTGCTAATTTGGTTTGGTTTGCGTCTTTTTTATATTTGAAGATACTATATGGGGATTTTGAGAAACTTTTAGAGTAGGAGTGTATGCGTGGTTGATCTATAAACACATGTTGTATCTAAATTATTTATTTTAATTTTGTTTATCACCGTGTTTATAAAGGTGAAGCAATTTACTATTATTATTATTATTATTATTATTATTATTTATGTCTTTCTACTCATATGTTACTGCATTTTTGAAATACTGTTGAAATGATTGTTTTCATGTTTAGTTTTTGGGAGATTAGTTTATATAGTATATTTTAATATGTAGAAGTTCTCTTGTTTAAATAGCCTTCCACATTGATACAAAAAAGAAAAAAAGTCTTCCACAAGTTTTTTCTCTAGCGCAATTTGATTTTTCATCATCAACACCATTTTTATACCTGGAATACCCTCTTATCAACCCTAAATTGAACAAGCATAACCTTAAATTGAAATTGAAAAATCCTAAATTGAAAAACTCAAACCCTAGTTGCAATTGAAGAACTTCTAGCCCTAAATTGAAGATCACAAACCCTAATTGAAATTGAAGAACCCTAAACACTAAATTGAGATACCCTAAACCCTAATTTCTGAAACCGCAGTTGAACCCCACCCAAACCACCTCCGGAAACCCTAATAACAAAACCGCCACCACTCGACAATCAGATGAGGGGAGGCGTATGGAGACTTCTAGAGGGGGAAGGAAGATGATTTGTTTGGGTGAAAGAAATGCTGAGGGCGGCTACTAGGGCATACGCTTTTAGTCGAGAAAGTTTTTTCTTTTTTTCATTTAAGTGGGCTTCTGGTAATAGGCTAAACCAATATAGGAATTAGGAAATTGACTTGGGCTTTTTTATTGGTTTGGTTAATTTCAGATTGATTCGGGTTGGTTTACGGTTTGATTTGGTTTGGTTTGGTTTACTGGTTATTTTGCTCAGCCCTACTATGAATTGATTTCTAGCTAAGAGTTTTCTTGATTCAAAATTTAATTTGTATTTCAAGTCATTATCGAATAATTCAGATCCGGGTTGAATTACATAAATTCATGTCGGGTATATATATATATATATATAAATACAGATTAAAAAAAAGTGATTTAGGCACATATTTTATTCACCCAAAAAGTCACATAAAGTTATTCCAAGGGTCGATATATTATTATTTTTTTTTTTTATTTTCTTTGTTCTTATGATTTGGATAATTTGTATGCACATTTTGTGTAGACAAATTCTGTGTACAAATATTTTTCCAATAAGTGTAAAAATCTTGCCAAACAATTTTTATTCAATAAACCAGAGGATGATGGATGCATGCATAGTGAAAATCACAGACACCAACTTGGAAGCAAACTTGTGACGTTATACCTGTTACAAACTGGATAGATAGATAATTTCACCGTGGCGTAAAGTCTTTCTATCTATTATATATATATATATATATATATATGGAGGTTGACTTGGAGTGATGTTATTCAACGGTGCAGATAATGCCACCAGGGCAAGAATTACAAGGTTCATCACAGACCAACTTATCGTAAACTAATTTACAATAATCGTCTTCACATTCATATAGCCCATGCATTATTCTTGACGGCAATAATTTTCTTGGAGAAGCAGCTGGGCGTAGCTGTCCCTTATAATTAGTGTTATCTGCATCTGCCATACCTGTAAAAAGAGTGCAAATTAACAGCAAATCACAATAATCACATCAATCGAATTAATGAAACTTGCCACAATAAAAAAAAATGCGCAGAGAATAAACTCCAAAATAATTTCCAGAGTGCCCTCAATTTGATTTACAGGATGATTATGAGGTCGATCCATAGGACCTTGATCCAATGACGGACCTCAGTGGGGGCCAAAAACTCAACTGCCAAGTCTTGAACTCATGACCTTAAGATAAGTAAAATATGTGTCTAACCAGTTGAACTAAATGAATAATTGTTATAAAAATTGTCTGTAATAATATACATACATATTGTTATTATTATAAGAGGAGTATATTAGTAATTTCGCCTGGAAATTTGAGTGGGGCCTGTCCCTGCCTTGATCACATTTCTTTGGTTCAAAAGACAATATCCCCTCAACCCGACCGACAGAATAGTGAGGAGGTTAATCATGGTTTCCGTGTCCATAAGAAATCACCCTCAATTTAGAATTAACTTCCACACTGCGATTGCCGGGAACAACAAGTGAGCTACCCATGCGGGTCCTTGATCACATTTCTTAGGTTATCTAATGCTTGAAATCAATGATTTTTAGACTGACGACTGAGTTAGAAAGAGTGGCTAACCTGCAGATACGATGAGCAGGCATAACATAACAACATACATAATCCTTGCCATCTCTGTTTGCCGATAACGACGTACTAGCTAGACTATTTAGTTTAATTATGTATGATGTGATGAGATTTTATGACATAGAGTGCATCATATTTATACTAATGAAGATCATTCAAATGATGGCCAATGAAATTGGAGCATATTCTTTTTCGAAAAAGAAAAAAAATTATGGTGTCATCACTTTCTTACCCATCATAAAATTTAAAAGTAATTATACTTTTGGTGGGACCATCAAAAGTCCACCAAGTTACTGGTAGGATTAAACACTTATCATTGGCAATCTGTCCAAACACTTACACTTTTTTTTTTTTTTCCAATAATGTTCCAATCAGGATTCGATCTTGTGACCTCTGGCTCCGATATCATGTTAAGATCAAGCGCTTACCAGTATACTAAAACCAATTGTGATAGTAAATGTACTACTATATTTCTTATACATTAAAAGTGGGAGCAATCTGTCTAACACCCCCCTCAAGTGTTGGCAATCTGTCCAACATTTGCACAATTTTCATCCAAGAGTGTGGGCAATCTGTCCCAACACCCCCTCAAGTGTGGTCAATCTGTCCTAACACTTGCACAATTTCTTTTTAAATAATGTTCCAACCAGGGTTCGATCTCATAACCTCTGACTCTGATACCATGTGGTAAACATAGGCTCAAACTCATATAAGAGAATATTGGGCCTCATCCCCAAAACCAATTGGTGCCAGTAAAGACGCTACTTTATTTCCTTATTATTTAAGAGTGTGAGCAATCTGTCACAACAGTTACACTTTGCGTCGGACCAGCATGTTATATATATTCTCATTGGTTTTATTGAGAAGAGTTATTATACAACGGTTGTTGATGGGTGATACCAAGCGGCGGGTTGTGATGTGTTCAATCCACCTCTACACACTCCTATTATGTGAGAGAGGATGTATAAAAATGCATCTCATCTATCCACTTGTTATCATCAATAAAATCACCGTTGTTAACTTTTCTCTGGTTTTATCAGCTTGAAGACGGCATAAATTATTTTTCATTCATTTGTTTTGGTCCAATATGAAAGGATTTGAATTTGTTATGAAACCAAGTCATAATAAAAAATAAAGTCATTGTCATTTTTTTTTAAATGACTGGTAAATAAGAGGGTAATGCTCTTCAAAAAAAAAAACAAACAAAACAAAAAAAGAAGGTAATGGCGTAATGCTAGTTGAGTCATAAAATAGTTACGATAAAAGTGACACAACACATCTTATAATTGTATTAATTTTTTTTACGGATACGAAATATACACAAGTATGCACATAAATTTTTTGTCCCGGCTGGGACTCAAACGCGAAACCTCCACCAATGCATTATTGACATTATATGATTCAAAACTGTGTAAAACCTATTGATTCATGTAAATTTTATCAATATGATTCAAAACGATATAAAACCTATTGATTCATGTAAATTTTATCATTAATATCAATCAATAGTTCAAAAACGTGTTGCGTTACCTTGTTGGGATTCTCTTGTTGTAAAACTAGTATTTTTGAAAGTATAATAGACAATAAACTAAGAATTAAGTAAATCAAATTAGTCATGAACTACTTATACTCGACTCTCATATAAATTTGACTCGATTCGGTTTTTCTTAAGTTGACATCGACTCGAACAACTCGAATAATTAATCGATCCAATCTCGAGCTTCAAAATATCGTAATCGAGTAGTTAATCAAACTATATTAAATAGTTATTCATTTAATTATATTTATTAAATTATAATTAGTTAATAGTACTTTACGTAAATCAATAATTATTAAAGATCTCGTCAGACTTTATAAAAAATCATATTATTTCAAAAAACAAGAGCCAAGTCGAATTGTATCGAATACTAAAAAAAGTCAAGTTCGATACCTTGAACTATTATGAATCGTTCGAGATTGAGCTGAGTTTCAAACCGGACCTTTTGAGACTAGTCAAGCTCGATCGCTAAAGAGTATCGAGTCTCGACTAGGCATACAAACCTACGATAGACCAAGTCTCCAAACAGATATCTGTTACTGTTTTTTCTTTTAATAATTTGGCAACTGCTCATCATCGATGGTTCCAACTGGCAACTGGCAACTGGCTTTGCCAATATTTTATATGAAAGATGCCTGGTTGGTGTTCATCATGAATGGTAATCCTATTTTTTATTTTATTTTATTGGTCTTTCAGAGATTACTACTTTTGGCAATTCAATTCTTTAGGGTTTTACGATTAATTAAAGACGACATAAAGTCACACTGACTTGGTCAATGACATGCAAGTTAATCAATTCAAGTTTTTCGAGCTAGTTTCTATGTATCCGGTTTTTGATGAATTGTTTCATGTATTTAGAAATTTCCAAATTCAGTGAAACCTTTCTAGAACAGATTCTTAGGATGTTGTTTGTTTTGTTTTTTTTTTTTTTTCAAAACTGTAAATTTCATTGATTAGTGAAAATTTACAATTTTTAATGCCAACCACCTCACTTCAAGACATCATCAATGTGCCACCCACCTCCTCAAAATCCTAGTCCGTAAAACCCAGTGTGGGAAAAAACGGGTGCTAGAGAAAGAGTATGGGCATGCAAACACATTGGCATAAACCCCAATCTCCAAATATTGTCAAAACATTTGAAAAACATATACATCAAAATTATTGAGAAAAAACATAAAAAACTCCAGGCAAAGATTAATCTTCATAGCAGCATCAAGCAGCAAGAACATAGTTTCTCTTCCGAATTAGCAAATCTCACTACAGCTCCTGGCCAAGGCAATAAAAGGAACACAACAACAATTCCAAAGGATTGAAAAGCACATATGGAAATAGAGAAGGAACAGACACCTGTTTGCACTCTTCATATTTATGAAGAGTGCATTCCCAGATGAAAGGCCGGCATTTAAGATTCCCCTCCTCAAAAACTAGCAGAATGTGGATCCCGGATGATTATTTTGATGATGCAAGCCTGCAATTAAGCACAACAATAGCAGCTTCCAAATTTACCAGGAATGAGAGTAAACTAGAGGTATTTAACAGAAATATAACAACCTTTTTGCACTCTTCATTAGTGAAAATGAAGAGTGCTTCCAGTTGTAAAAGCCTTATTTTCTAGCCATTTTCTGGATTCTCAGTGCTGGTAGCTTTAAAGAGTCACGCAACACTAACAGACCAATAGTGCCATTTAATTGTAGACAGTTGAGCAGACTAGACTCCTGAGAAGAGCTTGCAATATTTGCTAAATGATCAGCCACTGAATTCTTAGGATGTTTACATAAGTATATCTTCATAAAAAAGTTTATAAAAACTCTTAGCTTAATTTTGGACATAGGCATATATAGGCACCATGTGATCATAAACATATCGTAGTGTTTAACTTGGCGGTAAAGTTAGTAGGAGTTTTTCTCAATCTCATCCACGTTGGCATCATTTAGGAAATAATAACCGGGAATGTATAAATCACAAAGATGAAATTGAAAACATCCTATGGGAGGTAGATAGACTAATCCAAATTAAATCAACTTCGTGACAATTTTAGTATCGAATTACCCTCGATATAGAGCTTAAATGGTCTTTACTCATGATAAATCATACCAAAAGGAGTTTAATTTGATTATCAGTTACGTGAGAGTTTTATCTTGTTTATGTCATATTTTTATATCCGAAATATGTTACTTTTAATTTTATGATTTGAATTTGATTCAGCATGCCCTTTCGCAACATATCTTGGGAAACCTCGACGTCGAAACTCTTGAGCTCATGGCCATCCAGCAAGTTCTCTTCACTGCAGCAACCCTCGGAGCTAGGTCCGTGATCATTGAAACGGACTCCCTCTCCTGCATAACACGTTTGGAAGCCCCCTTGAATGACCTATCTTCCCGCGGCTGCCTTGTTGTGGACTGCCTAAATATAGCGAAGGCCTTTCAGTCTTATTCTTTTTCATTCATTAAGCGCAATGGCAATATGCCGACCCATTTATTAGCTCAAGCGGACACATGTCATGAGAAACTTTAATTGTTTAAGTGACTCTCCCCAACGCAGAAATCAGAAATCTTTAACTTGGCCGATATGGCTTAATAAATTTACGCTTTCCTTTAAAAAAAAAAAAATTTGATGCAGGTGTATTGTGGATTAAAATTTAGAGCCGTAGCGTGATTGGGCCAGAGCATGTAGAACAGCCCAAGATTTAACCAGAACAGATCCAGACAAAGTCATTGGACCAACTTGCAGGTCAACCCTGGGCCACTATCTTGGGAGGACAGGCGGGACAGCACGCGAGAAAAAGAGGTAGAATTGCACATTTTTACCCTTGTTATGTTTGGGTCGGTTTTTTGTAGAATAATTAGGCAAAATTCAGCAGAGTGTACCTTTGCCTTCAGCAATTTTGTTCATATTATCGCTTTCAATTAAAATTCAAGTTTTTCTTCATAATTCAAGAGTATACTAGCTTGTGTGTATTAGAATTAATTTATGCGACAAGTAAACAAAAAAACATATATTGGATTTAATTAGGCAAAAAGGACACCTAATACAAACACTTGATTATAAGGACACAAACTAGATAGATAGATCAAAATACCCTTAATAAAGAATGAAATGAAAAAATAAAAAAAGGAGGAACAGGCGGCCTTAATGCTTAATTCTGTTGTTAAATTTTTTTTTAAATTTATTTCGTAGACGTTGAAAGTTTTTTATTTTATTTTAATTTCCTGAACGTTGAAAGATTTTTTTTTTTACGGAGAAAGTTTATTTTTTCATTGACCACCGTGATGCATTGACTATCCCGATGCATTGACCACGGCAATGCATTGACCAACGCGATGAAGTGACACCGCGATGCACGGACAACCGCGATGCATTGACCACCGCGATGCAGAGACACTGTGATGCATTGACCACCCCGATGCATTGACCACCGCGATTTGTTGACCACAATGATGCATTGACCACCGTGATACAGTGACCATCGGGATGCAGTGACCACCCCGATGCAGGACCACCACGATGCATTGACCAATGCGATGCAGTGACCAAACGTGATGCAATGACCATCGTGATGCATTCACCAATCACCACCCCGATGCATTCACCACCTCGATGCAGTGAGATGCAATGACCACCCTGATGCATTGACCACCGCGATGCAGTGAGATGCAGTGACCACTACGATACAGTGACCACCCCGATGCATTGACCACCGCGATGCAGTGACCACACCGATGCACTGACCACCGTGATGTACTGACCACCCCGGTGCAGTGACCACCGCGATACAGTGGCTACCCTGATGCAGTGACCATCAGGATGCAGTGACATTATATACATTGTTTCACTCTTTTGCAACCTTAATATATACACAATGTCTTTATCCAAGAGTGATATTTTGTATTATCACTACAACAAGAGTTGCACAACTTCAAGAATTATGCAGTGACATCGCGATGCAGTGACATGTGAAGATAAAGTGACATTTCACTACACAAAAAAAATCCTCTTGTGACAAACTTTTGGTGACAAACAATAGATTTTTCACAAAATGTAGCTTCTAGTGACAATAACATTCTATTGTCGAAATAATTCTATGATTTATATTGATTGATTGAATGGTACATTACAAATATATATAGGGTCACATAACTTGGTGACCAAGTATATCAATAAATACAATACAAATGCAAATAAATACTAAATCATTTAGTAGTAATTATAGTATCCTCAATACGCCCCCGCAATCCCACGGGAAGAGGTTGGACGTGGAGATTGGCCTTCAACTGGGAGAAACGCGGATTGCCCAGCGGTTTTATGAGAACATCAGCCAGTTGGTCTTTAGAAGAAATAAACGCAATCCGAAGTTACTTGGAAGCGACGAGTTCACGGACATGATGAAAATCAATCTAATTTGAAGATGCACTTGAAGAACTACAATATAAACATTTTATGAAGTGACATCTTAAGGACAATTATCCAAAATGACACATATTGGACTTAATTAGGCAAAAAAGACACACCCAAAACAAACACTTAGTTATAAGGACACAAATTAGATAGATAGACCAAAATACCCGATGCATTAAACACCACGATGCAATGACCATCCGATGCAGTGACCAACGGGATGCAGTGACATGTGACGATGCAGTGACATTTGACGATGTTATGACATTTGATGATGCAATGACATTTGACGATGAAGTGACATGTGAATTGGGCTACTCGTGAGCTACTTGTAATCGACTCGCAAGAGAGTTTGACAAAGACGAGTGAAAATACAGTGACAATTCCAAATGGTGCAATGACAATTGTAAATGTAGCGACGATTCATTTGCCTTATTTAACTAACTGCTCAAACAGAGGCAACATAATTTATATATCAAATTTCAACAATCCACATTTCTGAATATTCAACAAATTGGCCAATATTGATACAACAAGTTTCAGCAATCTTAATTTTATGGACATTTCTTTATAATCTAAATGCAAAAATGAGAGAGCACATTTTTGTAAATAGTGTCATGAGCAAAAAAATGTCACTGCATTTTTGTACACAAGCAGAATCATAGCTCATGGATGCAAAAGAAAATAGTCAAAGATTTGAGATTAAAAATTGAGCAATCAAATTCAAGGGCTAATGTTTCTATAGAAGAACCAGCAGAAAAAAAGATGAAGAAGTCCCTTTGACTTCATCATCATCAAATGGATTGGTACTACTAAACTTGGGTGTAGATAGTGTAGGCTCTAAAGAAGTTCTTTTTTTAAGACATAAACACGTGCTTCTTGTCCGACTCGCCATTAGAATCAAAAAGGATTAGAGCTTTCGACTTTAGAGCTAGATGAAGCATGCTTAGTATGCCTGTGTAATGGAATTTTCCATGGCCAAACATTTTGACTAAACTAAAGCTCGAAATCAACTGATGGCTTAACCATGGAGAGTTCAGTACACAAAATCAACCCACTCTTCAGAAGCTAGACTCAGAACAGTAACAAAATGTGGTCAATGAACAACTTTACTTGCTTAATAATCACTCGCTGGCTTTGAATAAAGAACTCAAAAAAAAAAAAAAAAAAAAAAAAAAGAAGAGGATGTGGAACTTCAGCCTACAGGAATTAAATCAAAATTATGAAGGCAGGAAAGGAATATATTGTTGGAAGTAATGCCCGAAAGACAATTTATGTAATTATTTTTATAATTAATAAATGATAAATTTATTCTCATCTTATTATTTGCTTCGTGCTAATAAGTAATACACTACTAAAAACCCTAAGTCGTATCATATGTAGCCATATAACTTAGTGTGTGTCACATATGAGGATTAAGTTTATGGTGATACACTTGAACTATTAGTCCGTGGTGAACTTAATCAAAGTATGGGGTCTATTGATTAAATAAGTCTTGCTAGATGTAGTACTTAGGATTTGAACAAATAATAATACTTATTAGGATTTGACAGAGAATTAGAAACTCCAAAGCACGTTAATAACGTTGTCTTTTAAAGTTGAATTTTGTTTCATCCCACACGATTTGTCACTAAGGGATCAAATGAAAATCTCTTTCAGGATACAATGGGGGTGTTTGATTCAAACAGTACTTATTAGGATTTGACAGAGAATTAGAAACTCTAAAGCACGTTAATAACGTTGTCTTTTAAAGTTGAATTTTGTTTCATCCCACACGATTTGTCACTAAGGGATCAAATGAAAATCTCTTTCAGGATACAATGGGGGTGTTTGATTCAAACAGTGACTTGTTTGAATCAAACCCGAGGACACTCAAAGTTTTTCTGATGATGTTGTCAAACTTATGAATTTTCGTCTGCATACTTATGCCTTTTATAGGTTGCAAGTACCCCATAAACGAATGGAGGTACTCCTTGCACGAAAGGATTGGGTTGTCATTGTTCACGGGATGAAAGCATGCAACCTTTACAGGAGGGTAAATACATATCAGTTCGAAAATGCATGTATCTGAAAATGAATATCCCTTCATTAACTGATGCATTAATTCGTTGCGATAATATTAATTCGTACGGCAACTCGTATGCAAATGATAATCAAAATATTTATTTATGAAAAAATATCAAACAATAAGTATTTAAAAAAAAAACAATTTCAACTAAAAGGCCCAATTCGGAGATTTGGTCTTAAGCCCAATAAAATCGAGGGCCGACCCTGTATGAAATATATCAGAGTTGGTAGTTGTCATCCAAATCATTGTCAAATAAAAGTTGCACTAATTCTCTTTGCCCTTTTTTTTTTAACAGCTTTGCCCATTATTATTATATTGTAATCAAATTTTTTTGTTTGTTTGGGGGGAGTGGGGGGAGGGGGGAGGGGGGAGCGGGGAGGGGGGGAGGTATGATGGTGTAATCAAACCCCGCGATAAGAGTTGTTGCAATTTTTATATCTCAAGCTATACGGAAAGCCCGAGAGCTTCATCTAGCGTGACATAAATAAGTCTTTAGTTTATTTTTCATGCTTTTTTGAATTTTTTTTCTTTGCTTCGCTCGCAAACATTTGTACAGTTTACTCAATTAATATAAATATCCAGTTTTAACCAAAAAGTATGATTTTCTTTCCACGGATACAAAATATACATGCATACGCATACTTTTTTGTTTCAACGAGGCTTAAACTCAAAATAAGGGCCACAATAATTTTTACTGGCTCAATGTCTTGTCGGCACAAATTATGATTTTGAATGCTAAAAATAATTATTGAAAAAATAATAGATTATTTATGGGGTGAACATCGATTTCGTGACATCAAAGATAAATATAAGATAATGTTTCTTTTTCTGTAAATGACACAAGGAACGTTCGTTTTTTCTTTCACCGAAACGAAATTTCCACATATAGTGGACAAGTATAACCACACTGTACCTGATGAGATTCGAACTCAAGATTGTTAGATATTTTTTCTTAAATAAATATTTTATTATCGAACTCAAGACTCTTTTTCGGATTCATGTTTTCGAACTGATGCACCTATGCAAGCGAATGGTGATGTCCCTTACCCTTTCGTGTAAGAATACCTCAGTTCGTTTATAGGGTTCCTTCAGCCTATAAGAAGGCACATCATGCAAACGAATTTCACATAGAGTCAGAAAGCATCATCAGACTAAAAACTTGAGTATCCTCGGGTTTGATTCAAACAAGTCGCAGTTTGAATCAAACACCTCCATTGTATCCTGAGAGAGATATTTGTTTATTCCCTAAGTGATAATCGTGTGAGATGAAACATCTCTTAAAAGACAACGTTCTTACGTGCCTTGGAGTTATTCATAATCCGTCAATATCCTAAGTACTAATTTTTTCAAACAAAGACCTCATGGTCCTCGAGCATCAGTTTATTGCCAAGCACCGTAATACACTACAACACATCAGATAGCAATTGCCTACACTACAAGAAAAAAAACACCTATAGAGACACACCTATAAAGGCATTTTTCAAAAAATGTCTCAAAAGACATGATATAGAGTCACTAGCATAAAAAACGTATCTATAACAAGTAGAGTGTAAATGTGTGAGACCATGTGGAGACGTTTTATTATGTCTTAATTTTGTTATACATGTGGAGACACTTTAAAGCGTCTTCTATGTGGTATAATTTTGTATGACCTTGTGGAGACACTTTAAAATGTCTTATATTTATATCAGTTGAGACACTTTGAAATGTTTTGTATATAAAAATACAAAATTAAAAAAAAGTTTGGTTGGTACATAATTATTTTGTTTAGTAAATTTGAGAATATGTGAAGACACTTTCAAATGTTCTAACTCTATATCAATGAAGACACTTTAATATATCTTATGTAACTATATCTATATTTATTTTGTCTGCCAGCCGAATACTCATTTTAAACTACCCAACATCACCCAATTGGCCTGTAATCTTGCAAATGTGACCTATGATGACCTTTTCAAATGTATCTACATTAATCATTAATCATTAATCAAATACGAATATTAAAGGAATACAAATATTTTTAGCTCATGAAGAAGATACACGGACCAACAAAGGAATAAATGCTTTTCTTCCCAAATATATTTTTAGTTATACAAATACGGGGCTTGCACTCTCATAACCCTAACCGAATAAAAAAATCGCCGCTCAAATCAATTCTTCCATTTTGATCTCTTCCCAACAAAATCTGAGGATCGAAGGCTGAGATACCTGAGTAGACGTCGTCGCGTCGATGCGAATCTCTTCCCAACAAAATCTGAGGATCGAAGGCTGAGATACCTGAGTAGTCGTCGCTCTTCGCATCGGTGCAGTAGCTATTAACTTATTTGATCATCTGAAGCGTGTTGTGCGGAGTTCTGCCTTCATAGTTCACCGAAGATGCCTGGTTGCAGGTATTATGGATTTCCTTTGCCGGTTTGTAAAATCACTGCAAACGACCTAGGGTTTCGTCGCCGGAGATGAGCTATTCTTAATCCAGAATCAAGTATGGTTGCAAGTATTATGGATTTCATTTGCCGATTTCAATTGGTTAATTTATTGGTTTATTCCATTGCGTTTTTTTGATGTCGCCGTATCTTATTTTTGTTGTAGTGTGTGCTTGTCAGACGGTAAAACCCTGCTATTGTATCGCCCACTCGTCTGGGGCTTACGTCCGACCTTATAGATAAAGTCTTTATCATAATTTAGAATAAACATATTCATTGAATTAACTGAATAGTATAGATACAAATATATAGACTCAAGCCGACTTGGCCAACAAGACATAAATAATAAATTACAAATATAATAATAATATTTAACTAGACTCAATATTATTCTCGACACGCCCCCGCAATCCTGTGGGAAGTGGCTGAACACGAAGATTGGACTTTAAACTGGCAAAACGAGGCTGCATCAACGGTTTGGTGAGGACATTGGCTAACGGATCCTTCGAGGAGATAAAAGAGATGTCGAGCTTGTGAGCTGCAACTAATTTGCGAACATGGTGGAAGTCGATCTCAATGTGCTTCGTGCGGGCATGAAACACCGGATTGTGAGCAAGGTATGTGGCGCCAATATTATCACACCAAAGAGTAAGCGGAGAAGATAAATGAACATGCATCTCACGAAGAAGACTGCAAAGCCACTGAAATTCTACGGCGGTGTTAGAAAGAGTCTTATACTCGGCCTCAGTGCTACTCTTTGAAATAGTCAAGTGTTGCTTACTACGCCAACTAATGAGATTGTCACCAAGGAAGACACAATATGCCCCAACAGAACGACGATTATCACTGTCAGCAGCCCAATCAGAATCAGAATAAGCCCGGAGCGAAATAGGTGACCGGCGGGAGAAAAAGAGACCATCAGAGACATTGTGCTTAAGATACCGAAGAATACGTTTAACTACAACCCAGTGAGCTTCGGTAGGAGAATGCATATACTTACTAACCTTGTGGATCGCAAACGCAATATCAGGCCGAGTGAAACTGAGATACTGTATACCACCAACAATAGTGCGGTAAAGTGATGGATCGGCGCAGGGAGGACCGTCGTCAAGGGTAAGATGGGTGGAGGCCGACATAGGTGTCTGACAAGGCTTGGCCTTGTCCAGAGAAGCACGCTGCAGAAGCTGAAAGATATACTTGCGCTGAGTGAGAAATAGCCCATCGAAGATAGGAAGCACCTCAATGCCAAGAAAATAGGACAGAGAACACAAATCCTTAACCGGAAAGTGCCGACCAAGATAGGATATAACCTGCTCAACAAGAGAAGACGACGAGCCAGTAATAACAATGTCATCCACATAAATCAGAATATAAACGTGAGCACCATCATGAGAATAAATATATAAAGAGGTGTCGGCTTTGGAGCCGACAAATCCAAACTGAGTCAAGACATCAGTGAAGCGAGAGAACCAAGCACGGGGAGCCTGACGAAGGCCATAAAGGCTGCGGCGAAGACGGCAAACATAGTCTGGATAATCACAGTGAACAAATCCCTGTGGCTTCTGCATATAAACGGGCTCAAATAAATGCCCATGGAGGAAAGCATTTTGAATAGCCACCTGACGAAGAGACCAACCATGCGAAACGGCAAGAGACAAAAGAAGATGAATAGTGACCGGTTTAACAACCAGACTAAATGTGTCAGTGAAATCGACCCCTTCAGCTTGATGAAAACCCTTGGCCACAAGGCGGGCCTTGTGACGCTCAAAACGGCCATATGCATGATGTTTGGTGCGATAAACCCATTTATTTCCAACAATATTCATACGATGGTGTGGAGGTACAAGATCCCAGGTATTGTTGTGCAACAACGCATCAATCTCCTCTCTCATAGAATTACGCCAATTCGGGTTTTTGGAGGCTTCGGTATAGGAAGCAGGGTCTAGGGAGTCGGTAGAAGCAACAAGGGCTTTAGGAAGTGGATAGCGAATAAATTCAGGCCGAGAGATAGGTTTGAGAGAATTGGTTTTGGTTCGAGTAACCATGGTATGAGTGGGAGCAGGCTGGTCAGGAGATGAGGCTGGAGAAGCTGAGGCCGAAGTGGACGCATGAGAGGTGGGTGGCGAAGGCTCAGGAGGGGGAGCCGCAGGGGGTGGGGCCAGGGTGGAAGGGGCCGGAAAAGGAGATGGATTTAGTGTTGGCGCGGGTAGGAGGACAGGAAGAGGGACAGTGAGATTATCAAGTATGGTTTGAAGGGAGAAGGTGTATAAGGGAAGACGGATTCATCGAAAACAACGTGGTGAGCAATATAGATACGGCCAGAGGTAAGGTCCAAGCATTTATAACCGTGGTGGGAAGGACGTACTATAGCCAAGAAAGATGCAAGTTTTGGTACGGAAATCAGTCTTGTGATGGTTGTAAGGACGCGAATAGGGCCAACATACACAACCAAAGACCCGAAGGAAAGTATAGTCCGGAGGCCGATGGTAGACCATTTCGAAGGGAGACTTATCATGAAGAACTTTGGTTGGAAGACGATTGATGATATAAGTGGCGGTGATAAAGGCATCTTCCCAATAGGGAAGTGAAATGTTGGATTGGGCAAGAAGGGATAGGCCGACCTCGACAATTTGACGGTGGTGACGCTCAATGGCATCAACTTTCTCGTGGGTGTGAGGACATGAAAGACGATGATGGATGCCAAGAGAGGAAAGAAGAGTGAAGATATGACGATACTCACCGCCCCAGTCAGTTTGGATAGATTTGAGTTTTGTGTTAAACTGGCGTTCAATTAAGGCAAGAAAGTTAGGAAAGATTGTTTCAACATCGGATTTGTGTTTCAATGGATAAAGCCATAAGTATTTTGCAAAGTCATCTAGAAAGCTGACATAATAACGGGAACCATAACAAGAATCAGAAATGCTGACATATTACGTTCATTATACTGCATTCATTTTGTTCTTAACGTACAAATTTCCATTTGTCATGATACAAATGGTGTAGTGCATATAAATTTCTTTCCACCATTTAAATATTCCCTCTAAATCTCCATTATTGTCGTCAACATGCTATGAAATCAGGGCCGGCCCTATGCTAAGGCCTGCGAGACCCGGGTCTTAAGCCCAACGGTGTCGGAGGGCCCAACGGTACATGTTTCGCTAAAAGAAAAAAAAAATCGTGTAGATTTAATCCGATCCAACCTATATAGTTTAATATGTTAATTTTCTTTTTTCATAAAGGCCCAAATTTTTTTTTACTCTAATTGATAAAGGCCCCAATAAAAAAATTTACTTGACCCAAAAAAAAAAGACATACAAACAAGTTTTATTAATTTTTTGTATTTACGGATGTTAAAAACGCGATAAGTGTTAGAAAAAATGTAGTACTTAGGATTTGACAGAGAATTAGAAACTCCAAAGCACGTTAATAACGTTGTCTTTTAAAGTTGAATTTTGTTTCATTCCACACGATTTGTCATCACTAAGGGATCAAATGAAAATCTCTTCGAGATACATCGGGGTGTTTGATTCAAATAAATGACTTGTTTGAATCAAACCGAGGACACTCAAAGTTTTACGATGATGTTGTCAAACTTATGAATTTTCGTCTGCATACTTATCGCTTTTTATAGGTTAAAGTCTTCATAAACGAATGGAGGTCTCGCTGCACGAAAAGGGTTGGGTTGTCATTGCTCACGGGATGAAAGCATGCAACCCTTACAGGAGAGTAAATACATATCGATTCGAAAATGCATGTATCTGAAAATGCATATCCCTTCATGAACTAATGCATTAATTCGTTGCGATAATATTAATTAATTCACGACAACTCAGATCTGAACGATAACCAAAATATTTATTTATAAAAAATTTCTAACAATAAGTATTTAAAAATAATAATTTAACTAAAATCGCCTATTCGAAGATTTGATGCTTAGCGATAAAATCGGCGCCACTTGTGTATGAAATATATCAGAGTTGGTAATTGTCATCCAAATCATTGTCAAATAAAAGTTGCACTAATTCTCTTTGCCCATATTTTTTTAACTGCTTTACCCATTATTATTATATTGTAATCAATTATTTTTTTGTTTTGGGGCAGCGGGGAGGGGGGAGCGGGGAGGGGGGGGGGGTATGATGGTGTAATCAAACCCCGCGATAAGAGTTGTTGCAAACGTTTCACGACGCCTTAAAAAACAAAGCAAGAACAATATGACAAGAGTTGAAGGATATAGCTATATTAAAATATCCATAATCGAAAAAGGAAAAACCAAAAGTGGTTTACCTACTCTTTTATCACATAACAATGGAACCAAAACACAAGCATGTACAATTCGATTTTTTTTTTTCTTTCTATTTTTTCATTATAAAAGTTTTGTTTTTAGGCATTCATTTTATCTTTATATCAATCTAATCAGTTTTTGTTATTTTGAAATTTTTATATTAATAATATATAGTGTTATTCATAGCATGATTTAGACATTTTCAATCCAATATCGTAACATTCATCGGTATTTTCCTAATTAATATAACTTTAGAACTTATATAAGTCACTTTCCGGATATATATATATATATATATATATATATATATATATATATATATAACGAGTTGAAGCCAAGAAAGAATGCAGCCTCGTGTAAATCTTTCTAATTGATTAAATATTAAATGAAGACATAACAACTATAACATTAAGGGCAGGAGCCCCACCTCATGCCTAAGGGCAGATCCGAATCCCAGGTGGGAAATCGGTCCTGCTCTCCAAACCACCGCAGGTCGGCTAGGTCTCTACGGAGCTGGGCCAGTGTAGTTCGGGGCGAGACGGCCTGGGGGGCTCGACGCAGGTCGGCCGGAGCCTCACTTTTATGATAATTAGCCCACGCGCTTATAAGATAATTATGGGAAGATACTATGGATCTTACCCATTAAGACTCTGATTCTGATATTTAAACTATCCATAATTATCCCTAGGGATCAAGAATTAGAATCATTGTAGAACAAGGAAAGGGATGAGCCATCCCCTATATAAACAGCCCTAAGAAACTACGAAAGACTTGATTCCAATATACGCATTGGATACGTAGGCAACTTGGGAAATAACCCGGGCTCAATCTAAAAATCACAAACACCACCCCCGTTTTACATCTTGTTCTTAAGGCATATTCTTAAGTTAAGAGTCACAAAAAAAGACAAATGAAATTATATTGTTATATGACATGTCATATCGATGAGACCATCAGTTCTGATTCCAAATAATTTCTTTCACTATTCTAGTTGTACTTTCATTTCGGGGTTGCTTCCCGCCGGCATGCTATTAGGAGTATATATGTCAGTCAGAGGCGGATGTAGTATTTGATGTATGACATGTCTTATCAATTTCATGATATACATGATCGTTCAGTAGCAAAAGAATATGTTACGTACTACACATGTTTTATCGCCCAAGCGATAAGGCTATCGTTATAGCGGTGATAATAACGTAGGCTACAAACGCTAGTTTTATTCCGTGCCACGTTTACTTCAGTCAATCATTCATTTCACGCTTTAATTGTTGTGATGATATTGTTACATGAGCATAATGTTTCTTACAAATCACGTATTTGGCACGTGTCAAACGATCTGATTTTAAGGGATACTTAAGAAAATATGCTTTAAAAGTATAACATTTATGTAGTATGCTCCGTAAAAAGTGATTTGAAAACTATGCTTTGGTAGAATTTCAGTAGGATTTGCGTAGCACGCCACATAATTTCGTGGGTTTGCGGTAGCTGCCAAAAAACCCAAGCTGAATTAAGAAAAAGAAAGGAAAAAAAACACCCAAGCATTTTCCACGTATAAGTGACTCGTTTTTACAGACTGGTTTTCGATATCCGTGTAAATGACCTAACTCACTCAAACACTACTCAAATGTCACTCAAACGCCGCGTAACTTTAAGTTTGTCGTTACCTCTTCAAAACTTATTTTTAAAAAACAAAAACAAAAACAAAAAAAACAAGCAAACAACAACAACCTTTTTCTCATCATCTTTCTCACCGTCACTCAAACCCTACTCAAATACCACTCAAACGCCGCGTATTGCGTAGTTTACAATTACCTCTTCAAAAGTTAAAAACAAAAACCCCTTTTCAGATCACCGGACACTTCTTACCGTGAAAACAAACTTACCGACAAAGAAAGCGATGAGTGTGGCGCGTCATGCCGTCACCTAATACCGGCGCAATAGTTGCGTATTCTTGGGGGTGGTCTTCTTCTCCATGTTTAAGGTACTACCCGGTCTACTCGTCGTCTCAAAAGATCCAAATTAGCATTTACATGTTGTTGGTATATTAAAAAAAATTGTGTTGTATTTTATGTAGTGATTGACACATATACCACTATCAAATAATAAATGCTCTTTTGAAATATGAAGTTAATATATAAATATTAAATGTTATGATATGAGTATGTTTGGAGAAAATGCATTAAATGATGTTTTGGTTTTCTAAATTGATATTTTTTATGAGACAATTCATTTTAAGAAAATAGACATTTTTTATGGGACGGAGTAGTATATTAACTAAAATTCATTTGACGTCGCACTTACTAACATCAGTCTTGATCCATTGAAACGTTTTGTTCAAAAAAATATGTTGGTGGTACATTAAGCACCGAAACCAACGAAATTATGTGATGTCCTACGTAAATCCTACCGAAATTTTACTTAAACATAGCTTTCAAATCACTTTTCACAAAGTATATACTACATGACGTTAATCTCCCAGGATAGAACGGATAGCAATGACAGGAAGCACAACGCCTTCAATTACTTAAGAACCTTGAAGTTTGAACTCTCAGTTTTCATGTAGAAAAAAAGTAAGAAGAAGCAGATTGCTGGTTTTTCTTTTAATCTGATCAAGAAGTTTAATTATTTATATAGGCTTTATCATGCAGAGAAAATGACAAAGCTCTTAGTCTATAATTAATGCAATGTTATTTTTATTTTCTCACTCCTCAATAAATAAGGATAAATATAAAAAATACACAATAAATATTGTATTGAAAATATAACTTTCTTACTTATTTTCAAACAAATTTTTTGAACGGATCATGTATTCATATCTATACTTGTGAACTAAGTTGTAGAGAACGTGCAATGAAAAGAACAAAATTGGACGCCTTTTCAACGGCATGTCCATGAATTTCATGAAAACAATAATATTGAAGAAAGCTGACTCTTCTATTTCTTCCCTCAACTTAAGCTCACGGTGGGCCCGGGTGGACTTATAGATTTTAGAATAATGATATAGACACAACGGTTATGGCACAACGAATAACATAACGGTGATCTGCACAGTTGATAATAATAAGTGTAAATTAATCATGATGTAAATATCAACGATGCAGATTACTGTTAGAATCTTCGTTGTGGCATAACTTGATTGTGTGCGTGTATCGTCTTTCTTGATTTATTGTACAACAGTATTGTCAAAGTTATACTAAATGACATTCATCTATGTTTATCTATTTATATATAACACACATCTATTTAAAAAAGGATAAAAGTGAAAAACTATAATGCATGTCGTTATACAATTTTTATACAACGGTTGTATTCTAAAAAAAAGATTGTAATAAATAGGGGTGGGAAGTGGGGAGGGGTGAGTGGTGGCTAACTTAATGAAGATCCATAGATGGATGAACCTTCCGTTCTGATCTGCTCCTACCAACAATTTTCTTCAAAGAATCTCTATCAAATTGTGAACTAGATGACATTGATGAACATGATGATAACAAACACATAGTTGATGAATCCCTCCTACTTACAATATCTTCCTCGGGATTCGGAACATCGCCTACTATCTCTATAATTGTATCTTGATCACTACTGCTACTACTAATCACAACCACTTCATCTGACATATCACGATTCGTATCCACGACATCAAGTGACGTGTCCAAGTTATTGTCGAGACGAATGACTATGTCGCCCCGACAGACTGGACACGTTGCATGAGAGTGCAACCACATATCAATGCACTCAACATGAAAAGAATGCCCACAAAGTGGTAGCTTCCTACCCATTTCCTCTTCTTCAAAGAAACTCAAACAAATAGCACATTCTAATCCATTCTTCTTATGCTCATCAACTTTGTACACAAACAACGGAATCAATGAAATTTCCGAAGAATCAAGACCCTTTGTTGCAAGTTCATCGATGAAAATAGTATCGATTGTGAACGATGAACGAATTGGTTGATGAACTCTAGCACCTATTACTTGGGGTAGTGTAACTGACCTTCTAGCACTTCTTCGACGGGCTTGAAGTAAAAACCATCTAGCATAAACATGTAGTAGTAAAACGAATAGAATCACCAAAACTAAGAAGATTATTGCAGCAACCATGATGCTTTTGTTGTCTGAGAAAATGGCTTGTACTAGGTTGTTTGGTGGATTATGTGATGTTGTAAGAGGGGTTGGTGGAGTTAGGATCATTGTTTGTAAAACAAAAAGCAAGAAGATGGGCTAACAAGAAATGATGACCAAATGAGCAGTAATCTTGAAGAGGAAGATGGTCCTTTTTGACTAGAGATATGATGACCAAATGAGCAGTAAACTTGGCTCTTATATAGTTTAGATCTAAGAAGCTATTATTTCCGTTCCATAATGTAAGTCTATTTAGTTTTTTTTTTTTTTTTTGTCTCACAATGTAATTTAATTAATAACGGAAGGATTTATTATATTTTTCTCTTTTTATCCCTTATTTATTATCTACCTGCCCGCTTTTCACTGCACTAATAATAGTCAAAGGTTATCTTAGACTTTTTAATCAAAATTAATGACGTATAACCATTCTAACCAACTTTTTAATCTGTGTGAAAAAAACTCAAATAAACTTATATTTTGAGACGATGATATAAAAATAGTTTAATTTATCCGGTAGTCTGTCTATTGTCCGGTAGAAATATGCAATGTATACATGCTCATACACTTACTTACAAGAGCGAATTTGTAAATTTAAAATAATTTGGATAAGAGATTCAAATAGATTGGATGTTTCAAATGAAGAGTCATATTGAAATTTATTAAAGAACAATTAAGTACTAATTTGGTCCTTTTCAACCTTAATCCATTTATTAAAACCACTAAATGAGGAACGACAGTTGTCTAAATTGATTAAAAACAATAAAAGAAAATGAAGAAAAAAGTAAAAATACTACATTATACTACGGTCCGTTCCAAAATATAAGACCTTTTTTTATCTTTCATTTTGTTTTAGATGAATTATAAATCATTCTCATAAATTAATGCAACATTTAATACAATTAATTCCTATTCCACACATTTTATCTACCCAAATCAATTTATAAATATAGGCAAATATATGGGTAATGATTGAGTTACTCCTTCAAGTCTATATTGTTTTTACATTATCATCATCTCAACTATTTTTTTAAACCGAGTAAAAACACTCAAAAATAATTTATATTTTAGGACGGAATACATATTTAATTTTAAGACAGAATAAGTATTTATTATTTAGTTCTTATAGCTAGTTTTATCGTATACTTTATCAAAACAAAAGGTTTTATTGTACATATACAAATATATGTATATATATTTTGAGAAGGGTATTGTATACTTTCGATCATTAAATTTTTAAACTTTACTACATATTTATGCTCGTACAACCCAGTTAAAAAGGTCAGAAGAATGGATATTAAATTGGTGGAAAAGATTAATTGGGATCTGTTCTATTCTTATAAATTATGAAAATCGAGATGATTGCGTGAAAATAAAGTTGTGCTTTAGAAGGGGATTATTAATTAAGGGCGGGCTCCTCAAAAAAAAAAATTTAAATAAATAAAAAAATTAAGGGCTGGGATGAGCCCTCGTTTCTTGGAAATTTGCATATGGCAGCTATCTCCTATGCATACTTTGTTTGTAAGTAGGTCAAAGAGAATCCTGTGTCCGAGGAGTTTAAAGACTATTGCATGCATATACTATAAGCCAAATTAGACCAGAAATACAGCTCTCGTGAAGGCGACGGCAGCAATATAATATATATATATATATATGCTAAGGCACCGCACTGCATCACTATATCTACTTATGGCATCACAACAAGATTTTTAAATAGACACCTACTGATATGTCCTTATAAACAATTGTAGATTTAATGTGATGCAATTAAATACCTTTATATATGTATATTTGTCCATTTTCCATGCAATGATTCTTGAGCGACATGGAATAACTCATCGTCATCAATTGACCTTCCAATTAGTAAGAACATTGTTCCTACACGACCTGAACAATTTGATCAGACACTCGCCATGTACTTTCATTGCATTATATTTATCGACAAAGTTTCTCTTTTTTTGAGAGTAACTCTCATTTATTTCAACCAAGTTTGTTATATTTATCAATAATGTTGCACCAGTTTTTTCAATGTGGATATTAGTGACATATCTCCCTCTTCTTGTATCGTCCTAAAACTATTAGAGGGTTCTAAACAGAGGCGGATGTACATTATAGATAGGGGTGGCAGTCGCCCCTCTTGGGTCGGAAACATACACTAGTATATATATAAGATGTGTTAGATTTTGCCCCCTTTAAATTTTATTTTCGCCCCTATATTTGTCTTGTGATATAATATGATCGATTAGCTTAACAATTTTTTGCTAATCATTAACAAATTGATACATTTTAAGAAATTTTATTATAGGCAAAACAATAGAAAACAAACCGTGAAGCGAACTGTATTGTTAGATTATATTATTATTGTAACATCCCGACTTTTCGAAAAAGGGCAAAAACTTCTTTTAACATAATGTTCAAATTTATAATATTTAAATAAAGAATTTAATTTTTATTTGAAATATAAAGGGAAGTTAATGGGAGTTAATAATTAATATCAATCTCTTGGAGGTTATTTTCAAGATTAAACCTCCCACACTCATAACTCTTCCTTTCTAAAAATCTGAAAAGAAAAAAAACTGTTATGCGTCTCTTCTTCCTTTTTTCTTTGGAAAATGAGATAAACTTCAAAAATTTATATCTTCCAATCCGTAGTTCCGTTTTGCAGCCACAAATAGTCAAAACGATCGTCTCAAAGCGTAGATTATTCTAAAAATACTCTTACAAGAGATAATCCAAATTTGGTTAACTCGTTTTCTGCTGCAAATCGTAAAAGATCATGATGTTTTGTGTTTTAGGGTTTTGGGCATAACTTTTCATCCGTGAATCCATTTAGAAATCCGAAAGTACCGCTGGAATCGTGAGAAGACGAGGATCGTTTTGATACCAGAATTTGGGTCTGATTCTCAGGTATGTTGGAGTCGAATTTCTGCTGTGAATTCATGAAAAGGATCATGAATTCATGTTCTAGGGTTTTGTTTCGTAGTTCTTTGTTTAGAAGCTTTGATCATCAATTAATTCATTTTAATTGTGATCTTTTAGATCTTGTTTGAGGCCTGTTTAAGTACTGCATAGATTAGTTTTGGTTTGTGGCTTCAATCAAGTAAGAGGCTCTTCCTAATGTTTAATTAAAATTTTATGATGTTAAGGTTGAGCTTTTGTGTTGATTTATTGATTGTAAATCATGTTAATTGTTGTTGTTGTAGTACAAGATGTTATGGTATGTTTAAAGGCTGTTTTCCTGCTGTTTTGATGTGTATTTTTGGTGATAAACATGTTAGAAAGGTTGTAGAATTGAGAGAAGTGTTGAAAATCAGGTTTAGGGCATGTACACTTAGAATGCGCACGCATTGATCTTGCTTTTGGGAAATATGATGTTTGAGCTATGTGTTGAGTTTCAAAAGTTGTTTCTTGATCTACAAAAAGAAACATTAATAAACATTCATGAACATTACAAAGCCATGAATAATCTTCTGATGCACTTGGTTCTGCACCGGATGTATTCTTAAAGGGAATTAAAATTCGGGACCGTAGGAAGAGTAAGAGTGGCCTTGTGTTTTGATGAATTAGTATTCATCGATGTCTGTGTAATTGCTAGCTTGAGTCTAATAGTCTAAGAAGAGGGAGTAGGGAGCTTTTTGTCCTGAATGAACCTAGGTGGCTAGCTAATCACTTAATAAACGTATTTGACTAGATAAAAGGTTAAACATCATGAGAGCTTGGATAGACACAGTATAATATCGGCAATGTGATGTTTGGCCAGATAAAGTGGCGATGATCACTGCCGGATTCTAGACCCGCCAGATAAAGTAGTGATCATTCCGCCGGACAAACTCACGAACGAGATATGCATTCACCGGTCGCCTCTGCAGGGTTTGCCGATAAAGTGGAATGATTATCTCGGGACCGCTGAGAGATTTATCTCTATAGGGTTGCGTCTTACGTCTTAGTGCATATCTCACTAAGTGTAGTGCCTCGCAAAACATCTTGTAACAAAGATAAGTTAAGTTAGAAACGTTTAATCACGACATGTTGATGCGCATGAAGTGAACTCCAGAATTGAGTCGGTCTCATAAAGATAACTTAATAATAATTAATGAACGTTTCGTTGTAAGACTTGATTATACATTAGCTTCTTCCTCTTGCTAAGTACTTTGTACTTACCTCAATTGCATATGTTGTTTTGTGTGCTTTTGGGGTGAGAAGACGAACAGGTTGTCCTTGAGCTCGTTGAGGAGTTCGATGATGTTTTGATGACGTTGGTGCTGATGATGCTTTCTTTTACTTTCTTTTAAAGGTTGTACTATAGTATGTTATAGATTCTTAAATAACATGTTGTACTTTTATTCCAAGTTTGTAAGACAAGTGTTGTATCTTTATTTTGTAACATCATACGTTGTAAGCTTTATCTCGTTGTTGTAAGCTTTTCCTTTCTACCGCTAGTCGGTTTGTATTCTATTCTAGTAGCATTTATGATTTTACCCGAGCCTTTTGGGCTTCCGTTGCTTTAATTATGATACGACGACGTAGAGGCTGGCGTATAATATTGGATTTATTTAATGTTATACGCGCCGAACGTTCTCTTCCGGATAAGGGCTCGGTATCCGGGAGCGGGGCGTTACAATTATTGTCAAATAGTATTGTTGTATTATATTATTATTATCAAATCAAAGTTAAAAAGAGAGATAATTCGTAACTCTTAAGTATAGACCGAAGACAATATCATCTATATATTATCGTTATTATTCAAAATAATGTGCTTATCGCACCGTAAAAAACCCCCACTATTGTATCACCCCCCTCGTCCGGGGGCTTGCGTCCGCCCTTGGTTCTAAAGATACCTCGTATCACCTTGCATGCTGCGACATTTAGTTTTACGTTAGAGGGATGGGTGAGTAAGATGGGGGATGAATGTGTTAGGTATGGTGAGTGAGGTGAAGAATGCATAGAGGGAGGTTTGGGTTAAACGACCAGAGGTCAAGAGTCCTTTCGACTATAACTGGCCATACAAATTTTGAGAAATGGTACAGACGCAACGAAATACACAACTAATTATCACAACGTTAATCTACACCATTGGTTTTTGTGGAATCTAGATCAATCAATATAGTTGCTACAAAAACCAATGGAATAGATCAACGTTGTGACAATTGGTTGTGTATTTTTATTATGGCTTTATCATTTCTCATAAATTTTAATTTTAGATGTCTCTCGTTTATTCGCTTTCGTTAGTATTCTTTGATATTCCATCTTATTAAGTTTTCACGTCACTTAGGATTCAAAAAAATAAAAAAAAAATAAAAATCATCCACCAAATATAAGAACCTACCTCAAGATCCAGCTGATCACCTGCTTGAGAATTTAGAAGAGAAATGATTTAGCAATGACGATTGTACACGATATATTTTTATTGTTAGGTGTAGTGCCCGAAAGACAATTATCTAATTGCTTTAGAACAGAATTAATAATTCATCTTATTATATGCATGTATGCTTATAATTAAGACACTACTGAAAACCCTAAGTACCTCGTTTATGTAATCACATAACTCAGTGTATGGCTATACACAAGAGGATTGAGTTAGTGAGATGTACTTAAAATTAACTTAGTCCGTAGTGTTGATTAATCTGAGTACGGGTCTCATGATTAATATGCTAATAATGCGCCTAGAACACTTTAGGTGTGACAGTCTTATCCGGACTGTCGGTGATAGAGTACCTAGTGAGGCATTTATATATGATGATAATCATATAGGGCTGGACCGATTTGATTTGAGTTCTCGATATAATTCCGTAATCGAGAAGTCTTATCGAATCACAAGATGATCATATATGGATTTGTAACGCCCCAGAAACTGCGGGCCTGGGTGCGCTACTTGGGGCATAATGGAACTGGTAACTACTTAGACCGTCGTCCTCGCTTGGTCTAAAATGGTTAACCCAAGTTATCAAATCCATTATTCCCTCACTCTTAAATACTAATCCCAATTCCCACAAGCTAGCAATGTGGGATTTTGGGTCGTGACATTCTTCCCCCCTTAAAGGACTGGCGTCCTCGCCAGGATCCTACCAAAGGTATCTAGAGGTGGCCCCCACCAACTCTAAGGGTGTGGCACTTAGATCCGTCTGGTAGTCGTCTATGATACCAACTGTAACGCCCCAGAAACTGCGGGCCTGGGTGCGCTACTTGGGGCATAATGGAACTGGTAACTACTTAGACCGTCGTCCTCGCTTGGTCTAAAATTGTTAACCCAAGTTATCAAATCCATTATTCCCTCACTCTTAAATACTAATCCCAATTCCCACAAGCTAGCAATGTGGGATTTTGGGTCGTGACAGGATTAATCTCAATCCAGAAGTGATCACAGACAACTGCTTAGACTAGGGTAGAGTTCGATGTGTTAGTAAGGCTCACTTCATTGTATGTGGTCCAACACTTTTCGTTGGCTCTATTCTGGAATGAGTGAGTAGTCGGTGCTATCACAGATATGGAATCCATTCTTTCCCTCGGGAAGTAGACAGACAGTTCCCTTATTTATTAATCCTAGAAACTGATCGATCCGCGGAGTTCATATTATATTAATTATGAACTAATTGATCACTAGGGGGTTAATGGTAAATAAGGATAAGATGTTTCGAGAAGGGTTTACGGAGATATCCCGAATCAAAACGAACAGTCTATGGAGGATTTATCCGTATGTAATGATTATATCAGTGGACACCTTATCAACTCATGGTTGAGTGTAAGTTATCTATATTCGATAGAGTTCAGTTTCGAGTTTATGGTGGTGTAATCCAGGAATTAATAGATTGAATATTATTGTACGGTCTGATGGATAATATTATTTTATTTATTGTAGCTACTGAATATGGGTCCATGGTCCCCGACGTGGCTCCTAACATAGCATATGTTTTCTTGTCGCTTCACCTCAATTATAATTAAATAGTTGGATTGGACTATTTAATTGATATGTGGATTAATTGTTTAGTTGGACTAGATAATTAAATACATAGAAAAGAAATTTTTCGGGGACTCGGCCCAAATTAGTGTGTTGACTTTTTGACCTAATTGGTCAAATATAAAAGTGGCGTGTATTACTTGTTTGGTTATCAAGAAATTTGTTTTCTTGGATAATTATGATACAAGTATTTTATTATTTATTTGTTGAATAATTAATTAAGGAAAAAAATATTAGATTGACCTTAAATAATCTAGATTTATTCAAGATTATTCTAGAAGTATCTTTTATTTAATAAGGATTATTATAATTGATTTTGTATTAATTATTACAATGATTACTCTCCTATATAAAGAGAATTCTCTCAAGCCTAAATACACACATAATTTCGAATTATTGGGACTTGGGAGTGTTGGAAGCTTAGAATTTTCGGCTTCAACACTAGGGTTTGGAGTTGGGATAATCCTCGGGATTATTCCGGTAGCATATATATCGAGGAGGTCCGGTGGCTTGAAACACCATCCACCTGGTGGTGCTTGGAGACACACGTTGGAAGACTTTGGTTTCTCAACTAGCTCGGATTGGATTGAAGATTGTTCTAGACGTTTATTCACAATACACTACTAGAATTTCCGGCATTTCCTACGCGAAATTTCGTCGGTATTTCGTCGGAAACACGTGTTTCCGACCAATTTCCGACGAAATATGGGGTGTTGGAAAAAAGCCCGTTGGAAACGCGTTGCGACGAAATTTCCGACGAGTTTAGCGACGAAATTTCCGACGAATGTTTCCCACGAAATTTCCGACAAAATTTCCGACGCAATTTCCGACGAAATTTCCGACGAGCATAGCGACAAAATTTGCTACGAATGGTTCCGACAAAATTAGCGACGAAGTTCTTACGAAATGATTCCAACGAACTTCTGACCATTTATTCCGACGAATTTCCGACGAAAATTTGCTTAATTATTCCGACTAAATTCCGACGACTTTTGTCGGATTTTCATAACATGTCCGACGAATTTCGTCACTACTCCGTCGGAAAAATTATATATTTTTATTTTGATTTATTCAGAAATTCTCATTCCACTGTCCAAATAAATCACAATTTATGAAAAACTAACACAATATTTAACTAATGCATCAACCAAACCAAGTCAATAAAGGCTCCATATAGCTAATTATTAAGTTACAAAAGCGTATATTGTTCCACTTAGGATTCCCAAAACAAAATAAAGTGACAACACAATACATAGCAAAATATGAACAATCCATAATCCTCACTATCAAGCACTACCCTGAGTATGGAGAGGAATCCTTGGACTAGTTGTGCAATCCTTATCTCCTCCGCTGCATTGCAGATTGTGCGACCGTTAGCGCTCTCTCTCTCTCGGCCAAACTTTCACGTACAGCAGAAAGGTCTTCACGCAACCTAGAATTTTCTTCTGAAAGCTGTGATACCTGCTGCGTCAAAACCTCATTTGGCATCGTATGAGAAACTGATCCACTCATGTATTCTGAAGATAAATTAACCAAGCCTTTAATACGTCCATTCTTTACACCGCCGGCGCATTCCCGAAACACCTCATCGGCTTCACGTAACAACTCATCTGGAATTGGATCTTTCTTGCCAAAATATTCAAATACGTTCGGCATTCTCTCTCTGAAAAGCTCCTGTGAGGATTTAGAAAAGGTGTTTCACAATATACTATACCATAAAAGACATGCAAAGTAGTGAGAATGACATAACATAAACAAATGACATCTTACAATACATTGTCTCGTCAATAAGTTCCAATTCACTCATTAAAGTTTAGACAACTATTGAGAAAGAATGATAGTCTAAGAAAAGTCAAAATGTCAATTGCGTGGGTATAAGACAACGGAATACACTAAAATATATACTAAAAGATTGTCCTCACATCGGTATGATTTACAAAATCATTATATGACAACGAAACACACTAAAATATACGTTTACCAAACGATTGTCCTCACATCGGTATGATTTACAGTAAGATGAATGAAACATTGAATACTAGGACTTGTGTTCAGAAATGTCATAAGCATATATCACCATTTCACACTTTCAGCATTAACAATAGAAAAAGACTACACATCTAAGCTGAAAAGCAAAAAAAAGTAATCAATTCAGTATATGTCATTCATTCAACAGTAGTGTTGTCCAAGAGAAAATTAAAGGGAAGCAATTTTATTAAAAGAGGGAACTGGAAAGCAGCAAACTCATAGTTACTATAGTTAAAACAGTTATCCAAAGTAGGAATTGACATAGAGCATTTGCCGAATCTAGCATATGGTAATGCAAGTGACAGATCTATGCTCCTAGCATGATCAAAATGATAACCAAGCCCAATTGCCTTTCATCAGCTTGTCTAAAAAACTATAATCATCAATATTAAAAAACCACCCAAAGAAAGCATGTCAAAGAAATTCTGGATCATCAATATTTTAAAAATGTTGGTATGAAATACTAGCATTAACCAGAATACTAGTAGTAATCGATTTATAATCGATGTTAGGGTGTTGGCCAAGGACTAGGCAGTCAACATTCATTTTGTCGCATTTTTAGAAAGAAATGTTCATCGTAGTAGAAGCTTAATGTAGTTTCCTTCTATATATCTTGTCAACTCAAATTCCCCTGAAAGCTAATGTAGACTGAAAATTGTAGCTCATTCACACCTGCCCAATAACGAATGTTGTAGTAAATGAAACATACCTTCATTGTAGCGGTAAATGGCAGAAAAATGATCCCATTGCAATCCACCCTCATAAAGATTATTGGGAGCACGATTTGATGTAGAAACAAGGATCTACACAAATCCCAAAGCATAATCATCACTTTCATTTCAGGACAGACCTGAACTACACTAACGTACCTGAAGAAACAATTACCATTTGAGTAACTTCAAATAAATTTAGATCTATATCATTGAGTTGCGCTTGCATTTCGCCTGAATCGTACATTCAGAAAAACAAATACCTTACCAATTCCTTAACATAAACAATATGAAAATTAGCAAATCAGTGTACCTTATAATTTATTGCACCATCACCAACAAAACCAAGTTGAGGCATGTATGGTCTAGCACATCCATCTATGTGATGCCAACTGTAAGAGCCATGAACATCAAATTTAAGTGCTAAAAGTAATATTGCTACCTAAGATGCCAAGTCTTGTTTTGCTTGAAACTTTAAATATGCATATATTCTCAGAAACACTCCAACCCTATTAAGCATATGAAGTAAAATGAATGTTATCTTTGTCCGTAAAGCATACAACAAAATGGCAAGTAGTTCACATATAATCAGTCCCATTGTTCATGTGATATCCGTGAACCTGCATACAAAACCCTATGTTAATTTTGACTAACAACTAGATTCGGCTTGTAAGCTTGAGATTTTTTTTGAAAATCCGGTTGATTTTTATTAAATATATCAATATCTATTGTTGCAGGTACACAATAGAAACAGGGGAAAATAAGGGATTGAATATAGTGGATTATGATAGTAAGGAAAACTTTCAAAAGAGAAAAGGCAACCAACACCTCCCATGAATTATTATTGAATAAAAACATGGAAAATAAGGTTGTTAATTAGTTTAAATTTCTTAAGCAAACCCTCATGTTTAGCTGCCATAAAGCTTTATTCATGTGGTCCCTATATTCCTGAAGTACATTAGGACTTATACATATCAAACTACTAATCAACAAGATAGAAATAGAAAGAGGAAAAGTGAATACCTTAATGGATGGATATTTGACTTTTCATTGCCAGTCATGGTTGATTTATGAAATTCCTAGAAATCCTGAGTCCACATCCGAACAGGAAGCTTTGTAATGTGAAGTGAGATAAAAGTAAGCACAATAGAGTTTAGTGATCTGATGCAGCTTACTTTTGTAGCAGGCAACTAGCATAATCAGACTCATAAAGCGTAGACGGGTCTTAACAAGACACATAAATATGGTGACTAAAACAAAAACAAACTTAACCCACAACTCTATCTCCAACAGAGCTTCCAACTAGAAAACACAAACACAATGCACAGACGAATACGAAAAACCAGATTTTAAACGAAGAAGGAACTTTAGTAAAGAAAAAGTTTCTTGACCAAAAGACCTAATATAAGTGTCTCCTTGACAAGATGGAAGTCAATTTTGTTTTCAGTCCAAGGTAATAGATGAGGGTAAAAGTGCTAAGAAGAAACATTGGGGACAAAAATGCAAAAATCGTGAAACAAAAATTGACCAAAAGTGTCTTTATCCTAAAACAAATACATGCAAACTCATAGCAATCAGAAAGATCATCAGATTACCACCTCATTCATAAATATGTTGGAGTTCCCATTTGATACATCACCCGAATCAGTGATGCATTCCAATGGCACACATGGAAATGTCAGTTGAGTTGCAGCAATTAGAAGCCAATAGGTCAAGTAAAGAAATATCATTAGAATTTGGTTGGATTAACAGCCAAAATTTGAAGCACCTGAAAAAACATCCGATTTGGGAACAGGTGGAAGGGCGATTACCAATGGGTTTTATAATTTTAACAAGAATTCAATGTATCTGTTCCAATTATATCATAGTAGGATATATACTTGAACTAATCAAAGAACTTAAGCAAATGGATTTGATAGAGAAATTATAAAAGAGCAAGGGTGAAGCCTAAACATACCGAAGAACCACTAGTTAAGTAAATACAACACAATAAAATCTTCCTAGATGCACAAAACATAGAAACGTGAAGCCTAAACACCGTGATAAATTTTGTCAACAAAGCACCCACCAAATTGATTAATTTGAAGAGGTAAAATAAAATAAATCTTGCAATGAAAAATGATTTTGAAACTGTGATTCAAGATTTTACATACCTCATTCATAAAATTAAATTGATTTCGATATGGAAAATGTGAAGATTGTCACTTTTTCGTCGAACAAATACTCCGGAACATAGAAGCTGTCGGAGATTGAGATGGACAGGCGACGAGGTGGCAGGGAGGTAAAGAAGCAAGGCGCCCGGCAAGGCGGCGAGATGTCCTGACGGCGGCGGTGAGATGGTAGGGAGGCAAGCCGGTGTGTTGTGTTGGATGCAGGAGATGAGGTAGCCGAATCCGATCGTGTGAGGAAAGTTTAGGGTTGGGGAAGATGGATAATGATTTAATCGGGTGGGTGGGTTTTGTTTTATAAAAAAATATACTCCCTTAACGATTGTACACTATTTGATATTACTGGACTCGGGTCGTGAGCTCGATTGTTTTTTAAAATTTGTTAATCTTTTTTATATTATATGCCAAAATTGAGTTTGATACCTCTAATACTCGACTCGACTAATAATTAATGTTTTTATAAAATATTCTGTGATGATACACTTACTTATATGTATATTTAATTAAATATTTTGTATAAACCTCGAATAACTCGCGAGCTACTCGATAAATGTATTATGAACTTCGATCTAAGCTTGATTAAATTCGAGCAGCTCGACTCGAGCTCAAACTCAAAAAAAAACCGAATCGAGTCAAGATAAAACGGATTTAAAAGCTTTCTCTCTTCCAAGGTCACTAAAACCTTCGCTTCGAGCATTCCACTTCAACACGTCCTTACCTTTCTGGTGTCGGCGGCACTAGGCTGTCGGCTTGGTAATTTCAGTGCCGAGCTAGGTTCATTGTAGAGTCGATGAGTTCAATCTCGAGATTCGTTATTGAGTAAGTGATTACAATCGAGGTTCATTCTCGAGTTGGTGAGCTCAACCCCGAGGTTCGTTATTGAGTAAGTGATTTTAAACCCTATATTTGTTATTCAGTGAGTGATTACAAACCGAGGTTCGTTATTGAGTTGGTGAGTTCAATCACAATAAGGTTGGTTATTGAGTAAGTGATTAAAACTCGAGGTTCGTTATTGAGCAACTGATTAAAGCCTGAGGCTCATTATTGAATTGTGATTTTAGTATTGAGGTTCGTTATTGAGTTGATGAGTTCAGTCTCGAGATTTGTTATTGATTAAATGATTACAAACCGAGGTTTGTTATTGAGTTAGTGAGTTCAATCCCAAGGTTCGTTATTGAGTAAGTGATTAGAACCCGAGGTTCGTTTGAGTAAATGATTAGAACCCGAGGTTTGTTATTGAGTAAGTGATTTCAAACCCGATGTTCATTCTCGAGTAAATTTCTCTTTAACCTGAGGTTTGTTATTGAGTAAGTGATTTTGTGGGATATTTAGCATATCAATCGGTCGTTAACGAACCCCGAGATTCAAATCAATCGCTCGATAACGAACTGACGATATATATCGATATAGTCTTATCGAGAATGATATGTAAGAAATATATCGGTTTGAAATCGCTTAATCGACTTCGAATCTCGGGATTGAGATCAATCGGTCGTTAACGAACCCCAAGATTCAAATCAATCGCTCGATAATGAACTGACGATCTATAGCAGATAGTACTATCAGAATGATCAATAAGGAAAGATATCGGTTTGTAATCGCTAATCGACTTGAATATCGGGATTGAGATCAATCGGACGTTAACGAACCCGAGATTCAAAACCCTATATTTGTTATTCAGTGAGTGATTACAAACCGAGGTTCGTTATTGAGTTGGTGAGCTCAATCACAATAAGGTTGGTTATTGAGTAAGTGATTAAAACTCGAGGTTCGTTATTGAGTAACTAATTAAAACCTGAGGCTCATTATTGAATTGTGATTTTAGTATTGAGGTTCGTTATTGAGTTGATGAGTTCAATCTCGAGATTTGTTATTGATTAAATGATTACAAACCGAGGTAGGAAACACTTATGTTCGTCGGAAAAATTGTAGGAATGACTTATGTTAAATTCGGAAATAGGTAGGAAAATCTTATTTTTGTTGAAAATTGGTAGGAAAGACTTATGTTAAATCGGAAATTGATAGGAAACACTTATGTTCGTCGGAAATTTGGTAGGAAACACTTATGTTCGTCGGAAATTGGTAGGAAAATCTTATTTTTAGTCGGACATTGGTAGGAAATTGGTAGGAAAATCTTATTGTTAGTCGGAGAAACACATGGTAGGAAGGAAACTTATTTTTAGTCGGACATTGGTAGGAAAAACTTTTATTCGGAAATGGTAGGAAAACCTTATGTCGTCGAAATTGGTAGGAAGCACATGTTCGTCGGAAATTGTAGGAAACACCTAGCGGGAGAATTTTGCGCCCTTAAACAGTAGGCGGGAGACTTTCGCGCGCTAGGTTTCCGACCAATTACCGACGGAGACTTTGTGACAATTGAAATCCGTCGGAAATTGGTCGGAACTATTTTTTCCCTTTCTTAATTATTTTAGTCGTCGCAAAACCGTCGGAAATTGGTCGGAATTTTCCTACGACCATATTTCGTCGGAAATTCCCGTCGGAAAAACAGAAAATTCTAGTAGTGATAAACCGGTAAGCAATCTAACATCCTCGTAGGTTAGATCTATTATTTTATGTGCTTTGGTTGACTAGATCTAGATCTTATACTTTCCGCTACGTAATCGGATTAATCTATGATCCATCCGACGATATTACATCCACATTTATATGTTATCATTTATACTTCTCTTCATTCATTAATATAAGACATATTTTTATCAACTAAATACTGGATAAAAGTCAATTTAGAAATAGGACCACGGCATGCAACAGTCAATGTTGGGAAGATTTCCAGTTTTTCATCCATGTTTTAGGCAAAGATTTAGGTTAAACCATGGGGCAGTCGGTATGGTTAGGTTCGTGACATGTACCCTTGTTATATGGGTTACCACTATTAAGTCAAGTTGACCCAGCCGAAACAATTACAAATAATAATAATAATAATAATAATAATAATAATAATAAAATAAATAAATAAATAGAATACTTCTATCATATTGATTGTCATATATATATAATCAATGTCATTTTTTTTTTTGAAGGAATAATCAATGTCATTGGTCATCAGTCTTTTCTTTTATAAATATATTATGTTGTGACACTATTACTACTCTTACATTAATAAATGAGTCGACCTATGTTGACTTACCATTTTTCTCAAAAAGTTAAACTGGTGTATAGATAGATAATAAACGTTTTATATACTTCAACACGTCTCCTTATATTTGAGCTTATAAGAAAGTTTGGAGAGACGCATGCAACCCTTTATTTTTTTTATATTTTTTTGTGGGAAGACAATGTCTGTACATAAATTTGATAATATTACATCCTGCTTTGATAACATGTTGAATTATTATTTCTTTCAAAAACTTTAAACTTTTGAAAGAGACGGTAATTCAATAGCCTATTAGCTTAATGAAAGGAAAAAGAAGTACTAAAGGCATAATTTGTTTGACAAACAAAATTTGCAACCAAACAACCAACGATGATATGTTGTTAAATGGTGTTCAAATTTGAAGCATCGATACCAGAGAGTGGTAATCATGATAATAGATAGCTTATTCTCGTTACAATCGTCAAAAATAAAGACAACACTGTACGTAGAAAGGCGGACATAATGACATTCATTCATCGATCGAATGATAGTCCAAACAATTTAATCTACTTTTTCGCATCAAGAGAGAAGACCAAAAAGCACATTTCATCAAATTTGAAGAATAGATACATGCCTTCGTATTGTGATTCCCATGACACAAACCCCTCGTAGGTAACAAGGACGATATGAAGTGAAAGATTTCCCTCATAAATGTGCAGATTCCGGATCATTTATATGTAGTACATTCAGAGCGAAAACAACATGAAACAGGGACGGAATAAACCAATGACTTCGTCATAACAATCTTTATCAACAAAATCGTAACGGTTGAATACAGTCTAGCTTATTCTTAAACACTTCCTCGTCATCATCAAAGATATATATTGGATTACCAACCAAACCATCACTAATATCATCCCATATAATCTTTCGTTCAATGACATCATCATCATCATAAACTAGATATTCATCATAAATTAGATAAAATTTGCAAAATTGATGTCCCCGCAAACTTTTAGTTTCAACAAACTCTCCTTCAACAACAACATTACATATATTTCCATGAGACGGGCATCTTGTGTGAGATATGTTGTTACTGAGCCATTAGTCATCTTCAACATTAATGGCGTTAATACTACTTCTCACAACCAAAGATTCTACTTTATCGTCATAAATAATTTCCTCTTCATCATAGATAGGTGTTGTCTTATAATTTTTTTTTTCTAACGACTTCTTCCTCGATAAGAGTGATAATCTTGTGATTGGTATAGTCCACAACAAAGTGTCCAAAGCCTTTGCATTTGAAACATAGTTTTTGATTGATAAGCCATATGGTTTTATAGAATTATCATTTCTTTCACAATGGAATGGATTAACATATACCTCATAATTGTCAAAAACAATTTCTAAATAACGGCTCTCAACATCATGATTCAAATGTTCATGCACAAGGCGTTGCTCGAGCTGTTGCATTTGTCTCTGTAAGTCATCCAACTCGATATCTCGAATGTTTCTTTGACAAGTTGCGGAGTTCTCAATGTTTGGTATGTTCCGTCTTTGACCAACCATTGAAAACCAAAGCTCTAATACCAATCTAATACCGGAAAACTGTAGGAAAAGATAGAAAATAATGCAAGGCAAGGCTCAACAATCACCGCTCCACGAAATCCATCAAGAGTTTAGATCCCCCTCCCCTCCCAAAAAAATAAATTAATATCTCATGTTCGACCGTAATAAAAATCCGAGTAATTAGCGCAAAACACCCCTATGTTTAGGTCAATTTTAGGATTTGCCACGTATCTTTAAATTTAGCACTTTTATCCTCTATCTTATGTCATATTTTGCAACAAACACCATTTTTTGAATTTTACATTAAATAAAACGGAAATTACGCATTTGATATTCACTCGCCGTCAACATTTCCGTTTCATTTAACGTAATTTCCGTTTCACGGCGAATGAATGTCAAACGCGTAATTTCCATTTCATTTAACGTAAAATTCAAAAAAAGTTGTTTGTTGTAAAATATAACAAAAAATAGAGGTTAAAAATACTAAATTTAAATATAAGCTACAAGTCTTAAAATTGACCCAAATATAAAAGTGTTTTACGCTCATTGCCCTTAAAAATTATTTTCTAATTCAATTTCAGTAAAAAAATAAAAATAAAAAAATAAAAACTTGTAAAACCCACCGGATGTCCTTCCACACCCGACGACTTTTCTCCACCGTTCCTCAACCACCTGAAGGATGAAGAAAAAATGAACTTTTCAAATAAATCCATTTTCTGGCTCCTTTTTTCTTACGGTCCTGGCAATTGCAATCGTTAATAGACTGTGGAGGAATAGAGACGCCAAAATATATGAGCCAAAATCTCAGGTCATCTACACTCTACACTTATCTGTCACATGATTTCCAGCACTTTTTTGTTGAAATCTACTGCCAACTGATCTGATGTTATTTTTGGTGATGTTTTTTTATTATCCAACGGATTTAGGATTATCACCTGAGCGAAATCAGAAAGGCTATCTATCAATTTCGCAAGATTTTACTGATATCAATTCAACGTCAAGTGATTTTTGCAGGTATGAGCTACATTTAAAAATCTAACTGACGAAAGCTGCCTCAACTAACCACATTCTACCTTTCATCTGATTTCTCTATCATATTGTGGTCTGTTCCAATATATATATATATATATATATATATATATATTGCCGGCATCACTTTTTACATACTGAAGTTTTGTTCTAAATTGCTTTTGACGCCAGAAGTTGCTTTATTAGTTTTAGGAATGGGAATTTTTTGTTTATGTGGGTGCATTACTTTCTTAGCTTTTAGGTTATATAAGATAAATGGTGGTTGTCTTGCAATTGAACTTGAACAAAATTTAATGTGTTTACTGTACTAAGTTGAAGTTTCATCAAGCCTTTTTGATGGATTAGTACATAGTGTAATGTGTTTATCAGCCTTTTAACATGCTTCTGTTTGGTTTTCTGCAGAGCAGAAAACTTTGAATGTTGTTGATATTACATTCATTGTTCTCTATTCATTGACTGTTGGTTCTCTTAATGAATTCCTGATTTTACTTTGAGAAATGTTTGTTGTGTTGTATTGATGTGTGGTACATTTTGTAGATAGGCTTCAAATAGACTAAGGTCAAAGCTCAATTTTTTCTAAGCCAACCATAAAAATAGTCCACTTACATTTTCCTACAATTAGGAACCTCTGAAGTGTAATTTTTTTAATGTAATCATATCCCTCCCCTCAGTGTAGAATGCACGCACTTATTTTCAACAAACAACGATCATTCTGTTACCGTATTATTTCTATGTATTTGGTGAAATTGTCTTCTCATGAATTTTTTTGTATGATTGGTTAAAAAATAGAAATTGTGTATAAAAAATGGATAGAAGTTGTTTGATATGTTAGGATCATATTCCATGATTGGTCTTGATTGTTATGAACTCACATGTATAAACTCCGTTTCTTGATGCATGCTGTTAGTCAGTTAGTAGACGATAATCTCTACTCTAGAAGTGCAGATATGTATATAAATTGACGTTTCTTTTAAAATCACTGTTTCATAAAGTACAGTTTGTTTAAAACTTCTCCATTCAAATGTCTGTCTGGCGTTGATCATGTGGGTTATATTAGTAACTTGATTGCTGAATTTCTTTTATGATTTTGGGTGTTGTAATCAATTGAACTCTATATGTGTTGCAGCTGTCTTATTTGGATGCGGGGTAGGTTATTCTTGCAATCAGTGTTTTTTAATTTATTTAAATTTACCGAGTATGGTTAGCTGATTTTGAGAACGTTTGCGCTTTTGTAATAACGATTATTAAGCTCCAATATTTGAACCATTGTTAGTACCACTGACATACCCTTGGAGTGGTATGTTGAATCCTTTTGCCAACCAATAAAATGTTTTGCTGTTTACTTTGTCTTTAAAGCCTTATGCTCTGCTGTTTGTTCCTGCATAAGGTAAATGTATTTCCCATTTTAGAGATGTCCTAATGTTAATAATAGGCTGTATTGCTCATTGTATGCAGAGGGAAATTGTATGGCTTGATTATGTTTTTTTGGAATACAAAATTGTATCGTAATCAATTGTTACTCCCAGTAAGGATGTACGAGTGTGAATTGTTAGCTCTGATCTAAGTAATTGGAAAATTTGACGTGCAATGATGATAAGGTTGATAATACTCCTGTGTAATTTTGTAGGGGCCTTTGGCGTTCTTGTGTATGTTCATGGTGGAATTACACGACGGTGTTTTTAGCCATCCGATATATTCTACCAAAAGGCACCCTTGCGTGTCCCACTGGAAGTACCCTGGTTCTGGACATTGGCGATTGAACTTGATTTGTCCAAAATACTAAGTTGTGTTCTTGCTCTTGTTGTCCTAACATTATTGGGGTTGTCTGTAACAGTCATCTGCGGGAAACGCTGCCTTGGATTTGACCGAAATTAGAAAATGGTGGATCTTTTCTGTGCGTATCGCTGGACTAAAGTTTCAATGTCAGCTTCTCCTTTGCTAGCAAGCATCTTACTGTCTCTGGTACTGCTTTTTACAACGTGCCTCCATGTTTTGCCTGTAATTTTATGGTCCAAAAGATCTTAAATCTGTTCACATCTGACTGCCATTTTGTGCCTGCTTATATCCTTTATGTGAACATTATACGATGAACAATTTGTATGTTGAGGTTTGGAACTTTGGCATATCCTCTCTCTGTAGCGTATATATACACTCAGTCACTCAGATTTTGTGTTTTATTTACTTATTCATATTTTCTCTGTACACATTTTTGTCTATGCGTTTGGGCATTATGAGATTAAGGAGACACTATACTTGTTGTCATTTATAGTCAGAAGTTTGATTTTCTCCTTCCCCCTTTCACTGTTGAACTCATGTTTTTCTCTATTTATCACTTGTTTTTTAATATATGACTCTGGCTCACCCTCCAACTTATTTTATTTGTACTCTGCACGTGAATGCAGGTAATTACATTTGTTTCTCTAGCCAATGCTGAAACTTCAGATTTCATTAGACCGTAAGATTACTTGGATTTTTGTTAAAAAGAAAAAAGACCACTTTTTTTAATCACTTTGATTCACCTTATGGTTTCACACTGCTAAAATTTGATGGGTTTTATTCCTCAGTCGAAGAGATTTCAGACGGCCCTTTCCATTGTATGACTCTTCTCCAAACTGTATTAACAAAATGGTAACATTACCAAAACCTATGCTCTTGAAGTGTATTTTTGTATGCACTTATATAGTTATTTCTTGGAGCTGAGTTTCATCCGACCAGTGCATGAATCGGTACTCTATTTTGCAAGTATGTTATGTCTGTATTGTAATGTATTTATATACACCGGAGAGAAAACGATGTGTCTTTTCCATCAACATTCACAAAATAAATGTTGACACTGCAGGGATATAATCAAATACGCTCTGCCACATATTCAGAGAAAAAGGTCACTAAATTGAGTTTTCTCTTCTTTCTCTGTCCTCTGTCCCCCTTTCTCTACATCCTTACTGATTATTTCTCTCAATATAATGCAGGATATTGACATAATTGTGACATATATTGACCCTTTAGGAACAGTTAGAGTGATGAGCAAGAAGCTTAAGGACCTTTCCTCTTCCTGGGTATGGAAACGCCCCAGTCCTGAAAACCGTGATCTGGCTTCAAGTTCACAGGTATCCGGTTCAACTTCCGTGTCAGTTTTCCAACATATTGATGTTGCTAATGTATAGTCATTACAATGACCTAACATTCAGCTGAGCTATGCCTTCAGGTAATAGGTTATTCACCCCAACACATAAGGAGGTTAAATGAAAGTGTGTATCCCTGGGGAAAACACAAGTACGAGAGTGGAACTCCTCATCCAATTGTTTCCCCTATACATCCTTTGAAACTCAAGCGCCGGGTGAGTATCACATCCCACATAGGTCTGTTGTTTCCTTGATTTTATTCTGTTTCTGGGTGGTTTGACAAAGACATATGTACCTGCCATGTTTCAGATATTGCGTCAAGAAAGGAGAGAGCAGCGAGCTGCAGAGTTAATCAACCAAAGCAAGGACATTGACAACCAAATGCAAGAAGCTGCCATTGTTCGAGCAACCGAACTAGACACCACCACCAAGGGTAAATATGGCATATGGAGGAAGGAATATGATAATCCTAATGCTGATGCCACGTTGAAACTGATACGCGATCAAATAATACTAGCTAGAGCTTACGCGACTATTGCTAAAGCTGAGAATGAAACAGATCTGTACAACTCCCTCCTTAAACATTCTAGAGAAAGTCTGCTTGCAATTGGAGAAGCAACCTCTGATGCTGAACTTCAGCCTAGGCATGTTATTTTCTACTGATATACCTACATGGCCAAATATATGTATATATTCAAAAGTGCACCCACTACATACACATATATGCGCATGCATACATCCACCCACCCACGTTTTGTTAATGTTGAAATATTATCCATTGTTTCTCAAACTCCACTTTTTCTGTTTATAGTGCTCTTGATCAGGCAATACAGATGGGGCATGCTTTATCTAAAGCTAAAGTCCGACTATACGATTGTATGACAATAGAAAGAAAGTTGAGGGTCATGCTTCAGTCAACAGATGACGGTGTGAGTGAATTAAAGAAGAAAAGTGCATTCTTGATACAGCTTGCAGCAAAAACAGTCCCCAAGCCGTTGCATTGTGTTTCCTTGTTACTGGCTACTGATTATTTCCTACAAGGTTATGAAGAAAAGAAGTTTCCCAACAAAGAAAAACTCGAAGACCCTTCTCTATACCATTATGCCATCTTTTCTGATAATGTAATCGCGACATCTGTTGTGGTCAACTCAACTGTGCTGCATGCAAAGGAACCCGAAAAGCATGTTTTCCATATAGTGACAGATAAGCTGAATTTCGCGGCAATGAAGATGTGGTTTTTGCTGAATCCTCCTCCTGGTGCAGCAGCAATCGAGGTTGAGAATATAGACGAGTTTACATGGTTAAACTCCTCTTACTGCCCTGTTCTCCGCCAGCTTGAATCTGCTAGGATGATCGAATATTACTTCAGGGCACATCAAGATTCTTCTCTAAATGCAGGGTCTGACAACCTCAAATACCGAAATCCAAAATACCTTTCCATGTTGAATCATCTTCGGTTTTACCTACCCGAGGTTTATCCAAAGCTGGATAAAATACTCTTTCTGGATGATGATATCGTTGTTCAGAAGGATTTGACACCTCTATGGTCTGTTGATTTGCAAGGCATGGTAAATGGTGCTGTGGAGACTTGCAAGGAGAGTTTTCATAGGTTTGACAAGTACTTGAACTTCACTAATCCAAAAATATCAAACACCTTCGATCCAAACGCTTGTGGCTGGGCATTTGGCATGAATGTTTTCGACTTGAAGGAATGGAGGAAACGCAATATTACAGGAATATATCATCATTGGCAAGTTATGAACGAGGACAGAACGCTTTGGAAGCTAGGGACGCTACCACCGGGGTTGATAACCTTTTACAACTTGACCTTTCCCTTAAAGAGGACATGGCATGTTTTGGGACTCGGGTATGATCCGGCCCTCAACGAGACGGAGATAGAAAGTGCAGGTGTAGTGCATTACAATGGAAACTATAAACCATGGTTGGATCTTGCAATAGCAAAGTACAGATCTTATTGGTCAAAACATGTAATGTCAAGTAATCCTTACCTTCAACTTTGTGACATTGATTTCTCTGTGTAAAATTTTTATTCCATTCCTTATGGCTTTGGTCCTTTTTGTTTTCTACTTCTTGATTTGTAGTGGATGTGCAACATTTTTTTCCTGCTTTTTTGTAATAAAATAAGTGTAATTAGAGGACCAAAAATGTTATTATAAAAGAAAGTGATTAGGTTTAGATAGAAAAAAAAAAAAAATTGGTGGTTTGAAGAACACAAAAGGAAAAGAAAAGAAATGAGATGGATGGATTTATGTCTAGTGTTTGGTATTCTGTGTTGGAAAACAAAAGAAGGGAAAAGATGGAAACAAGTGAAAATGATATAATGTAATTAATTAAAAAAATAACGAGACTTTGATATTTCCTTTCTTTTTCTTTGTTCAATCCAAATACTACAAAAGGACTTTGAACTCACCCATTCCCCCTCGTTTTTCTTCATTCAAAATCATCTCTTTTATTTTCATTTTGTTTCATTCAAACCAAACAGAACCTAAAAAAGTTTCCCTCACTCAAAAAAAAAAAAAGCATGGAGTTTTACAATACATACATCAAGTCAACTCCAAAGCCAATCCCAAAGAGTCAAAAGACTCTTCGGTTTTTTAATAAACATTTTGATCCAATTAACCAATTTAAGTTTGACTTCATATATTTCATTCAGGAATCTCAATAGATAAAAATGTTAGTATCACAACAACAAGTAACAACACACTAGCTCTTACAAAATTAAATAAGTGTTATAAATCATAAACTTAATTAATCGTATAAAAAAGTATTATATGTTAATTGTTGTGGTTGTAATAGTAGTATTAATTTTTACATAACAGTTAACTATATATGTTAGCAGATTATTAATACAATGTTAACATCCACTTTCATCAATCAAATAATTAAACAGCAGAGATCAATCTTCATCGGTACAGCTAGGACTGATTGATAATGAAGTTGGCAAACCATTAAATAAAGACACAAAGTGATCGATATATGTCAACCCCATATCTTTAGCAAAATATAACCCGATCTGCAACTTAAACTGCAGACAATTACTTAGCATAATTTATGTGGTTAAGGAAACATTAAGAATAATAACAATCATGTCCAAAAAATCACATAAATTAAGCACAATTCTTGCTCCCCAAATCTTCATCAATCTCCATATATATAGCTGACATGTGAATCAATTTGATATTCATAGTATTCCTTTTCATTTTAATTTGATACTGATATATAGTAAAAATAACAAAGCAGCTAGTGTATGACTCTAATGAAAAATATATCTTATAGCAATTTGTTTCTGCCCTAATTAATTAACTAATATCACTAATTATTTTTCTAGTTTAATGAGGGATACAGACAACATAAGAAATCTTAGAGTTCACGAGTAATAGAAAGAGTGGAATTATAACATTTTATTAAAAAGGGACAGCCTAAAATTCAGTGTCAAACATTGGACACTAGTTTTGTAATTAAATTACGAGTATTAATTTGTCTTGATCGTTTGATTCAATAAGTGGGGAGTGACATTAGGGAAAGGGGACAGAAACCTACTTAAGCTTAACATGTGTAATGACCAAGAATGTGTTGGTCATCAAAACCTAGACAAAAACAAATGTGATAGCTAAGTAGAACAATTTAGTATGTATACTTTAAAACACAATTCAATTATTTAAAATTATTCTTAATTGATAATGTGAATTTCACTGCAGATTGATAAGGATTAATGACTCTACATTAATGTAGTTCCTAAGTCTTTTTGAGTGCATTCTGCATAAAGTTTATGCTTTTCACTCCGTGAAGAAAATGTTGGGAAAATGGCTTAGTGGTGGGCTTAAGTGATCATTAATTAAGTATTATAAATGGCCTTAAGTGCTAAGGTAGTGGTCATTGGTGGCGGATGTATAAAATTTTTAAGTGAGGGCATCGAAGAAAATTCGATGATCCATTGGGGGTATTAATGGTGTATGTATTTACGTTTTTTACCAACAAAACTAAATCATTGTAATATATTTTTTCCTTCCGGATCTCAATTGGTTCGCCTCTGATGGGCATTAGCAAGATATATTTAGCCTTCATTGCTAGAAATAGTCGAGGAAAAAGAATTCTAAGCATTATAGTACCAACATTTTATATAGAATTGTGGTTAGAGTTTTTGGTGGTAAAGAATTTGGTGCTTTAATAGGGCAGCTGGTATGAGTTTCGGGGATTTCTTTCAGTTCTTTGGTATAATAGTAAAACTCATAACTCTGAGCCATTAGGTTATCTGATTAACATCTTGACTCGTCCCGTGGGACAGGGTGAGTGGGGACCCTTGTGGTTAGGGTTTAACCATTTCTGAATTGTGGTTAATTAGAGTTTGCAACTATTGAAGAGAATGTCGGACCATCAAAATAAATAGCCGTCTGTTCAAGTTGTTTTTTTTTTTTTTTTTTTGTGCAAAACGGGGGCTAAAGCCCCCAAAAAGAAAACTGCACCCTATGCAAGGGAACGCCTCTTAGATCATCCAAAAGAACACCTCTTGTTGTCCTTGGATGCAGGTCTCATATGTCAAGAAAAAACAGTCAAAGAAAAAATCCAATGCTAATTAATAACCGAAATAAGAATTCTTTTGAAACTCTTGATGATAACCTAGAAAATGGGTATGATCACCAAATGGGAGTATCCATGAACAATGACAACTTGCAGGTGGGGTCTGATTTCCAACCGATGGCTGGGGATTTGGCAGAGTCAAAGGTTTCTCCATACCTTGCTGGCCAGACCAGGCCGTCTGTTCAAGTTTGAGGTGTCACTAAATTGAACAAGTAAAGTCGTTATATTTTAGAAGACAATTACTAGCACCGTGATCTCTATACAGAGCTAATTAAGCAATAAAAATTGTAATGTTGCAGTTGCAGCATTTGTGGAATTATATAAATAAGAATCATTTTGTTCTGTGATTTAATTTTAACACATCATAATAGTATGTATTTAATATAAAAAATAAAATAAATAAATAAACACTGTTGTGATCACGTTGTAACCCTTTTTTTATTATTAATTTTTTTTAAATCTATTGAAATGGCTAATGAAGAGCTGGTAAGGTGAGCTTTATGCCCTTTCAAACGAACTTAAATATTATATTTGAGGGGTTAAAATTTTATTATAGGGGGGCACATGTTAAATAAAGTCAATTGATATACTACTCTACACATCCAACTTCCTTTTTTTTTTTTTTTTTTTTTTTTTTAAGAACTCTGCACATTCAACTTGGATTGAAGTTTGATGACATATATACAATAGTTGAGTAATTAATGATTTATTGTGATATAGAATGACTTAATTTTTAAAACAAATAAACATAGACATAATGGCTTATTTTTGTTGGGAGGTTGTAGTTTTTATTAGCAACATCGTGCACAACAATCTTTGGGACCATTGATTATAATATGAGACCTATTGAATCATATGAGTCTTATAAAAATCAATGACTTAAAAATGTGTTGTGACATTTGTTGTGTATATTTTGTAGTGACAGATACATTTTTTATTTAATTGGAGTGTGTATTATTACTATAACCAAAAAGTAAACAAATACTTTATTCATGGCGGGCTACTTAGTTAAATTAAAATTAATTGAAAGATACTCTTTGGTTTGACATTTGCTTTGCATAGTAATTAAGATTATTTTTCTAATTAAACTGTTTTAACCCATGTCTGTGAACCAGTACTATATAGGCTAGCTAAAAGACCTATCATGAATATTCGCATCAACCTTTTTCCTAGTCATGACAATCATTTTACCTTAAACTATGCCAACTACAAACGATATTTGTCCCTAAATTTGCTTAGTTACAAATAAATTTATAATAGATGGCTAAACATTTGAGTGCATTGTTAATTACATCAAAGTCGATTTATCTGGATAAAACATTTCAGAAATTTTTTGACTTTGCAGTTGTTGAAATTTGCTTTTAACTTCTTCAGAGTCAAGTTTTATGTATAAATTCGACTCTAGAGAAGTAAGATTTACAGTGGTGCCTAAAAATATATTGACCGTGGTACAAATAACAACATCCAAATGTAATACATATTGTGTCCATTGCATTGCAATTATAGGAAATGTTATTAATTATTTAATGGAGGCATACATCATAATATCACAAATTGGAAAAAATAAATAAACATTACCAAAATATAAAGTTGAAACATAATTAATTTAATAAATTAGGTTGAGTAATTTATGTAAGGACGATGCATCTCAAAATTTATTGGGTTTATCTTGGCTCAAATAACGTCGTTAAACTCAAGTTCTATGACGTTACATGTATAATATCATAATAGACAACCAGATTGATATAAGACGGAGAGATGCACATCTAGAGAATCTTCTGATAGAGACCCGGTTAGGACCCCACTTTCTTAAGAGGGGAAATGTAGTATCTATATTGAACTTACTTAATTCATTACAACTCAAACAACGTCGTTAGACCCGAACTCTGATATATTACATACACCGAAAACTATATAATATCAAATCGATCAATCATCATCAATAAGTTACTTAGTTCATCTGTATAAAGGATAACTTACGTGAGGATAACTACTTTCTTCTCTATTAAGATACTCTGAGTGATGCTTTTAATCCACAAGCAAAAGACAATAACCTAAAAGCTACAAGTCAGACTAATTATACTTATTATAACACTTTCATTGGAACTAATCATATTGCACTCATTAAAGTTGTATATAAATGTTATGATTCTATCCATAAACTAAAGCACATGCAGACTGAGTAATTCTTTCCTAGTCACTACATTTGCACCGTATGCACACATGGATGATTCTGTACCACACAGTTTAAATTTGAGTTAAAACTGTATGGTCCAGAATCTCCTACGTGTGTTACTCCTCAAATGGACTCACCAAAAAAGAACATCCCATGCAGACTAAGTACGTCAATCATGTGGTTCTTATAGTGTACTAATTATTAGGTAAATTATTAACATCCATGCTAATCTTATACGTGTCAAGAGCTTCTAACAGAGAAATAATTTTGCCATAAAATTTGAGTTACAAGTTACAACTCCAAAATAATAATAAAAAAAACTTTAAAGTTAAAAAACAGTCCTAATTAATTAATGATGGTCACCGTTACACGTCCCAGACAACGGCACTCAAAACAAGATCAGTAGCCACAGTCCACACAACTTTACCGGAAATACTATTGGTTCGTTTGCTGAGGCGTTCATGTTTAAATTTAGATTCGAGACAAAAAATAAATTTAGGCCCTTCTAAAAAAAACAGCAGGTTTTAACCTGGGTTTATTTTAAAAAAAAAAAACTTATTGGACATGTAGGTTAATCTTTTACAGAAAAAAAAAAAGGGTTTTTATACACACACACCCTTTTTACGTCTAACGGGACCTGATGATGTCGAAAATATCATCTTGTTTTAGCGGTGTTTATGTGGTGGATATCTGGCTATAAAAAGTGTATGAATGTGGTGGTGCTGTGGGATTCCGGTGGTGGTGCACGGTGGTGCTAATATAGAAGAGAGAAAATGGTGGAATTTGGCTTAGCCTTGACTTTTTATTGATTAAATTGTGTCCCTTTAATGAGGTTACATGGTGCCCTATTTCTAGGGAAAAGGCACATCAAAGGTCGGCTTATTTACAAATAAGGACACAATACATAATAGATATTTATATATACTAGCGAGCTCGTGGCGGAGTCAGTAGGTTGCGCTCCTGATGACCTCGCCGATCCTTGTATCTTTTATATCCTTGTCATGTCAAACGAGAGGTAGCTTCTTCCTCTAAGTGTCATAGGCGAAGTCGCTGGCGGACCTGATTGTCGGGAGGGCCTAGCGGCCTGGAAGCCTTTGGTGAGCTGAAAACTTAGCGGCCTGAGGGCCTCGTGTCCTGATGGCGGCTCTGGTCTCGGGCGGACCTAATGACCTGGGGTTCGCGGGCCAGCCCCCTTGCCTGATAGTGTCGCATAGAACCAAAGGCTTAGGGCGGGACCGACGGCTTTCGAGTTCGTGGATTATGGTGGCCGGTGGTTTTATCCATTATTTTGGTGGCCGGACAGACCCGAATAAGGATCCGCGGACTGAATTACGATTTAGGCATATCAGGACCCAAACCCCGGTCACTCACCATGTTACACCTTAATGCTCACTGTCACGGATTTTATCTAACAAAACAACAAGTAATAAAATTTATAAATCCGGTATTCCCCAAGTGTAGGGATCGTAGCATAGCGATTAATACCGGAGTCGATCACAAGGAATCGGGGTATCTAGTTCATTAATTTTCCTAAGGTTGTTACTACTGAAACGAAACTAAAAGCGATAAAATAAATCGACAGAGGATTGTCACCCAAAGCCGTGAAGGATAAAAGCGAAAACGAAATCTAAACTATAAACTATAAAATAAACAGTAAACAAGAAGATGATCATGGTGATCAAACAACGAACAAACAATAATCCACCGATCCCGCAACCCTTAATTTCCTCTCTAAAGTTATCTTGTGATGATCTAATTAAAGATGTGGTTCACCTATCAAAGGTATGAATTTCTACTTTCGTAGATAATTCGCCTATCAATCCCTCATCTCTCGATATATAAGATTGACGCTCTCAAATCAAGGTGTAAGATCTCTCAATCTAGCAACCTAGATATTCAACCTATCAACTCTCGTTATGTCAAGGTTAAAAATCCTATCTTTCCTATGGTGATCTAAGGTTTACACCGACTCTCGTCATACGGTAAACATCGATAAGCAATACATCTCTCGATATCGATTGCATAAACAATAAGCATATAGAAAAGATACAACTTTAATCAAATTCACAAAACAAATCTAGATTGAAAAGAAAGAACCTGCTGAAACGGATTCACATAGTTTGAACAATTGCTCAGCCTCCAAGCATTCAGCACAACAAAAGCAAAACGAAATAAAAAGCGGAGGAAAAACAAGAAAAATCGCAACCCCAGCCTCTCCTGGCAAGTGGGGCCGCTAGGTTTTCTCTCTAATGATTGTGTATCAATAGGTCTCAATAATGTATTTTTAGGGTTGAAATACGCTACCGCTATTTATAGAAAAGTAAGTCGGTTTTCAAAGATGTCGGCCGTGGGCGCCCGTCTGGAATTGTGGACGCCCGTCCGTGATGCCTTGACTTGCTTCAGACGCCCGTCCACTCGGGCGTCAAACTCTCTCGAATCAACTTTCCTCTCTGGACGCCATCCAGATGACGGACTTGGGCGCCAGATTCAACTAGATCCAAATTCAAATCTTCAACTCTATCTCTTTTCTTCTAGCCAATTCCATCCTTATCTCTTTTTCATCAATTAAATCCGACTCTTATCTCTTTTTGATCTTCATTTGAGCATCAAACACGTACCTACAACACATCAAAACATTGCAAAATGTAATATCATCCAAATCAATATAAAACCATCAATTTTACACATAAATCATACAATTCCGCAACTAACCTATTAAAAACATCACTTGCTCAATACTTCAATATAAAGCTCGATTTCTATGAAAAACATCCAAATATGGGGGAAATTGATATAAAATATATCCTTATAAAACGTATAAATTCACCCTTAACACTCACCACTAGAGCGATATTTTATTGGTTGGTAAGTTTATTGAAGCCAATATAAAATTACAAAATATATATGCTATTAGGCAAAAATTGACGGGCCCCTTAAATTCATCGATTTTGGGGAGGCATGGGCCATGACCCCGTTGGCCCTCCCCAAGAGGTGCCCCTGTTCGTTTGTTGTATAGATTTGAAAGCATTTTTGTATTCCCCGGAGACGTGCGGCCAAGTACAAAAGTGATTTCATAAAGGGATTTGTATCTAATGGGACACTAGGTTACCAAGGACGGAGCTTAAGTAAGGTGGGCTAAGCTCACCCAACCCTTTTTATTTTTTTCAATGTAGTATGTATGTCCAGCCACCAACTCATTAGTCCACTAGATAATTAGCATTACAACCCACATAACCTGAGCCACTAAAAGTATAAAAAAAATGATTCCATTGGCATCACCAGGGCCGGACGCAGGATCTCGGATAAGGGGGCAATATAATTTTTGAAGGCGAATAAAGAAATTAAGAGGGATCAAACTATAAACATAGTACATATTAGTGTATTTTTTCAGATCAAGAGGAGCAATTGCCCCCCTTAGTTGTATGTAGGTCCGGGTGAGGTGGGGTAGAGGTAAGGTAGATGTGAGTTGGGTGGGTGGGTGGGTTAAGGTGAGAGGTAAGGTAAATGTGGGGTGTGTGAGGTGGGTGGTGTTGTAATATCCCACGTCAGAAAAGTGGTAGAAACGGTACCTAGATATATGATTGAGACATAAGGAACTTGGTAACTTGAGTTTACCATTATAGTCTTGTAGACCAAATGAGAATGATGGATCTAAGTAGGTAATTAATCAATTATCGCTAGACCTAAGTTATGAGACATTATAAATGATATCATAGTAAATTATCAAATGATATAAAGGTGAAACAAAATGAACTTGTCAACTTACCATTTTAGATCAAGTGTTGATGATGAGCTACTTAGTGAATTCATTATGACTCAAGTTGCATTATTAAGCCAAGTTAATTTTGAAATGTTGCAGATATGGGTATTATCTATCATAATACATATATTTTATTGATTTATTATATCGTACGCTAAACGTCATAAGAGAGTAAGAAAAGATACGAATGCAGGGTTAGCGGTGGAGGAAGAAGAGGATAAGGCCTCCTAAGTTTGTGTGTGTTTGTTTTTTACAAGTGCATCAGATATGAAATGTTATCTTCTTCAACTTCAAGTTGTCTCGTATATGCATTTTGCAGCCATTCGATCATTGATGCGTGGGTAAATGCTTAACATATGGCTGTGGATAGACACTAATTTCCAATTGCTTCACCACCTACGGCTCTATCACTCCACTTACTTGCCAACTAGTTGTATATATATATATGATATATGATATAAAACATATCTAAATTCTATTGACATTATAAAATTGTTTCGAAACAATAAATGAATACACATTTTTACATTATTATCGTTTTTGAAAAAAAAAAATATGATGGGAAAATGTATGGTAAAAAGTCCTGCAATACTAGTTCTTGTTTAAAGTATAGTTTTATTGGTAGCTAGAAAGAAATAATTTATGTAAAGAACAAGGTAGTGTAAATTTCTTATATTATAATAAATCAAAGAAGTAAAAATATATTTACATGCCAAATTGCCTTTTACCCCAGACAATAATAAACATGACAACAACAGTAATAATTCTTTACAGCTCGGTGTTTCTGTTTGAAAATCACCGTTGAAGGTAAATCGATTCGAGCAGGATGATAATACTACGTCGTTAGCATCACCGGCATTCTGTTCTTCGTCAGAGTCTCCCCAAGTGGTTTCTGCAAATTGCCCACCTCCCAGTCGAATTTCCCTTTCTACCCCTCTTGGTATAAGCGGTATTGTTCCTTCCACGGCGTCGTCGCCGCCGCTGCAACATCCAGCACCGGAGATTGAGGCTTTCTCGTTTTCTTCGCTGTTATTCCTCACCCCAAACCACCCATCTGATTCCCAAACCGGCAATGAATCACAGACTAGTTCTTTCATCCTTAAATTCAGTTCAAAGTTGCGGTTTTTTTCTTTGTGATCATGTTTTTGGACAGAAAAACTTGCCGGAGCAATCGCCTCATCTTCTTCATCAGATTCTATACTGAAGAAATCGAGAATGCTGCGAGGAGATTCATGAATTTGTAACTTGGTAAAGGAACCATCGATTGAAAGAAAGGGGTGTTTTAAAAGCTGATCGCAGCTCCATCTCCGATCAGGCTCTCGTTGCAAGCATTTCTGTAGAAAATCACGGCCCATTTCCGATAATTGTACAGGTAACCTTGGCATTTCGTCTGAGTAACCAATCCGGCAGAGCGTATCCACCGCGCATTTATCTTCCCACGCCGGTTTCCCGGTGAGCATCTCTATAACAGTACAACCCAACGACCAAACGTCGGATTCTGGTCCCTGAAATTCGCCTCTTATCACTTCCGGCGCCATCCACAGTGGGCTTCCACGCGGCATAATACGCCGATTATCCACTTGAATCCCAACTGAATTATCGGGACTTAAATCCAATTTAATTGCTGATCCAAAATCAGCAAGCTTAGCAGAAGAACCAGAAACAGAGGAGGAGTTCACCAAAACATTAGCACCTTTCACATCACAATGCACAATGCCTTTAGAATGAAGATAACTTAAAGCCGAAACTATACAGAAGCTAAAACTCCTTATAATCGTCTCCTCCAAGTGACCACCCGCCGCCATGTCAGCAACGGAACCACCCGGCAAGTACTCCATAGACAGATTCCTCATCAACTGCGGCTCCGCCGTAACACCGTCACCAAGATACTCCACCACGTACGGCGATGACAGAGTCTGAAGAATTTCAATTTCGTTCTCCAAAGCTTCAAGTTGATTAGGCAAACAAGAGTTTATATCCACAGACTTCACCGCGAAAACGCCGCTTCCATGCTTTTGCACCGCCGCTAAACTTACAGTTCCATTTGCGCCGCGGCCTATAGTGCAATCTCTGATCCAATCCTTATGAAATTTGAGTTTATTCATGTCGGAAAAAGCGTTTGAAAAAACAGGGGTGTGTGAACCTTCTTTTTTTTTTTTTTTTTTTTTTTTTTTTGAAGATAGAGTCGTGTTTATGGAAAGTTTGTCATGTGAGGTTGGGTATTTATAGGAGTGTGGGAGGGAAATGAAAATAGGATACATCACCTCTTGCTAAAACGTGATATGATTTTGAACATATCTTTTGTTTCCTTATCATAAGCATACTAAGGGACCTATACATTGAATGTCTTTATCTAAAGATTCATTTGCATCAAACCATACATTCTATTAATATTTTCTTTTTCCCGAAATGGAATTACCATATTTAATTTAATGAACTATAACAGACTCATACTCATACAACCATTGAGGCAAATCGCACTGACATACTTTGTATTAGTTTTAATCATTTTCATAAAACGATTGTTGATTAGGTATAATTTATGTAAATTTAACGGTGGAAACATATCATATTTTGTATCAAATACTTAATGAAATGTTACTAGCATGATGCTTGTGTCACCGACCACTTTAAAATTAGGACGTGTGTCAGTGTTATGACATGACTATACGTTACAATCAGGACGTGTGTCGGTTTTCGTTGCACGGAGATAAAAATATTTGTAAATGCAATTCGCGGTTAACTTTTCTCATTTTAGATAGTTGATTGATTAATCAATTATATTTCTTTTTTTATGGTGCTACGGCGCAACAATAACTACTGTGACAGTGTTTCAGCGCAACTAATCGCTCATATAATAAGATATGAATGCATGATTATATGATGGCATGATGATGCTTTTATATTTCCCTAACACCAAATATGATAAAATATACTCGTAAATGCACTTTGTAGTTAATATTCTCAATCGTTTCAGATAGTTGGATTAATCAATTACTCGAATTAAATGACATGATTGATTAAACAATGGTGATGCTTTTATATTTCCCTAAAACCAAATACATATTAATTGTTTCGTTGTGATGAAAAAAGTTCAATTTTTTTAAAATATATATCAATTGTGGTGACTAATAATTAAAATTATTTTGCATTCTCATTTTCAATATTTATAGTTTATTTTGATTATTTGCTCTAAATTCATTTAAAGGCTCAAGCAATTGAAAGATCCATATTAGAAATAAAGCTAATTTTCTCTAAATTTTTTTTTATTTTCTGTTAGTTTATTACGATAAATAGGCATACTTTTAAAACATTCATAAAGTAAATATATTGCAAACTAAATGGAAAGGAAGAAGTTTAACATATAATAAAAGTGAAATATACTAAAAACTACAACCTAATAATAGTTAGGACATGGAAGTTGACGTGAACAAAGGATGTCATATTCGGGGGTTTATCCTTATCCCATGTAGATCATTCAGTTGAGCTTATGCAATAATAAAAAATAACAAGTTTAAAAAAAAAGGTTATTGGAATTTCATTGCAACACTCCTACCAATTTGTTGTAATACCTTCATTCCTTGCCACACGTTATTATAAACATTATTAGAATCCATAAATGTAGCCCTTAAACCACCCCCCCCACACACACACACATATATATATATATACAAAAACACTTTACACAATAGATTACATAATTACTTGTTTGAATCAAGAAAAAACAGTGAAGATTACATTTGGAAAAAAATTATGCACCCATTGAATAATTTTTCTGAATCTACCAATGCTAAAATGTATATACTTCATAATTTAAAATTAAACCCCAAATCTCACGTACACATAGTGTTGGAAAAAAATTATACTTAAAAATGTGGGACAAAAACCCCTTTTTGAAGGGTTGAATAGTCAACTTTAGCGCGATTTACGGATAGGCTCCGATATATATCATCGAGAGTTCATGATATCATTAAATACTCCCTACGGAGTAGTTGATGATGGGCTTTTGAATCACTCGATTCGGATGTCGGGTGAATGAGAAATTAATGGCTAAAGTTGGTAGAAAATATGTAGGAGATGGGTGTTGAAGAGAGGACCTCACCTCATTCTCCCACATAGGTAACTTGAGGCTTGTGAGCTCAAGTAATAAGAGCTAGTGTATACTCTTATAGATGTGCCCCGAGGGGCAAGACACTTTTGTGCAGGAGGGAGGACTTAGATTATTCCACACACGCGTGCGCGCCGCCGCCGTCCGCTCGTGCTCGTGCTCGTGCTCGTGCTCGTGCTCGTGCTCGTGCTCGAGCTCGGTTCGGTTCGGTTCGGGTGTTACTATTAATTTTTTGGACAAAATTTCTTTATGAAATTTACCATAAATTAATTTTGGAATGTGATTGTGTCATTCGACCAATCAGAATTCATTTTCATTGAGTCATTCGACCAATCAGAATTTAGAGAACACGTCATCCGACCAATCGGAAGCAATGATGAATTCGGCCAAGGGTGTCTTACACGCCCCAAGCTTCTTTCCTTGAGGGAGAAGTCGGCCATTACTTTTCCAAAGGGAAAAGTTTGATGATGTGTCTCGGACAATCATATTTGAGCATTGGTTCCTCCTCTCCACTATATAAAGAACCCTATGGATGAAAGTTTAAGCATCGAATTTTCTCTTGTGTCTTTCCACCACAAAGAGTCAGTCATATAGATCTAGATATTGAGTCGAAGAGAAGTCGGAACACTATGTAAGTTCGCCGGAGCTCGGATTTTTGAAGTGCCTCTAAATCTGAGACGTAAAGCCGTTGTATCTTGGGAGACATTTGCTACTACCGTGGGCACCATACCGGAGCAATTTGTCTTAAGGAAAGAGTAACCACTCACCTCGGTTTGTCTTAGTCCTTTATTTTGTGCATACTACATTTATTGTCTATCGTTTGAATCAGATATGCATGATGATATTTATTTTGTTAGGTCTACTAAATAATATGAATTGTACTATTCACATGATTTATTTTCTAGATTAATATTCCGTAATTTAATCCGTAAATTACGGATCTGTTCCGTAAATCACTCCACACACGATACACTACACCAACAAAAAAAAGGACCGACAAAATCAAAACTCCAAAGTATGTGACATGTGTTGTCTTTTAAGAGATGTTTCGTCCCTATAAAGGCACTTGGGCTTCAAACGAAAGTCTTTCTCAGGATACAATGGATATTTTTGATTCAAACAGTGACTTGTTTAAATCAAACCCGATAACACTGAAAAAGTTCTGATGATGCTTTTTCGGACTTCAAATGATTTCGTCTGCAGTCTGGTGCCTTTTATAGGCCAAGGTACTCCAACACAAAATGGTTATCTCTGCTCAGAGATGCATGCACTCGGATGAAGAGGTACACCACTTCATAGATTGTTGAAGTATTTTCAGGATCATCAAAATGAATCAAAAAGGCACAACAATAGCAACAGCAGCAAAGATTTAACTCTCTGGAGCAATAGGTCGTACACCTAGCTCCAGAATCAGTTGGAAAGTGTAACTGACAATTGAGGCAGTTACAACCAACTTCAACCGAGTCCTATACTTCCAAACATCTATATATACTCCCAATTATACATCGTAATTATCAATTTCAGTTCTATAAAAGTAATGAATAAGTTTTGATTCATATGAAGATTTTCCCACTCTCTTCTTCTTTTGAATGTTCTAGTTTCATCTTTCTTAGTTTACCTTGAATTATCAAGGATTTTATCATGGTATCAGAGCACTAAACAGTTCTTGATCGTCTTCCGATTCAGTTTCTTTTTGAATTGATTAGTTGCTTGTTCATTTTATTCTTGATTCCTGAATTTTCTGTAACAATCATAAATAATAATCAAGCTGTTGTAATTCCACTTGATCTTGTACTTCATCCAAGTGAGAGTACCACTTTTATTCTTGTTCAGCCAATTTTTGATGAAACAAATTACCACAGCTGGAAGGTTGCTGTGTTGAATGCCTTGGCTTCAAAGAATAAGACAGGTTTCATTAATGGATCTGTTGTTAAACCATATGTTAATGATCCTAATTTCAAGCTATGGCATCAGAATAATAGTATGGTTAAAGCATGGCTGGTCAATTCGGTTTCTAAGCATATTGCTCAGAGTGTAATGAGTTATCCCACTGCAAAAGATATTTGGGATGATCTTGAGGATAGGTATGGAGGTGGAGATGCAGACAGATTGTCAGATTTAGTGGATGAGATTCAAGCATTAAAGCAAGGTGATTCATCAGTCACATAATACTTTGCAAGGCTCGAGATTCTCTGGGATCAGCTCTTGGCTCTTACTCCTCCCCCCACTTGTGCTTGTGGTCAAGAATGGTATAGAGAGCATAATGAGAGAAATCATGTAATCCAGTTTTTAAAAGGACTTAATGATTGTTTTGGCACAATGAAATCCCATGTCTTAATGATTTCTCCCTTTCCTTCAGTCAAAAATGTTTTCTCTATGACACTAAAACAAGAAAAGCAATGGCATTATTCTTCAAGTGGACCAATTCATCAAGTATTTTGAGTCATATTTCTGGTTAACAATGTGGAAAAGGCTGCATTGGCTTCTCAAAATCAAGGTCAGAATTCTGCAAATTTCAGAAAGAATTACAATAATGGAAATAAGAAGCCTTAATGCACTCATTGTGGAATGACTGGTCATACCAATGATAGATGCTACAAGAAACATGGTTTTCCTCTAAATTTTAGGGGTAGAGGAAGGGGCATATCCTATGCAAGCAATGTTCTGGTGATCAAGAAGGTTGGTGTGATCAAGATTCACAGAATTCTAGTTCAACAGATGTTAAAGTACCGCCTGTCACCCAGGAGAAGTACCAGCAGATACTAAATATTTTGAAGGCGGGTTCTATGGCTTATGGAGGATCTGATAACTTTACAACAATTAATTCTGTTGTTCTGTCTACAAACTTTGGTAATACAGAATCAGGTTTGTCTAAGCACTCTAATATTTCTGAATGGATAGTAGATTCTGGTGCATCTGATCATTGATGAGAGACATTGTTGTCATTTCGAGACCTAGGACGTAAAGTCCGGAAATCTTGTTATCTTTTTTGTGTTTTGATGTATTCTCGGTCACCCTAGTGTCCTGTAGGGGTTACGTGTAGTTTTTTCTGTGATTATTTACAGGAATTAGGTGTTTGATAGGGGCGAAAGGCGAGTTACGAGGGTTTGAGCGTGTGCCCGAAGCTTAAACGTTCAAACGGATTAAAACTCGTCGGTGTTGTAACCATACCTTCACTTAATCTGAATTTTGGTCAAACTTACAGGTATTTTCTGGGCTGGTCATCTGCATGAAAGTTGTAGAAAATTACGTTAGCTTTCCAATGCATTTTGAATCACTGGATTTGGAGGCCTATACACAAAGATATAGCTGATTTACTGAAGATATGTCAGCAGGCCAGCGCCTATAAGTTGTAGGCCACCGCCTACAAGATGCTGGGAGCTATAGAAATCTGCTGCCCCTCATAAGCCACGGCCTATGAATCACAGGCCACCGCCTACGGACTGTTTTGCCCATTTTACCTTTTTAACACTATAAATACCCTCCAATTCGTTTTAGGTCAGATCGTCATCGCTTTTCAGCTCTTTTCTACACTCTTTCTTCATGTTCTTAGGTTTATATTAGTTTGTACATATATTAGCTTAGATTAGATTTAATTTTGTGTAATTCGATGATCGATGCTACTTGGCTATTGCTATTTCAATTTGGATTTCGTTTTTCTTCCATTGTTCCTCATCTCCGTTTCCGGTAATCTTGATTCTTGTTATCTGTAATGTTTATTTCTTGTTATTTGGTTAGAATAATATGTAGGTAAACCGTTTTATAGTTGAGTTATGTGATAATCTTCGAAATTGAACCCTAGTTTGTTCATGTGGTGTTCTTGATGTTTGATTGTTGATTATCGATGCTACAGTAGTTCAAGAACCACCCTGTAAAACCGACTGAGTTGTTTCGATTTGGTTACGTGTGTGAGGTTTATATCAACATTGTTGAGCGTTTCATCGAACATAGACCGTGTTCCGGTCAGTTAAATCCGGTCAGCAGACTGTTGAACCTGACATAGGAGGGTGGATTATTGAAATAATGTCTATTCACGGAAATGGCACCCTTCGAGTGACATTGAGAACGTTCAGGTAAGTCAAAAACACTTTCAGATTTAGCTAGGATTTCTGAGTATTAGATTGGATCATAGCTCGGCTACCTCTTTTTTCATAGTTTAAACTCTTTTCTTTTGTGTATATTTAGTTGTTAGAATCGGTGATCTGACAAATCACCCTTTTCAAAGACTGTGTTGACCTAAACTAAGAACGGGACCGGCTTTGATACTTAACCAGATTCCCCGTGGGATACGACCTTGCTCGCCATTTATAGTACGTCCCATTTGGTACCTTGCTGGTTAAAGTTGGCTATGCTGTAAAACGGCCATCAATCATATTATATTTCATAAAGCACTGTTTATTATTTGTAAAGTGCTTGAAAATCATTTTGTATCATTGCCTAATGGTAAAAGTGCTAGAATCTCTCACATTGGTCAGGTTAGAGTGAACAAGGTCCTAATTCTTGATGATGTGCTATGTGTACCTGAATTTACTTTTAATTTGATGTCAATTAGCAAGTTGATTAGATCTAGGGCCTATACTGTTAAGTTTTTTATGGATTCTTGTGTGATACATGACTTGATCTTTTTAAGGATGATTGGTTTAGCTGATTTAGTCAAAGGCCTTTTTATTCTGAAACCATATTCATCATGTTATACTTTTTCTGTTAATCACATTCAAACTGCTGGAGTCTCTAAACTGTTATCCTTCTGATCAGAGGCTCAAAGCACTTAAACAAGCACATGAACAAGTTTTACTACCTGAGAATCATATATGTGAAATATGTCATTTGGCAAAACAAAAAAGACTCGGCTTTCCTGCTAGTCTTTCTGTTTCTAAGGCTTTGTTTGATTTATTTCATATGGATATTTGGGGGCCTTATAGATTGTTGGGTGTGCATGGTCATAGATATTTCCTTACTGTAATAGATGACTTTAGTAGATATTGTTGGATTTTTATGATGAAAGCCAAAAGTGAAGTTAGAACTTTCATCCCTCAGTTTTGTAACTTGATCAAAACTTAGTTTAATGCCAATATTAAAGTTCTCAAATCTGATAATGGATTAGAGTTTTCTATGCCTGATTTTTATGCAGCTAGGGGCATGTTACATCAAACTTCTGTTCTTAAAACACCACAACAGAATGGAGTGGTGGAAAGAAAACACCAACATATTTTGAATGTGGCAAGAAGTTTGAGGTTTCAATCTGGTTTACCTTTTGTTTATTTGTCTTATTTTGTTATACATGCAGTAAACCTGATTAACATTACTCCAACTCCTCTGTTGAATAACAAGATTCCTTTTGAATTGTTGTTTCATGACAAACCTAACTATGACAATATGAAGGTGGTTGGTTGTTTAAATTTTGCTTATAATCTGCATCATGACAATAATAAGTTTGCTTCTAGAGGCAGCAAATATTTTTACTTAGGGAGTGTACCAAATGTGAAGGGATACTACCTATTAAATCTCAATAATAAGCAGATTTTCACAGCTAAGGATGTGGTGTTCCATGAGTTGTGTTTTCCTTACAAAGACACATCTCTTCAATCAGGTGACATCTCTCATTTGTCTATACTTGTTCCTGTTGATCAGAACACACCTTGGTTTGATACTAATCTTGTATAGCCAAGTGCACATCCAATACCCACTCAAAGTGCACACAGTGAATCACCTGCACCAACTCATTCTGATTCTCACAAGAATCTATACACAATGATTTTGAGAATGCTCAACATAGTGATTCTGATAATGATCTTGTCTAACCAGATCTTCTTGGTAATATAGATTATGTGGAGCAAGTGCGGGATGATTTACAGCAAACTAGAAAATCCACAAGGACAAGAGGAGCACCTTCTCACCTTGAGGATTATCACTGTAATATTGCACACAAGAGCACTTCTCCACACACAATAGATAAAGTGCATTCCTTGCAGCATTTATCTGCTACTTATCAGTCTTATGTTTTGAATACACAAGTTTTAACAGAACCAAAATCTTACAATGAAGCAGTAAAAGATGAGGAATGGAGAAAGGCAATGCAAAATGAGATCAATGCCGTTCAACAAACACAGACATGGGAAGTTGTTCCTTTGCCACAAGGAAAACAACCAATAGGATGCAAATAGGTATACAGGATTAAAAAAAAAACTCAGATGGAACAGTTGAAAGGTTCAAGGCTAGATTGGTAGCCAAGAGTTACACTCAACAACTTGGCCTAGACTATTTGGACACTTTTTTACCAGTTTCCAAATTGACAACTGTCAGAACATTACTAGCCATATCAGTTGCTAAAGGATGGAATTTACATCAATTAGATGTAAATAATGCATTTCTTCATGGAGACCTCACTGAAGAAGTATACATGCAAGTACCACAGGGCTTTGACACTGCACCGGGGATGGTATGCAGATTAAAAAAAGTCATTATATGGATTGAAACAAGCCAGCAGGCAATGGACTATCAAGCTATCCCAAGCCCTTCTTGAGAGGGGGTTTAGGCAATCCAAGCAAGATTACAGCTTGTTTGTTAAAGGATATGGTGATCACTTTGTGGCACTCCTGGTGTATGTAGATGATGTTATTACCAGTCCTGATATTCAAGAGATTAAAGATTTGAAAACCTACTTAAGCAGCAAGTTTGGCATCAAGGATTTAGGGAATCTAAAGTACTTCATAGGTCTTAAAGTGGCCAGATCAACAAAAGGAATTGTGCTATCTCAAAGGAAATACTATTTAGAACTTCTTGAAGAGTATGGCTATTCAAAATGTAAACCAAGCAATACACCTATGGATGTCTCAGTCAAATTACATTCCAAGGATTCTCCTCCATTAGAGTCAAATAGCTATTACAGAAGCTTGGTTGGAAAGTTATTGTATCTAGGATTAACAAGACCTGATATAACCTTTGCAACATAGTAATTGAGTCAGTTGTTAGAAAATCCTACTGAACTACAACTGCATGCAGCTCATAAACTTCTTAGATACCTAAAGAAGGCACCAGGACAAGGCATATTCTTTGCTGCCAAAGACAATCTTGAATTAAAATGTTATGTAGATGCTGACCGGAGTGGTTGTGAAGACACCAGAAGATCAGTCACAGGGTTTTCAGTTTTCTTAGGAGATTCACTTATCAGTTGGAGGTCTAAGAAGCAAACTACAGTCTCAAGAAGCTCATCAGAATCAGAGTATATAGCCATGGCAATGGCTTCTTGTGAAGTACAGTGGCTTTCCTACTTATTGGTAGAATTCAATATCAAACAAGACAAAGCAATCCCACTATTTTGTGACAACAAAAGTTCTTTGTATATAGTAGAGAGTCCAGTATTCCATTAAAAAAAATCATATAGAAATAGACTGCCATGTAGTTAGAGATAGATACCAGCAAGGCATTCTAAAACCCTTGCCTATATCTTCTCAATTACAACTAGCAGACTTATTCACTAAACCAATGGATCAGTCTAGATTAAAGACACTACTCAGCTCTTATCCTTTGGTTAACATCTATCAGCCTTAGCATTCTGTCACGGATTTTATTAACAAGTAATAAATTTATAATCCGATATACCTCAAGTGCAAGGATCGTAGTAAAGAGGTTGATACCGGGTCGATCTTACGGGGAATCGGAGGTTGTTAACTCTAGTCTTTATTCTAACCTAACTATGTCACGATTACTAAACTAAATGAATACGAAAAACAATAAATAATTCACAAGAAAGATAACAATAACGTAAACTGGACAGAAGATCAATGACCTAAATCCAGGAAAGATAGTTTCGAACCAATTTAAACTAAACTAAACCTAGTATGCAATAAAAGACTAACTAAGCTAAACAATTCAAATTCAAGGGGTTTTAAATCAATGAGTTACGAACGAACAAGCAATTGATCCACCTATCCTATCAACATTCAATTTCAATTCAGATTATTTCGTGATTACTAATCAAGTTGTGATTCACCTGATCAAAGGTATGAACCCTAATTTCTTAGGCAAGTTCGTCTATTAATCTCTATCTTTCGATCTAAAGATTAACGCTTTTCTAACCAAAGGTGTAAACTTTAAACGTTTCTAACCTAATAACTTTCGTTACTTAGATCAAATATATATTCTTTATCATGGTGATCTAAAGTGTAACATGATTTTCATCAAATAAACGATCAATAAAGCAAACATCTTTCGATATAAATTTGCAATAAACAACATAAAGCATGATAAAAGAAACAACTCGTAATAGATACTCACAAAATAATCACGAAAAGAAACTGAATTGTTGATCGGACGGCTTCACAACGCTCGTTCAATGGAGGTCTAGCCTCTTAGCATCCTCTTGAAGTTTTGAATTGTATAGAAGGACATAAAAAGTAGCTAATCTAATCTAAGAATTTAAGAACATAAAAGTTGATGAAAAACTGGTAAAAACCGCAGCCTAAGCCGCCCCTAGGATTAGGGTTTCGAGTATTGTGTCATTGGTATCCTTAGGATTGAGAAGCTGCCGCCTATATAGATTTTCAAGTCGGTTTAGCTAAGTCGGCTACTGGACGCCCGTCTGAATCCTTGAACGCCCGTCCACTCTTCCATACAAACTTTGAATCGGGCCGAGTCATGATCAGACGCCCGTCCTTCTTTAAATTGGGCGCTCGTCCGGCAATTTCATCAAACTCGAATCAAAAATATCATCCTGGCCGCCCGTTTGAATGGTAGACGCCCGTCCACTCTGGACGGGACTTGGACGCCAGTTCAGTGACTTTGAAAACTTGATTGCCTCATCTCTATCTCTTTTTAATTCAATCCAATTCCATCATTATCTCTTCTTCATCATAAAATTCGTCTTTTATCTTCTTTTGATCATCTCTTGAGCCTCAAATATGTATCTATAACACATCAAAACATCGCAAAATGTAATATCATCCAAATAATCATAAAATCACCATTAAAACAACAAAATTAACCTATTTTGCGATTAACTCGTTAAAAACCTCATTTACTCAATACTTCCAATAAACACTCGTTTCTTATGCAATTTATACGAATGTGAGGGAAAATATCATAAAATATAGCGTTATAAATCGTACAAATTCACCCTTAACACATTCAGTTTGAGAGGGGGTGTTGAAGTATTTTCAGGATCAACAAACTGAATCAAAAAGGCACAACAATAGCAGCAGCAACAAAGATCCAACTCTCTGGAGCAATAGGTTGAACACCTAGCTTCAGAATCAATCGGAAAGTGTAACTGACAATTTAGGCAGTTACAACCAACTTCAACCAAGTCCTATACTTCCAAATATCTATATATACTCCCAATTATACATTGTAATTATCAATTTCGGTTCTGTAAAAGTAATGAATAAGATTCATATGAAGATTTTCCCGCTCTCTTCTTCTTTTGAATGTTCTAGTTTCATCTTTCTTAGTTTACCTTGAATTATCAAGGATTTTATCACAGATGCATGAATTCGATTGCACCACTTCATAGATGCATGAATTCAGCTTTCATAACAAGGCATCCGTTCAGCTGGAGACATTTAGCCATGTTTTGTTACGGCAACCTGTTTTCAAACGATAACAAAAATATTTAACTTATGAAAAAATATATCTAACACATACTCACCCTCACTACAAACAAAATTGATTTCTGGAATTAATCTTTGAAAATAGAAGTCACGTTGCACCATGAGAAATTTGCCTTTTAGAATTGGACGGACATGGGGATTGAATAATAACGAATTACATTTGCATAGCTTTAAGGCATGGAGAACAACGAATGTAAAAAAGCAATGTTGCCTCTCTGTTATAACATTTGAAATAATAACAAAGGTAAATTGCTTTGCTTTTAAGGTACAAGAAAGTCTTTCATAATGAATGCTGTGAGGCAAAGTGAAGAATCTGCAAATTAAATTGGTCTTTTACAGATGGACATTAAATACCTGCAAAAGATTAGACATTCATTTATAATGAAATAAACTCTACATATAAAAGGTATACAAACAGCAGAATGGTCGGTAGATTACGGCATGTGTTTACGAAATAGTGTAGTTGTCAAAAAAATATTTGTTCTTTTTACGTGGCGTATTACCATCATATCTTTAAAACATCATGTATTATTATTCTTTCCATGTACTTTGCCTTTATTTATTACAATAAAAAATGTAAGTGACGAAAAATATAATGCATTAATTATATTTAAAAAAAATTAGTCATTTCATTTTAAAGTCAATTGATTAACTTATTTCTAGTATGTATGATTTGCAATTATATTTTTTATATAGAAACAAGAGAAGATTTTTTTAAAACGGATTAAACGGACCGGCCTAGCTAAAAGTGAACCAAACCAATATATAATGGTTTAGTTTTTGTTTTAATAGTTTAACCTGACTAAATCAAATAAACTAAACGATATAAGAACTCAATGGATACATAGTTATAAGGTACAAAAGTTTAAAATAGAAAGCCGATGAACGCAGAAAACATTAGACAATTGAAAAGAAATCGTAGAACTAGGCGAATGGTAGAATTGCTGGATATACAAAAACCTGAATCCGGATCCGATCCATAATTTGATTATCGATCCGATTCATTGGCGTGCGATCGATCGTCGAGGCGCTTCGATCATACACACCGGAAGCTACGAATTAAATTCGCATGCGATTTTACCACGATTATAATTCATATAATTAATTAATAATCTACAAGAAGGTTAAAGATTTACCCAATAGAGGAGGGATAAGCAATCGACAGAAAGGGAGAAGTCGCAGTCTTCCGGATTGTATCTCCAAACGACGACTGGTGGACGTCGATCTTCGTAGTAGAAACTCATTGAATATGCTCCAAGAAAAACCCTAGGTTTTTCTCCTCCTAAGGGCTAGAACAAGAAAACTAAATTTTCTCTTCTTTTTAATTAAATGTGGCGCAATTTTTTGTAATGATAATTTGTGTTAGGAGGAACTCTCTTTATATATGCTAATAACTAGTCGAGAGAGTTATCCTCTTCACACAACAATTATCTATTTCCGTAAGGAAAATATAATAAGAAATAATTCCCAAAAATAAATCTCTTATTTATTTTCCATTAATTATCTAACAAATAAATAATTAACTAATTACACATGTTACATAATCTAATAAAAATTCTTTTCCTAATTTTATCACAATAAGAGGCACCACTTTTAGCCATTATTTTTAATAGAAAATGTCTTTTCTATTTTACATATTATTTACCAAATAAATAATATTGCATATTCATTAAATAGACCAACTATTTAATTTATTTTTGAGGTTCCACAAAACGAAAAACACTCAGCGTGTTAGAGCCAACCCAGTAATTACGGACCTATAACCAAGTAATTACTGATAAATTGAATAAAATTTTCATCGAACATAACATTTCTACTCAACTTATTAAATCCGGAATTACGCACCATAAATCCGAAACTGAACTCTATCGATTATAGATATAACTTATTCTCAAAGCGTCGAGTCGATAAGTGTCCATTGATATAATCATTACATACAGACTAGCCCTCCATAGACTATCCGTAATGGAGCGGGATTATTTCCGTAAACCTTCTTTATTACATCTTATCCTTATTTACTATTAACCCACTAGTGATCAATTAGTTCATAACTAATACGAACTCGGCCGATCGAAAAGTTCCTAGGATTAACAAATAAGGGGATTGTCTTTCTACTTCCCGCAAGAAGGAATGGATTCCATATCTGTGAGACACACACTCCTCACTCATTCCAAAATAGTGCCAACGTGAAAGTGATTCGCACCGCGCCTCTTAGCGATCCTTAACGAACACATCAAACCCTATCTTGAAACAAGTAGGAGTATGCAATCACTTCAGGATTAAGGTTAATCCATATATGATCATCTTGTGATTTAATAAGATTCTCAATTACGGAATTATATGAGAAATGAAGATTAAATCGGTCTAGTCCTATATGACTACATCATATATAAATGCCCAACTTAGATAACCAATATCGATGGTCCGGATAAGACGGTCACACCTTAAAGTGTTCTGGGCGCATTAATGGTGGTTTGATCAATAGACCCATACTTTGATTAAGTTCACCACGGACTAATAGTTCAAGTGTATCACCATAAACTTAATCATCATGTGTGACACACACTAAGTTATATGGCTACATATGATACGACTTGGGGTTTTCAGCAGTGTATTAAATATAAGCACAAAGCAAATAATAAGATGAAATAAAATCTATCAATTATTAAATAAAAACAATTACATAAATTATCTTTCGGACACTACACCTAACAGAATTACTGTCGGTGATGGGCATGGCACTGTTATCACTATCAAAGACCATGGTAGGGATCAAGACGAGCTAGTAGATTAAGATTTGAAGTCATGTGACGTGTAGCATCATTGTGGAGGGAAATTTTTAGGTAGTGTGTGCTTCGTGCGAGTGCATCTACGTACGCGTAATCACAACCCGCATGATCGAACTACACACCACACAAACAATTCGCAATCGATCGTGTAGCGATTACACGCGTAATATCTGCACGAAGTCTGTGTTACCTAAAAATTTCCCATTGTGGAGAAGCCAGGTGTTGGAAGTAGCAGTAGCACAGTGTTTATGCGGCCAATGGAGGGTTTTGGGTGACCGATGTTATTCGTCTTTTCTTATTGATTGATCAAGTCATTATGAGCATTGTACTAAATAATTTTATCAGCTTCAATTTCAAAATTTCCGTGAAAAATAATAATAATCATCAATCGAATAGTTACATACCACTTGAACCAAGCATTGTGTTTGTTTCCATTTTGGTCACACACAAAAAACAAAAATAATAATAATTCCCTACTTGCTCAACTTAATGACTAAGATAGGATGAATATCCCGGGTTGAGCCAAAATTATCAGCCAAACCGATTATTTAGTGATTTTTGTTTTTGTTTTTTTTGCTTTACCTTTGTCTTTTTACAGCACCTTCAAGAATATCAATTTAAGCATATAGTATATTCATCACATACATGAACGAAAACTGGAATCAAGATATTTAATTTGTTGCCCCCAGGTTAATTCCTACCAAGACAAAATAAAGAAATAGCCAAGAAAAAACCTGAAGAATCCAAAAAATTGAGCAAGGTTACAGCAAAGATAGACTTCAATTTTAAGTTTACTTACACGCAAAAATATATACTTGTCTTCAAACTAATCCGAAGCAGACACCAGGATATATAATTAAATAAATTGGTATAATTATTAGTTTTTTAAAATAAAATATGTACAGTAGGATCATGGACTTGAATATTAAAGCGTGGCAAACCTCCCAAAAGCACGAATCATCGGGCAACAAGGGAATGTGCAGACAGCGATTTGTCGACGCTTCTATGAACAAACTTACTCCTTAGGTTTCTTATTATAAATTGTTAAAATTCACAAAATGCATAACTTTTTGAATATAAAATTTTAAGTTAATGTAGACTTAATTTTAAATCTTTTGTCGAATAAAATAAGCTAAAATGGGGTAAATAACAATTGATATTGTAATGTATTGCTAATGACATCGGATACTGAGTCATCATCCCGAAAAAGACGTGCCAATGACATTTAGAGTAAACTCAAAATCCCACGTAAACCTCATATATGTCATATTAGAGTAAAGTAAAGCACGGAACAAGAGACCTCGAGAATCTGACACTTAAGATATTTAATTAACCAACTCAACGGATTACAATTGCTGTCAGACTAAATTACAAATAAATACTAATATTTATTACAACTCAACTTGACTAAAAATGAAACTTAGCTTCATAACTCTAACTTGTTCTCCATGCTCATTAATTCATCTCGTCTTTAACCTACATATTTTCTTATTCCAAATAAAGTAGTGAGCACCGGTCGGACGCTCAGTAAGGAGAACGAATATCAAATGAGAGATTCATGTACGTCGGATGCCGAGAGAAATGAAATGAATCTACTTCATCCGGTTTACAAAATAGTTGAATACCATTACTTGAAATATTAAGAAAACCACTTTTAAAACATAACTTGAAACATAGGAATTAATCCACTTTAAACCCAACTTGATCAATGCATAAGAAAAATGACATATTAACTACGTTTAGTTCATCGTGCATGTACTTGTTCATTTCATTAATTACTTACTTAACATGGTTAGCATGCTGATCAATTATACGTAAGCCATCTAATAACTCATAATTTACTTGTCTACTTACAATAACATGTTCGTGTTTTGTCGTATGCTTGTCTTGTTCATGTTTCTTAATTACATACTTGGCATAATCATGTTCTCGTCTTGACTGTTTTGTTTCACTCATGGGATTTGAAACCCACGAGACTGTGCATAAGGGCTCGGTGCGACACGCAGAACATGACTAGTCATACGTCTAATGTGGGGCTGGGTCACAGTACCCCGTTCGGTACATCGTCTTAGAAACGACATAGGGAATATAGAACTAGTCACAAGTCCGACATGGAACTTATAGAACTCATAGTACTCCGTTCAGTACATTGCGTGGTCACTAACTATAAACACGTAACAGCACATAAAGAACAAAAATCAGGTTAAAAGTTCATACTAATCTACGCGAACCTACTATGGCCACAACAACACCGAACTCTCAGCATATATTCACTACTCGTAACCAAAACACATAAAACAGTTCATAAAAAGTAACTAGAAAACAGAATAACGTTCTGAAAACACAGTTTAGCAGATACCCGAATAACCAGGGGCGGATCTACAGTAGTGGGAGAGGGGCAGTCGCACATCATCCCCCTTGGGTTGGAAAAATACAGTAGTATATATGAGGTGTATTTTATTTGCCTCCTTTATAATTAAACCGTGATAGATAAATCATGTTGTAAGATTATATATAATTGATGAGATATCAACTTACGGTAAATGATTTACTTCTTAAATATCATTATAACTTATAAGTATAGTAAGACTAGCACATATCAATTGTCTTTTAATTAGTAAAATATAGTAATTGATTTTATCCATTAAAATGTGTCGACACTTAAAAATGATAGAGACTTGAACCTAAAACCTCATGGTCTTTGAACCTCAACTTATTTAGTTTGCCTCGTTGGCTCTCTTATTTGGTAAATATATGAATCTCTTGAAGTTATTGTCATTATTAATTGAAAATGAAAACATCAAGTAAGTAGTTTAAAATTTTTAACGAGAAGAGAAAAACAAGTGCATGAGGAGTAGATATACCAAAATAGGAGAGAGGAAACCCTGTTTCGTTTGTGTTGTCAATTACCATACAATACATATGCTTGTGTTTGGCTTTCCCTCTCTTTCTTTTCCACATCTTTCCATTACAATATGTCTTCCCCCGCCCCCCTTCTCCCAGTGCAGTTCCTCTGGTTGTAGTACGTGCACCATCAACATACTGTTGTTAAACGAACAGAGCCGTTCGTGAACAAATTCGTGTTCGACTCGTTAGTGTTCGTGATTGTAGACTCGTTTGCTTAACGAACGAACACGAGCTTGGTTCGCGAACGTTCGATTATGTTCGCGAACGTGCTTATATAAATACATCAATTTACAGTAACCCTGACTCAAAAGAGGATAATTTATTCATTCATCTAATAGATATTATAGATTGAGTTTATATAATATTTTGATATTTTTATAGTAATTTTAGTTGTGTAATATATGTAATTTTAATGTCTAACTTGTTATTTTTACATTTGCACTTTATGTTTTATATTTTAACGAACCGAATTCGAGCCAAACACGAGCCGAAAGACAAAAAATATGTTTAACGAGCCGAACTCGAACACGAGCTCGAACATTTCATCTTTTAAACGAGCCGAGCTCGAACATAATGTTTTGTTCGTTTAACAAACGAACGAGTTCGTGAGCTAAACGAGCTCGAGTTCGAACCACCAATACTCGGCTCAGCTCGGCTCGGCTCGTTAACAGCTCTATCAACATCCTTGCATAAGTCTAATTTCTTTTACCATTTTTATTTCCATGTATTGATGAAGATTGAAGAATGTTATTTATGTTAAAACATGTATACACACATATCCCAAAGTTCAATACTATATAAAGTCCTTTTATAAGACTATATCTTTTTCCTTGTTACACTATTAAAAAACAAACAAACAAAGATCTTTCTTTTTATGTAAAAGTATTTTGTTACAACAATAGTGTCAAAACGATTTGACCCAATAGACTTTTCCATTGGATCATTAATTCAACATTATGGTTAATTTTCATAGGCAATTAATAATGACTATCCATATTTATAAGTAATCTACTACGATTTTTTTTTTGTTATTAATTAGGGTATATAATGTGGGATGAGATCACTGCTTATACAAGTTGTTGTTTAATAATTTACGATTATACAAGTAAAAGCTACGTCGTTTACGCAGTATTTGATTTTTATGTTTTGTTTTTCTTATTTCTTTGAAAAATCAAATCTGCGTAAACGCATTTAGTTTTGTTAGACATTTGAAATTGTAGACACAACTTGGCATGTATGATCTCGTCCCATATAATGTATCTATTAAGGTGTGAGGTATATGTAATTTTTGTTTTTGTGATGGTAGGAATAGAAATACTTAAATATAATTTATTATATAAAGAGGTCATTGTCTCACTATTTCTATTAGGTTTCTCCTAATCATATAGAACTACGGATAATTACTGAAAGGTTCTGTGAAAAATCTGCTGAAAAGTGTGTAGATTTAGAAGACTGGTCTTTCAATTTAAATGAGATATGTGTTAAGAATCAAACGCTTACAGTTGTACTAAAACCAATTGGTGGAAGTAAAGACGCAACTTTATTTCTTTATCATGTAAGAGTAGTGTGGGCAATATGTCCCAACACCCCCCCTCAAGTGTTGGCAATATGTCCAACACTTGCACTTTTTTTTATTATAATAATGTTCCAACCAGAGTTCGATCCTTTAACCTCTGGCTCTGATACCATGTTGAGAATCAAACGCTTACCGTTGTACTAAAACCACGCAACTTTATTTCTTTATCATGTAAGAGTGTGGGCAATATGTCCCAACAATATGCATATATCAATTCATGCACACTTTCGTTTTTATTTTGCCTTTGAATTTTTGAAATTTTAACATAAACGATCATAAATCGAAATGATTAAATCACACAAGATGAAATCCAACATTTTCACTGGTGATTATAGTGAATTTCATATCAATCAACGAGTTATATATTATAAATTAATTATAATAAAAAAAAATTATTATTACATATGTTGTAACAGTGTAAAACCCCTCAATTTTTTGTAAGAGTATTTTTATCCATTTAAAATTTGTTTTTGACATGAGTGTTACAAACACAACTATTGTGATAATTTCGGTTACATAAATGGATATGATCAAGTCACGTTGTTTTCTATTGTTTAATTAGGACAAGTCTGCAGGATTCCAGCTGCATGCAGTTTTCATCAAATAGTTTTATTCGACAATTTGTTTTTTTGTTTTTTTTTTTTTTTGGACAGACAATTTTTTATTATTTTTTTTTGATAACGAAATTTATTTCATCATAACGTGGGTAAGTGTAATATATTGCCAGTATATTATATAACATCATGCAATGTCATTAAACCTCACATTTTGTTGCATTAAATGGTTGGATCTTGCCAAACCCACGATACTCTGTCTGCAGTCTGCTTAGCTACATTTTGTGCGAGTAGTTTGATTGACTTTTTAATATAAAATTTAATGTAATGTTTGCTCTCCAAAACGTGGTATTTCTTTTGGGAATATATACAAGTCGCTCAGATATTCCATGTGTAGATAATTATAGACATGTATATTTATCATTATATTTATAGTCAATCTTAATCATTACATCAAATGTTGAAAGTTTTATTGATTTTATGTCTTTGTATCAGTCTCGGATTGGTTCAAGGAAATTAACCATCACTCCCACATATCTTAATCTTAATCATTACATCAAATTTGAATTTTATTGATTTTATGTCTTTGTATCAGTCTCTAATAAATTAGAATCTTTTTTCATTTTAATTCAATATTTTTCATGTATAATTATAGAGAAGGCTACCGATCACCCCACCTAACCTTTACCTCTTTCACTCTATCCTACCATATGCATCATAACCTAGCTACCAACCAGTATTTGGATCCGAATTTTTTTCATGGATTACCTTAAATCTTTTTATAAATATATTCTTTTCACTACCAACCAATCGGATCCGAAATATATTTTTATAGAATATTCTTATTGTTAGCGGTGTCCGCGGACCCCATTTAGATAAAGTTGCATCCGCCATTGCTATCAACTTCACTCAACCTTAAACCACTGTCATGCTCTACTCTACACTCGATGTGTGATCACTTCTTATAAAATTTCTTTCAATGAATTTTTCACATTTCAAACACAGCAATGTAATATGTTTAGTATTTCATTAAATTTCATTCAATTCGCGTGATTTTTCACATTCATCAGTGATGACATTTCTCATTCAGTAATACCTAGAAAATGTTTCTACCACAACAAAATAGTTACAACAAAATGACACAACAAAGACTTACATCATGGATCATTATGGGACCCACACTTTATAATCATTTTGTTGTAAAACCATCACTGCTCATGCATAACTGCATTTTTGGTTGATGGCTGGACAAAAAAAAAACGCCGATAACTGTAGCAGCATCTTTTTAACTAGGGGCGTGAATTATTAATTGTATCATAAAGACTCTTATGCCCGCGTCTCAACCCCCCCCGGAGGAACATTCGTTAGAGCATTAAACCTTGGGCGGGGAAGTCATCTATCTCCTGTGTCATGTGTGGAGATTTCTTATCAGAATACTTGTGGGGACACGGCCCCCTCTTTTCATTTTTTTCATCTTCAATCCATTGGTAATAGTGAGAGAGAGAGAGGGAAAAAAAAATGCAAGAAGGTGCATTAATTAATTCCTCTTAACCAAAATGCTTAACCTTAAACTAGAGGATTAGGACATGGACATCTGTAAATTCTCCACTTTAACTATATTGGATTCTTTATATTACCCAATTAACCCACTTTGGAACACCCTACAATTGAAGTCATCATTTATGTACAATTTAGGATATCATTTTTTCCCGTACACTACCAAACTTATTCTATGTGGGTTATAACTTATAAACTAGTGGGGGCCACCGTGCGATGCACGGTGTGCCCGCACTTTTTTTATGCACCGGTTATAATTTTTATGTCTGCAATAAATTTACTTTAGCAAAAATAAAGAAGATATCAACCTACTTCAATGCTTAGAAAAGCATTTAAACCATCATCTAGAGGGTGATGATATATCTGCGCCTTGCGAAGCAAAAAGGCTACGTGTGGGGAAAAAATCAAAGATCAAAATGCACCTTCGTGCAAAAAAGTCAAACCAGAGTTTACATGAGCCAAATAAAAACTACATAATAACAAAATTAAAATTTCTCAAACTCGAATAAATGAATTGTTAATGTATAATATTATTCATATCGACTTAACCCTAACTAATACTAATAAAAAAAAAAAAAAAAGGTTCGGAAGATTTTCATATTCTTATCTTTTATCAAGTAAATTAACCGAAGGATAAGTAAGATAAATGGGAGTTGGATCTCGTTTTTATTTTTATGTATCTTTATGTATCATGATCGAATGAACATTCTCATTCCTTGTCTAATTTTTACAATATTTTATTTTCTAGTAGTTTTTGTGGCACCGTACCAAAACATTCTCTAGTAGTTTTTGTCCCACACTTTATAATCATTTTGTTGTAAAACCATCACTGCTCATGCATAACTGCATTTTTGGTTGATGGCTGGACAAAAAAAAAAAGCCGATAACTGTAGCAGCATCTTTTTAACTAGGGGCGTGAATTATTAATTGTATCATAAAGACTCTTATGCCCGCCTCAACCCCCCCTCTGAGGAACATTCGTTAGAGCATTAAACCTTGGGCGGGGAGTCATCTATCTCCTGTGTCATGTGTGGAGATTTCTTATCAGAATACTTGCGGGGACACGGCCCCCTCTTTTCATTTTTTTCATCTTCAATCCATTGGTAATAGTGTGAGAGAGAGAGGGAAAAAAAAAAATGCAAGAAGGTGCATTAATTAATTCCTCTTAACCAAAATGCTTAACCTTAAACTAGAGGATTAGGACATGGACATCTGTAAATTCTCCACTTTAACTATATTGGATTCTTTATATTACCCAATTAACCCACTTTGGAACACCCTACAATTGAAGTCATCATTTATGTACAATTTAGGATATCATTTTTCCTGTACACTACCAAACTTATTCTATGTGGGTTATAACTTATAAACTAGTAGGGGCATCATGCGATGCACGCGGTGCACATGCACTTTTTTTGCACCTGGTTATAATTTTTATATCTGCAATAAATTTACTTTAGCGAAAAAATAAAGAAGATATCAACATACTTCAACGCTAGAAAAGCATTTAAACCATCATCTGAGGACAATGATATCACGCGTCTTTGCAGCAAAAAAGGCTACGTGTGGGGGAAAAAATCACGAAGATCAAAATGCACCTTGCAAAAAAAGTCAAACCGGAGTTTACGTGAACCAATAAAAGCTACATAATAACAAAATTAAAATTTCTCAAACTCGAATAAATGAATTGTTAGTGTATAATATTATTCAGTATCGACTTAACCCTAACTAATACTAATAAAAAAATAAAAAAAAAAAGGTTCGGAAGATTTTCATATTCTTATCTTTTATCAAAGTAAATTAACCGAAGGATAAGTAAGATAAATGGGAGTTGAATCTCGCTTTTATTTTTATGTATCTTTATGTATCATAGATCGAATGAACATTCTCATTCCTTGTCTAATTTTTACAATATTTTATTTTCTAGTAGTTTTGTGGCACCGTCTCAAATCATATGATTTCGCTTTTCTTTAACCAAAAATTACGAAGATCGAAATGCACATTCGCGCACAAAAAGTCAAACCAGAGTTTCAGTGAACCAATAGAAACTACATAATAACACAATTAAAATTTCCAAAACTTGAATCAGAGAATTGAATGCTTCAAATAAAAACCCTAGTGATAAACACGTTGATGTGATAACACCGTACCAAATCATACGACTTCGTTTTACCGAACCCAAAAAAAAAAAAAAAAAAAACCACTAAAAGACAAAATGGTAGTACAAGGATGCAAAATTAATAGTCTACTACTAAGTATGATATATAATAATATATTTCCTTGATAGAAAATATATAGTATATGATATCTCTATTTCAGAATCCACAACACTCCTCCGACATGGTGTTGCGTCTTTTTGTTGGATATATTTCTGACACGACGCGTATCCGACATCCTCGAAATATATCGGGATATACTTTATTAGCGTATATATATGTATATATATTTGTATTTATTGTATCTATTTCCTTTCCATTAGGTCTTAGATATTCTTCGGTTGTATTTACTGTAATAGCCCTAGTGATAGACTATATATATACTGTAATAGACTCAACTGTGAAATATATCAAATTATAATTTCCAAACAACATCTGTTATGGTAGCAGAGCTCTTCGATCCCTAAACCTATTTTTTTTTTTCACGGCCGCCAATCTCCTTTCTCGGCTCCTCCTGTTTTTTTTTTTTTTTGAGTAACTCGACTCTCCTTCTTGCCGGCATCCATGGCGTAAGACAAAATTATTACCTTCAACTCCGCCAATCAAGCCACCATCAAACTTGATGCCACAAACTACTACGTGTGGCATATGCAAATCGAATCCTCCTCATCGGGCAATGGATCGCTCGGCTATGTCACCGGTCGACCCACTTCCCGCCACCATCACCACCGCCGATAACGTCGTCAAGCCAAACCACTCGCTTTCACCAACATTGGCTTCGCAGACAATCTAATCCGTAATCTCATCATTGCTTCACTCACCCCACCGTGGCCACTCTCCTCTACGGCAAGAACACTTCGCCTTAGCTTGGAAAACTCTTGCCGACGTCTATGCCACTCCGCCTCGTGCTCGAATTAAACAAATCCGCCAAAGTATGAAAGATTACACTCGGGCTCGCAATCCATTCATGAATATCTCAGATACTCTTAAACACAAGAGGATGAACTTGCTCTTCTTGGCTCCAAAATGGAGGATGAAGATTTTTGGACATTGTTCTTGACAATATTGGCCCCGAATACGCCAGAATCGGCTCGTGCAATTCAGTCCGTGATACTATTATTCCATTTGAAGAGTTTGCATGAAAAGCTCCTAAATTTCCGCCCACCCGCACTTTGCCGCAGCCTCCTTTTGCTCCGGTCCACACCCACGCTGCCACCAGCCAAATAGTGCGCCACAAGACCTCTCCCCCCCCCAGCCTCGTCTGACGCAAGCAGCGCAGATGGTAACACCTCTTCTCCCAACCTTGGTAATTATGTAAATCCCAATTTTAATAATTATCGTGATCAACGGTCCCCGAATCAAAACCCGAATCAATCTGCTCCGAATCGTACTCGCCGCCCTTTTTTGGGGAAATGTCAAATGTGTTATATACAGGGTCATGTTGCTCGGGATTGTCCCCAGTATGGGGCACCGGTCCGTCAAATTTTCACTCAAATGCGCCCCCAGGCCCCTCGGCCTCAAGCCCACATTGCTGCTCCTGCTCCAGACTCGGCTCAACTCGATTCGTCTGCACCAAATTGGCTCTTGACAGTGGGGCCTCTCATCATGTGACTCAGGACCTTCAAAATTTGTCACTCCATGCTCCCTACTCTGGCACTGATGACATGTTGGTTGGTGATGGTAAGCCCCTATCTATTACTCATACTGGTAGCTCGTCTATTCCCATTTCCCTTGATAAATCCTTATCTCTCAAAAATGTCCTCTGTGTCCCCAGCATGTCTCGTAATTTAATCTCCATATCTCAACTTTGCCAGTCGCATAATTTGTCTATTGAGTTCTTACCCTCTGAATTTGTTGTGAAGGAAATTCGGACGAACCAGCCTATCCTCCGTGGTCCGGTTAAGAATGGTTTGTACGAGTGGCCCAATCCACCCATCGTTGCCTTTGCCTCCAATAAAGCCTCCTTTCAAGATTGGCACCACCGCCTGGGTCATCCTGCTCGTCCAATTTTATCCACTATTTTGCATAATAATAATTTACAATCTTCTAGTTCCAATTTTTCACATTGTAATGCGTGTCTGCAGAATAAAAGCCACAAACATCCTTTTGGCATTTCTACTTTACATTCTTCCCGTCCCCTTGAAATTATTTTTAGTGATGTTTGGACATCCCCAGTTTCTTCTCCTGATGGTTATAAATATTTTGTCATATTTGTTGATCATTTCACGCGCTATATTTGGTTTTATCCTCAAAACGCAAATCTGAGGTTCATCCTACTTTTATTCGTTTTACATAAGTGGAAAAATACTTTGAACAAACTATTAAAATTCTATATTCTGACAATGGCGGTGAATTTATTTCTCTTCGTGAGTATCTCACTTTAAATGGTATTTCCTTTCTCACCACTCCCCCTCATACCCCTGAACACAATGGTATTTCTGAACGTCGCAATCTCCACATTGTCGAGACCGGTCTCACCTTACTCTCTCATGCATCGATTCCCACCTCTTTCTGGCCTTATGCCTTTGCCACCGCTGTATATCTTATTAATCGCATGCCCACTCCCACTCTCCACATGAAGTCTCCTTATGAATCGATTTTTCACACAACCCCAAATTATCACAAACTTCGCATTTTTGGGTGTCTGTGTTATCCTTGGCTCCGTCCCTACACCTCTCATAAACTTCAACCTCGCTCACAACCCTGTGTCTTCTTGGGTTATGTCCTTAACCAACATGCCTACTATTGCTACGACACAGTTACATCCCGTATATATGTCTCTCGTCATGTTAACTTTGTGGAATCTATCTTTCCCTTCTCTTCTCCGTCTACCTCGGCGCTTTTCTCCTCTCTCGGTCCCCATGTCTGCATGGCTTCCCTTTACACCCCTCTCTCCACCATCACCCTACATCACCTCCTCCAACTACCCCTCTCCTACTCCTCCTCCCCCGCCACCCCCCCCCTCCACCTTCATCCTCCCCACACCCCTCCCTCCGCTTCCCTCCCCTACACCACCTTCGCCCTCACCAACGCCCCCACCTTTGAACATGGAATAGAGGATCTTTGGCATGATGGGCAATTGGGCATCTTCCAAGTTGAAGATGTTTTGCATTTTTGCAGACTTTGTGGACATTAAGTGAACCATTGTCCCAGGAGAGCTAGACATCAACATGGAGGTTTACAAGTTATTGCAATCTTAATCTGGAAATCCATAACATCCCCACCTTAAATCATGGGAGACATGCAGGCCCCCACCTTTGTACTAGTTGTACCACATTTTGTTGTTATTATGGTAGACATATCAATTTATACACATTGTTTCTTGAAAAAAATCGCATTCATTATTAGTTCTATTATAGCTATTTATTACTCTATTTATGTTATTGTTCAAATGCAATCAATGGATTCATTGTATTAAACAGAACAGATCTTCCATGCTCTGATGCACCCTTAAAAATAATAATGAGTTAGAAACTAAAAACACTATCCAAAGCAATTGTAGTTAGAGTCAAGCTGCGTACTAATAGAACGAAATATCTCAACGACTAACACAATGAGAATGTCAAATTGTATACGTAGCAGGGCATTGTGAGGTTGTTGCTAAGCATAGCAAACAACGCAGGACATAGCAAAACGTAGCAAGACATCATACTGTGCCCCGTGATGCTTTGAGGTGATTTACTGCACTCTTTGTAGCAATAGCATTTCACTGGGGTAATTAATCAACGATTTCAGATGAAGTTTGTTTTTAATGTAATCAAGATTATATATGTGGCTTTAGTGTTAGGGAGAAAAAGAAATCTCCAAGACACATATTACATATGACATATAGACATTGTCTTTATGGATACAAAGAGAGTGTTTAATTCAAACGGTTATTAATCAAACCAAAGACACTAAAATAATATATTGATGATGCCTTTTTTTTAATGATTTTGATCATGTTTGCAAACCGTACCCTTTATAGGCGAAATATGCATCATCTGAAATAATAATAGGACAACAAACATATCTCTTCATATGCAGAGCTTTGTCCTTTCCGTAAGTGTTGTTTAGGTTTCGGAGGCGCTGCCTCTGAGCTCCGATGATTGGGCGATGCCCCCTCGACCAACCGCGACCTTGACCGGACAGGTTAATCACCGCTTTCTTGCGTAAACAAGTATATGAACGACAACTTCAATGCAAACGACCACTAAAATGTACACATTATAAAATAAAAAAGTATCTAACATTTAAAACTCTTGAATGCCAAATTGAAGCAGACCTTAAGAGTGAGTGGTCCAATGTCAGAATACACCTTCAAGAAAATTGAAGCAAATTAAAATCATAAAAAATAAATAAATAAAAAATGTAAATGCTCCAAACAAACAATGCAGAATTCGCAGGCAGATAAAACGAAAAATGTTCCCAACCAATTAAAGGCAAGTAGCAGCAACATGACGATGAAGATGTGGGTGAAAATCAACTTGCCTTAACTCAAATCATATCCTTTTCACCGGCCACAGCCCACAGGACAGCACAAAATGGGATGTTCACTTTATATTTTGTTTGCTTCATGCACTTATTATTATACTTTATGTTTAGTCAATTATTTTTTTTTTAGTATCAATTGGGACATGCAAGTAAGTATGAAATATGACATACAACAAGCACATCAAATACTTGAAACGGATATACACGTTTTTTTTAGTTTACAAAACATCTATCTAAGAGAAAATTCATCTGATTTTCTACTTTACATAACATTGTAGATGTAAAGAAAAGGGCGGATTCAGGATTTTGTTTTAATGGTGTCACCGGAGTCTAAAATTAAATTTTTATCCAAAAATTTGTACAGTGGGGTCACCGGGACCTAAAAATGCATTTTTTTTAATGGCAAAACGACGTTTTTTTTTTTAAAAATCAAAACCTCATTGTTTTAATACTAAAAACAAAAATTCTCGAAACTCAATGAGGTCACGTGACCCCCTGTCCAACACACCCCTGGTTTAAATTGTGTTGATGTTAATGTGGCTCGTAATACATATAAATTTAGCAAGGGATGTAAATGTGGTTCGTAATAAATATAAGATTAGCAATGGATGTAAATGTGGTTCGTAATAAATATAAGATTAACAAGGGGTGTAAATGTGGCTCGTAATACATATAAAAAAATTAGCAAGGTGTCCATGTGTGTAATCGGGAGTCCTAAACCAATATTTTGTTTTATGGTCCTCGACTGTGTAAAAAATTACGATGCAGCTGTTTTTTTAGGCTAACCTATGTGAACATATGTATGAAAGTGTATATAAGTAGGTTAAACGTTTTTTTATTATTAAATATGTGTTTTTATTTGAGTATTATTAAGTTTTTTGATTCAAGTAAAATCAAAATATATTTAAAATACACTATATAAAAATTTAAAAAAGGTCCTTAAAATGTCATTCATAATATGAGGCCTGGGCCGCGGCCTTGTTGGACCGTCTTTCGATTAGACGCCTCGCTCCCGATAATCGCCTTATCCGAAATCGAGCGTTCGCACGTATAAATAAAAGTAAATTCATTTTATACGTGTTCTACTATGCTTGCATGAAAATCTGTTGTTATAGGCAAACTCGCTACCGATAGGTAATCATCCCATGATCCGCCTACCTCCAAAACACAAGCTCTCAACATGTCCTCGAGTGTTTGGATGGTCCTCTCAGATTGTCCATCCATGCCTGCGAGGTGAAAAGCCGTGCTCAAATCTAACTTAGTTCCGAAGGCTTCTTGCAAGCTCTTCCAAAACCGATCGACAAATCTCGAATCACGATCGAAACTATCGAAATAGAACTCCGTGTAGCTTCACTATATTGTCCAGATATAGTGTCGCCATCTTCTTCAACGGCATGTCGACCTTGTATGGTAAGAAATGAGCGCAGACTTGGTCAATCTATCCACAATTACCCAAATTGCGTCATGACCGCCTCTTGTCTTAGGTAATCCGGTGTTGAAGTCCATTGTGATCTTATCCCACTTCCATTCGGGGATATCCAATGGCTTAAGCATTCCACCGGGTCTTCTATGCTCCGCCTTAACCTTCGACGACATACGTCACACTCGGCCACAAACTTGGCTATTTCCACTTTCATCGAGGCCACCAAAATCTTTCCTTAAGTCTCTCAGACATTTTAGTAGCACCGGATGAACCGCAAAAGCTATTCTATGTGCTTCTTTTATAACTCTTTGTCTTAAGTCACCAACATTAGGTACACATAGACGATCTTGGTACCAAAGATTTCCATTCTTGTCTAGCACATAACCGACCGTAGGCTTCTCTCTAGCAACTCGCTTCAAATCCAACAAAACCGGTCTTCGTCTTGCTTTCCCCGTATATCTGTTAGGTGTGATGCCCGAAAGACAATTTTGTAATTGTTTTATTTAATAAATGAAATGATATTATTATTCATATTTATCATTCTCATAATCACCGATGTGACAATAGTATTTACACTACAGAAAACCCTAAGTATATCGTTTATGTAATCACTTAACTCAGTGTATGGTATATACACGGGAGGATTGAGTTAATGAAGATGTACTTAAAATACAATTAGCCCGTAGTAAATTTAATCGAGAGTATCGGGTCTCTCCTTTAACGTGCTATTAATGCGCCCAGAACACAATAGGTGTGATTGTCTTATCCGGACTTTCGGTTAAGAGAACCTAATGGGGCATTTATATATGATAGATATATCATATAGAAATTTGGACCGATTTGATTAGAGTTCTCGATATAATTCCGTAATCGAAAGTTTTATCGAATCAATGGATGATCATATTTATGGATATATCTTAATCTGAGGTGATCACGAGTCAACCGCTTGAATCGATTTGAAGTTTGACTTGACGGTTAAGGATTACACCGAGTCTGTGGTGCGAATTACCCCATCTTGGCATTGTCTTTGGATTGAGTGAGTAGTCCGTGTTATCACGGATACGAATCCATTCCTTCCATTTATGGAAGTAGATAGACAGTTCCTTTATTTGTTAATCCTAGAAACGATCGATCGTATGCGAGTTCATATTACAATCGATTAGCTACCAAAGGAGTTGTATGAATTAATTGATCACTTTAGGGTTAATGGTAAATAAGGATAAGAGGTTACGAAAAGGGTTAACGGTAACTTCCCGATTTAGAATGAATGGATCTATGGAGGATTAATCCATATGTAATGATTATATCAATGGGCGCTTATTATTATTCTCGTGAGGAGATAAATATAATCTTATAATCGGAGGAGTGCGATCACGGGATTATGGTGGCATATTCCTGTGATTGATTTATCGAATATAATTATTACATTAAGTAAGATAATTATTTATTTGATTTATCGGAGTCACGATTATTAGTCCATAATCCCCGAAACGTGCCTCCTAATATAAGATAGCTATTCTCGGACGTCGAATCCTAATAATATTAATTTAGTTCTTGTTGGACTTCATTAAAGCGATATGTGAATTAATTGTTTAGTGGACTATTAAATTAGTTAGTTGGGCTAAATAATTAAATATGTGGAAAAAAGACATTTTCCATAATCTTGCCCAAAAATTGTGTTATAGTCGAAATTATTGTGACTAGGTCACAAGAGGTAAATTCGACCCCAATGCATGTTTAATGAACAAGAAATTAGTTTTCTTGTGATTAATAAGATGTGCATAAAATATTTATTGGATAAATATTTATGGTAAATAATAAAGATAAATATTATTCTAGATTTGTTCTAGAATATTATGGAATTATCTTTTATTAAAGGATTTATTTTGTTTGATAAATAAAAATCCTTGGAGGCTAATTTTACTCTCCTATATAAAGAGAGTTCTCCCAAGCCTTAACACACACATGATTTCGACTTTCACCTCTTAGAGAGGAGAAAGGAAAAATTCGACCAAGGGGAATAAGAGGGAAAATCTTGGAGATTTTTCCGGTAGCATATCGGAAGGATTCGAGGCGAGGATTTCCTTCCACCGGAGTTGCTTGGATCACACGTTCGGAAGACTGTGGTGCTCTTCACACCTTCACAAGTTCTTCCTAATTGCGGTTCTTCAACTTGGATTTTGAGATCCAAGAGGTATGTTCTACAACCCCCTTGTAGATATAGATCTAGTTATTTTATTACGTGTATTTTATAGATCTAGATCCATAAATCGTTTCCGCTGCGGATGGTATTACTAACAATATCATCCATCAACTCTGACCTTGCCAACAACGGTGCCACAAACCGCTGTCTTCAATCTGATCAAAGTTTCGATTTCCGGCCCATCTAACCTTTCGCGCCACTACTACTCAACACCGGAAGTCGCAAACACCGGTTTCTCGCCGCTCGCATCCGCCACTACATTCGCTTAACTTTACCGGATGGTATTGAATATCCAAATCATAGTCCTTAACGAACTCTAACCATCGCCTCTGTCTCATATTCAGATTCTCTTGTGTGAAGAAATATTTTAAACTTTTATGGTCAGTGAAGATCCTCGCTTTAACTCCATATAAGTAATGCCTCCAAGTCTTTAAGGCAAATACTACCGCTGCCAACTCTAGATCATGTGTCGGGTAATTCTTCTCATGCACCTTCAATCGCTGAGACGCATAAGCTATCACTTTTCCTCCTTGCATCAACACACAACCCAAACCCTCGTCCCAAGCATCCGTGTAGACATCATAGTTATCAAAAATCTCCGAACGGCTAACACCGGTGCCATAGTCAACTTACTCTTCAAGGTATGAAAAGCCCTATCACACTCATTAGTCCATTCAAATTTCACATTCTTCCTGTGTATCACTGGTGAGTGGAGTAGCTATCTTCGAAAAATCTTGCACGAACTTCCGGTAGTAACCAGCCAACCCAAGAAAACTTCTTACCTCTGAAACTGAAGTAGGTCTAGGCCAATTCTCAACTGCCTCGATCTTTGCCGGATCAACTTGAATGTCATCTCCAGAAATGACATGACCCAAGAAACTCACTCGATCCAACCAAAAGTCACCACTTAGAAAACTTTGCATCAATCTGATTCTTCCTCGGTGTGTCCAACACTATCTTTAAGTGTTCCTCGTGTTCTTTCTCATCCTTAGAGTAAACTAGGTTATCGCCTATGAACACTATCACGAACTTATCCAAGTACGGCATGAAAACTCGCCGCATCAAATCCATAAATGCGATGGGGGCATTAATGAGTCCAAAAGGCATGACGAGGAACTCATAATGTCCATATCTCAGATCTTGAAAGCCGTCTTCGGTATATCTCGCTATCTTAACCTTCAATCGATGATATCCGGACCTTAGGTCGATCTTGGAAAACACTTTCTTACCTCAGAATCGATTAAACAGATCATCTATCCTTGGTAGAGGATACTTATTCTTGATGGTAAGGTTGTTCGGTGCTCAGTAGTCGATACACATTCTCATCATGCCGCCATCCTTCTTCTTTACGAACAAAACAGGGGCTCCTGGCGGCGAGTGTAATCGGGCTGAATTATGTTCCTTTCAAGCATATCTTTAAGTTGAGCTTTCAACTCCTTTAATTCAGCCGGTGCCATTCTCAGGGTGCCTTAGCAATCGTGCCGCTCCGGTATCAACTGAATCTCAAACTCTATCTCTCTGTCCGGCATGTTTCCCGGTAGCTCTTCTGGAAACACCTCGGGATATTCTATTACTATAGGCGTTTCTTCCAAATTCGGTTTCACTTGTTCCACATCCACTGCATACAACAAGTAGCCTTCACAACCCTTCTGACAAGCCCTGATGGCCTTGACTGCTGAGATGATCGGATGTCGCTTCTTATTCGGCTTGTACACATAGGGATGTCAAAAACTACCCGTTACCCGGATTCCCGTCCCGAACCCGATCCGAACGGGGTCAAAATCTGAGGGGTTTGACCGGGCGGGGCGGGGGCGGGATAAAATTGCTACCCGTGCGGGGATGGGGGTGGGGCGGGGTATAATATATACCAGCGGGTATAGGCCCGAACCCGTTCCACGAGTGCGACCCGAACCGTCCCACGGGTACCGTTATAATTATGTTCCGTTCGATTGCATCTTAGGTTCCGTTCGATTGCATCTTGTCATCTTAGTGGGGATAAACTATGAAGACTTATTCTATATTGTTCTATTACGGACTCAAAGTTGGTTATTATTCTATGTTGTATTAGTGCGCTCAAAGTTGGTTATTATTCTATATTGTATTAGAGGATTGAAGTTTGTATTTTATTGTGTTGGAGTTTGTATTTTGTTTTGGTTGTGTATAATTTCACTATAATTTGCTTGAGTTCGGGAAAGCGTAAATTCGGGGCGGGCGGGGCGGGGCGGGGCGGGGACCGAGGGGCTGGCTGAAATCGGGAAAGCGGGGGGGGGCGGGGCGGGTAACTCGTTCTCGACGGGGCGGGGCGGGGTGGTGAAAATATTTCCCACGAGGCGAAGGCGAAGGCGAGGGAGTATTCAAAGTTCGGGTATGGGGTGGGGAGCATAAAACCCGTCCCGAACCCCCCCGTTGCCATCCCTATGTACACATTACCTTGATATGTCTTATCTGATTTCCCGGGTATTTTAAAAGTCACTTTCTTCTCTTTACAGTCCACATGAACATAATTCTCGGATAGACAATCTATTCCGAGGATTACATCAAAATCCAAAAAGTCCAAAACTGTAAAGTCACTCTCACATCGATAAGGACCAACTCGAACTTCCACTTGAGGTATCACTCTAGTTACCCTTGTTATCCTCCCTAACGGTGTAGTTATTTCCAAAGTGTTTCTTAAAGGCTCCGAAGGTAAATTCAACTTCCTAGCTACCTTGGTTGACACAAAAGTATTTGACGCTCCCGTATCAAACAAAGCCTTGACCACTAGGTTTTCTAACATTATCGTACCTAAGATGCACATCCATTCATTCATAATACATCACAACATGAATAATCATGCCATAAAATATCTTAATAAAGGAATGAAACAAAACATGGTACCTGAAATAACGTCATCCTCTGGTTCCACAAAGCTAGCATCCGCTGCAAAAACTCGAACCGGTCGGCTCGGGCCGCCTCTCCCGCTTCCTTGACCTGAACCACTCTTGTTTCCCCTGTTGGGACACGCTCTAGAAAAGTGTCCTTGCTCACCACAAACATAACAACCGTTACTACTCTGCATGCACTCTCTTGTATGATTTCTGTTGCACTTGGGGCAAAGTGGTGCACTGTTCGGGTTTTAGCTCTTTGTAGAGCCGTAGTCTTCTTGGCGACTTCTTTGTGGCGCCCCTATAATCGCTTTGACTTGTCCCAAAGTTTCTCTTATTACCAACAACCACTTTGTAGCCCTCTTCCTAAAAGTCTCGACTTCCAAGGCTTTATTCATCAACTCGCCATATTCCTTGCCGTAAAACCTAGCATGCCCGGTCGAATCTCGTAGGCCAACCCATCCTTGTAAAGGGCCATCTTTCTCTCTTCCACTTTCATCAATTCAGATAAAACCTTCCTAACTCGTTGAACTTGTTAGTGTCTTTGGGACACTGCCTCGATGATTACCTTGCTTGTGCTTGAAATTGACTTGCTTTATCTCGCTTGAACCGTAATGAGGAAGTACTCATTATAAAACATAGTCTTGAACCCTTCCCAATCCGTTACCTTACCGTTCTTTGCTTTGAACGACATCAATCCACGCTCCTGCTGCTCCCAACAAAATCGACCGCCAGCTGTGCCATCTCATGTCTCGGGAACATGTATGTTCCTACAAGCTTTCTCGAATCCTCTTATCCATTCCTCTGCTTTAGAATGCTCCACATTACCAAAGAGTTCTCAACTCGATTTCTCCTCAATCTCAGATACCAATCCACGGTGTGTGTGCTCAAAAGCCGGTCTAACGGTAGGTGAACCGGAGGGTAACCAAAGGTACATCTTTGCTTGATCTCATCTGCTGTTGCTGCTTGGGTAAGGTGGGATTACTTGAGGCTCGATCGATCACGGATGGTACCCCGATAAAACTGTGTCGCTGTTGAGGTGATGAAAACCAAAGGGTGGATGACCAACGCCTTCTTTGGTAGTCAAAGCGTGGTGAAGGTGGTCTTGTAGGTTGAGGAACATGACCTACAGGAGGAGGGTAAAAGACCTGCTGCTGCTGAGGATACACTGGAGGGTAAGCACTAGACGGTGGGGGATACACATTGGTCACTGGTGGAGGCACACTAATCGATGGGATGTCTCCTACTACAGTGACACGAATAGGTGCTTGTCCAGGCTCTCCATAAATGTAGTTGTATCTTGGCGGTGGTCGGGGTGGCAGATTCTGATGCGGCCTTGGTGACTCCTCTTGTTGAGACCTTGGTGTAGGTGTGGCTGTATGGGGTGGTGGTGAAAGACTCAAACGAGGCGAAGGATTACGCCTCGCCACAATCCGCCCCTACTACGGGCACTGGGCTATCTGCCCCTTGTCTAACCCCTGAGCTCCCAGCTCCACGAACGCCTCTTCTTGTGGTTACCATTCTGAAAGATCAAGAAAACCAGACGTTACTAAAAGATCTAAAGAAACTTATCTTAAAAGAAAGAAAGCCTAAAGGACGCTTCTCTCTGATACCAACTGTAACGCCCCGTTCCCGGATACTGAGTCCTTATCCGGAAATCGAACGTTCGGCACGTATAAAATAAAAGTAAATTCATTTTATACGTAAGCCTCTACTACGTCGTATCAAATTAAAGGCAAAACGGAAGCAAAACTCGGGTATATAAATTTTTTTCCCAAAATTAAAGAGTAGAAAAGAAATCTAAGGGTAGAAATGTAAATTATTACATTTGGGAAAAGTACGATGATCCCAAAAAAAAGTACGACAAAACTGTCAAGACCAAAGGTCTACCTCAAAAGTAATGAAAGAACAACCAATGAAAAGCAGAATAGAAACATCTTGATACTTCAACGAAGCGCCATCGACGTCGTCGCCAAACTCTTCCCTCGTCAACACCTGTGTTCGCCTTCTCGTCCCCAAACACATAGAAAAAGTATGCATTCGAGGTAAGTACAACGTGCTTAGAAAGAAAGAGAAGCTATGAAAACAATGATAGTTATAAAGAAAAGATAATTATTTAATCAGTTGATTAAATGAGACCGACTCAATCTACGGTTCACTTCATGCTCATCAACATGTTGTGACTAATTGTTTCTACTTAGCCTATCTATGTTACAACCGCACTCAAGGGCACTACGCCAGCGCATCCACCTCAAAGCAGTCCTCTCAGACTTAGGGTCTTTGACCTCTGAGTTCTTCTACCTCGGGGACACTCTTTTGCAACATATTAGTGGATCACACCAATATCCACGAAGTCTAGAAAGGTAGACTCCGATAGCACGCACACCTCAAAGAGAGTCCCTCCGTGCTTAGGGTCTTTTGACCTACGAAGTTCCTCCACCTTCAAAGGTAGCACATGCATCGCGATTTAGCCTGGTGCCTAGCCAAGAGAGTCATGTTGTTTAATCTTTTACTAGTCACATACGTTGTTTATTAAGTGATTAACTAGCCAGCCTAAGTGTTTTCAAATAATCTCCTCACAAATACTACTCTCTTCCTAGACCACTTTAGACACGGACAAGTCCTAGCATATACACGACATTGATGAATACTAATCCATCAAAGCACAAGCCTATCATGCTCTTCCGACGGATCCGAACTTCAACTCCTTTGAAGAGTACATTCGGTGTTTTAACTGAACGAATCGAAGCTCAATTCAGGCTTGTCTAAGTTTTATACCATTTTGACATATCAAGTATAAAGGTTTCATAAGGATAAATCATGTTTATAAGGTGAACAACAACCCACAAGTAAAGAAGGACAAAACAAGCTGACGCCCGTTTAAGACCCTGGGCGCCCGTCTAAACATTACCGGGCGCCCGTCCACTATGCCCGCACGCCCGTCCACCTAAAACGATTTCAATCTGAATGTAAATAGCACCTCAGACGCCCGTCCGGATAAGCCAGGCGCCGTCCGGGAGACCTGACCTAAGCGGGCGCCCGTCCAGAGAACCGACGCCCGTCCACACTGGTTCGACCAAAACCCTAACCTCATCATCATGCGATTTCCGGATCGTATTTCAACCAAACAATGACATATTATCAACACATTGAGCACAAAAGCTTCATTTAACAATACCATAACCCCTATAGACATTTACCAAGGCAACAACTCAATTTTCTAACACCAAAACATCTTAGAACATGATCATATCCCTATAACTAGTAATTGATTTCATAGGACGAGTTCTTCTTACCTAATTTGCGGCCAAACCGATCCAAACTCGGATGAAAGCTCACAACAACACCAAAAGCGATAGCAAACCGTTGTCCTTCTCACGACGCTTCCAATTCTTGAATCGGTTCTGAAAACGATCAACTCTTCCTCTTAGATTTGTGAAGAACTTTCTAACCTCTCCTCTCTCTTTCTCTCAATCGCATAAGGGAGGGGGAAGGGCTGAATGAAAACTGAAAACTCCCTGATTTAAGTTAGGTCTTAATATTAAAAGAGAGTTAATTCTTTTCCTTAATTGCCCTTGACCACAAAAACTGATTTTCCTTTTAATTATATATATAAAACTCGAAATTATATATATAAAACGTCCAAAATAATTAACTCCGAATAAAAGGAAACCGAACCTAATATTTCGTTTTCGCAAAAAGACACGTCTGCCATTTTTCCGAAAATCGGAATATTACACTCAGAGATGCCCATGAAAACTAGCCAAAGGATGTAAATTTAGCGAAACAATAGTTTATGGTTAAACATAAAGCGATAAATAGTCTAAGAGGTATAGATGTTACATATAGTCCACTTCTAAAGGGTAAATCGAATAAATAACTTGAGAAAATAAATTTTAGATATATAACTTAGAGGGAAAAGTTTTTGTTTTCTCTCATTTCCTTTATATTTATAATGCAACACATTTATCAGGAGATAAAAAAGATAATCGCTATCGGGCTTAACGGGCATACGTAATAGTTTTCCTTCAACAGTTTTCTCTATTTTGATTTACTTTATCAGGAGATAAAAAGCGTGTGAATTTTCCGATATAATTCAATGTAAACATAAGACAATTAAAATTTAAGAATGCGGGTTTGAAGTTTGTCATTCATGTTATCCAATTATAAACAATTGCAGGCCCGTTTCAAAATAAACTTGAGGGAATGAGTCAAAAGTCCACTTTTCAATACAAAATAAATAAACGTGACACATTATCTTTTTTAGTTGTAAAATGGGCAAAAAAAAAATTCAGACGGACAAAAATATATTTACTATACGATAGACGCGCGTCCCAGCTCCCAACGTCTTTTTTAATAAAAAAATTTCAAACAACCGTAGCTTTTGATTTAGAACTCCGATCATCAAAAAAATTTCACCAAAATTCATATTTTTTCCCCCTCTTCATTTTGAGATTCATATGATACCCTTCCGACGTAAATTTTGAAAGCCGGAAAAATATTTTCATTAATCGGAGCGTTTTCTTATAAACGACCGTAACTTTTGATTTAGAACACCGATCATCAAAATTCATTCACAAAGATCATTTTTTTTTCTCTTCATTTTAGGATCTTATATGATACCCTTTCGACGTAGTTTTTGAAATCCGAATAATCACAGCGTTTACACTAACACAATAACAATATTAGTATCACAGTATCAGTATCACAGTAACAGTATCACAGTAACACGTTTTATTAACAAAAACAATGATACCATTACCATTAATAGTATACAATTAGCCAAAAATCATAGACTCGGCAAGTTTTACAACAACACCGACAGCCTATATTCCTTTATGAATTAAAACGAACAAACCGTAAACTAAAAATCATTTGGACAATAATGTAATTACATTAACACCCAAAAAAACTTGTGTATTTTGAAATAACACATTCAATCACAATGGAAAAAAAATTCCAACATATATGATAAACAACTTTAACATCAACATATATGATAATTAAGTTACATCAAGGAAAAAATTATTTAAGCACCTAAAAATCTCGACAATGTGGTTTAACATTTTCTCAATAGTTTAAGCTATCATCATCTTTTTCTCCAACTCTACACCAAATGGTTTAACATTTTCTCAATATAGTCAATTTATATACCAAATGATTTAACATTTGTATCATATCTCAATTCACAGATCATTACCAATGAGCATTAGCCTCTTCTTGGAACATTAGCTCGTAGATCTCCGGCTTCGGTTTCAATTCGTTGACCTCAGCACCATAACACAATAATGTGATCGCATGATGACAATATCATTATATGTATCGAGATCACAAAGACGCGATCAAGATCACCCCAAAACAAGTGTATTTGAAATCTTAATGATATGAACCAAGTGAATAACACACTTAAAGAATTGCTCCATTTAGGTATATCCTCCGAAGACCGATATGACAATAGTAAAGAAGCCGAACATGGACCTACTTCCATATCAAACAATACTGGTCTGCGTTGAGAGCATAGTACTATCAGTATAATAAATTACCAGATCCCTAGAACAGTCTCAGCTGGTCCATGAAATCAAAATTTCAAGAACATGAGCTAATATTGAGAGCACAGACAAGATTGGCTGATTTAATCACTAAAATGAAAGGGGCAAAATATTCCTATGTTTGAATTCATAGCTGCTAGTTAAACCAATTAGTAGAGATCTCCCCGCATATAACTCAAAGGGGTAGTCGGAATCAATGAATGTGTAGAGCAATATCAATGAAAAGCAGAGGAAGAAAAAACTCAGAAAACGGACTTTCAAAAAAAAATTCTCAAAGAACAATCCAACCCTGGAACCTAAACAAATTAATGCAAGATTAGTTGCAACCAAATGTATGAAAAGAAAGCACGTAAACTGAAATGAGCCAATAATCAACCATATATTAGAAAATTGCAATTGAGAAACGGAGGAATCATACCTTTCGGGCGTAGAAAAATCAAAGCTCTGAAACTCAAAGAACGAGAACAAGAAATTTGTATAGCAATGAGAAAAGTAAATATGAAGAATAATGGTAATGAGAAAAGTAAATATGAAGAATAATGGTAACTTTGCATAACCTTTCGCTGTGTTGGGCCTCTTTGTTGCCAACTTTGTGCCTGTTAATTTCTACAAATCAGTATCTATACCACTAATTTCACAAATCAGTATCTATACCATACATTCATTTGCATGTTCTCTTATCCATAAAGTTTGTCTTCCGAATCATCTCCCCTGATTGGGTTAATTTTCTTGAGATAAAAATACAAATGGTGGATGAGGATATGCAAAAAGACTAAAACAACAACACTACTGGACCACTCAAAAAAATAAACACACACACAGTTGAAGAAATTGCTGCTCTGGTGACCAGGGGTATTCACGGTTCGGTTTGGTTCAGTTTTAAGTAATTTTAAAACCAAACCAAATATTTCAGTTTGAAAATATGAAACTAAAAAACCAATCATATCATAGACGTTTTGGTTCGGTTCTTCAATTAATCGGGGTTTGGTTCGGTTCGGTTAGTCGGTTTACACTACAAAGACTACCACAAATTAAACATAGTAACTAATTTGATCTAATAACACATGATTACCCCAACATAGACAAATTACTAAAGTTACTTTCTCATTATGTCATTATTTGCTACTCAATTAGTATTATAGGTCGCTAAATTTTTAAAAGGAAAACACCCCGTCGAATAATATATGTAATTAAGAGCGACAAAACGAACGATAGAAAATTAAGTCATCCAAAATATATCAGCACTAAGTGAATTTCAACATACTTCGCAGTCGTCAGATACATAAGTTGATATATTCATATAATCCTCACGCTGAATTGCTATATCTATGTTATTATATCTATATTTCTATCTCCCTCTCCTCTCTCTCTCTCTCTCTCTCTCTCTCTCTATATATATATATATATATAATTGAACATATATATCTTAACAATCATAGTTGTCGGTTTGGTTCGGCTCGTTTTTTTCGGTCTTAGTTTTTAAAACCAAAACCAAACCAATTCAAGTCGGTTTGGTCCGGTTTTACTCGGTTCGGTTTTCATTGTTTTGAAAACCATCTAAACGGTTCGGTTTGCATCGGTTCGGTCTTCAAAACATTGAACTCCCCTAATGGTGACAGTGGTGAAGAATAATAGTTGAAAAAAAAAAGAAGAAAGAGTAGGAAAAAAAGGGCGTGTGTTCTGATTCAGCTTTGTGCTTAATATATTAGGGGTAATTTAGTCCAAACGAAATTATTTTGTCCTAATTGCAACTAAAAAAAAATGTGTGGATCAAAGCTTAATTAAGGAGGAAAAAAAAAATGGATTTAACCTTAATTTTTCCAATAAAGATATACGTGTATAAAAAAGAACTCGCTAATTTAAAGGGTCGGTTGCCTAAAACTTGTATAGGGGAAGAAGCCTTAATATATAACTAGGTGAGTACCATCGACATTACGAAATTTCTAATGGAATCATATTTACACGTAAAATATTTTATATAAATATTGTGAAAAAAAGATAATGGTTGAGAAGGAATGAAATTTGCACGTGTGGATGTAGCAACGTGTACCGAATAGAACTCATCTATAACTAAAGGTGACGTTGGCCCAATTTAGGGCCTGTTGTTTTACAACTTTTCATTTGAAAACCCAAACTTGTGCTTCTTATCTGGGCTATCGGCTCACCTCTTTGTGCCTGATTGATCCACCGAGAGATATCCGTATTCTAGACCAAATAGAAAATACTTAAACTCAAAATTAATCTGTAAACCCATTCTTTTATGGACTACTTTTTTTCTCAAAGAAGTTCTATAAACATCTCATACCTATGTAAGAGTATTTGCCTTGCATAGTGTAAAGATCGTAAATCAAACTCTATGGATCTATAAGAGAAAAAAATGAATCAGATATTCTGATTTTAACTATAAAATACAGATTTTGTAAAATCTACTTTACTTGTATGTTTGAAGTCTCGACAATGAGTCATAATCATGGATTTACGCCATTCACAAAGTTATAAGAATTGGACAATGAAGGTTATTTGGATTGGGGGCTAATCTTTTTAATAATATGTAATAACATTTGTATACTAAAGAGAAATATATCATAAATAAAATTATAAAAAAAATAGAACGTCTAAATAAGGTCAATGGAAATTAATCAAAAACTATAAAACATTTTGCTGGCAAGAAAAATTTCCGTGGACGGTGGTGAGAAAATGTCAAGGAAACCATAAATTATTGCCTTAGAGCCTTATTTTGTCTAATTTTTTTTTTTTTTATTACAAATGAAATGAATAATACTACAACCACATAATATGGGTATAATTTTCCTAAAAAGGAAAGTTCTAGACCTCATCAGCTTATTTTGGCTAATTTGTTGGGGGAAAAAATCCTACTGTAATAACCCTTCCCTAGTTGAGTAGTTACATGGAGTTACCACATGTTTTCCAATTTATTTTTTTGAGTTTATGTTTTTCAATTTAAACACCGTTTGGATCTAAAATGAAAAACAATGTTCCACATTGAGTCATATAATTGCTTTTACAAATAAAAATAAATATAAATAAAAGAAGACGCTGCATTGAATAATGAAAAATTAACGATTATTGTGGTTCCTTTTGTATGATGGTGATCTTAGTAAAATTGCTACTAACGCAACGAAATGTCATAACAAATTATCTTAATGTATCACTTCATTTGATATAATTTTTGGATAACTATATAATAGTATCCACAAGTTTCAGATAAACATATATTAAGGGAATGATATAAACAACTATGCATTAATATTTAATATGATAAACTTATTATTTTCTGTATGAGTAATGCTTATCCTGGACAATCAAACTCAATATTAAAGTTAACATGAACACCCTTAAAAAAAGTATTAAATACCCTTCAAAAAAAAAATATGAAATAAGATGTTTGATACAAATATTCTTTTTCTTCGCATATTCATGGTTCTAATCATTGATCACAGACTTATATCTATCAATAAAGATTATTATTTATTCATTTTTACTATACATAGAGTTAGTTATACATAGAGTTAGTTGTGTATCATTTTCAATTAAAAAAAAAAAAAGGAGTGTATCCTCTTAAAAAAAAAGCAAAAGGAGTCCACTTGGCAAGAAAAGAAGTTTGTTTTAGTTATAGTAAAATACTCACTCCGTTTTTTTATCTGTCATATTTCAGAATTTATTTTTTTATTTATCTGTAATTTTACATTTTTAATATTTCATTATTTTTTTACTTTTTATCAATAAAGTATTTACATCTCCAATAAAAAAATATATTTCCAATACTAAAAACCTTTTTACCAATAAATTATTTACATTCAACAAAAAAAAAAAATACATTTTCAATACTATATTTTAGATATATTAATTATTTTTTTAATTTATATGATTTTTTTCTCTGCGACATATATATAAAAACGGAGAGAGTAGTAAATAGTGTAAATCGTTTATTTTCGTGCTGGTAGTTGTAGGGAAGTTATTGTGTGGTGTCTCCACACGGTGCGAAGACACCGTGTTGTAGCCCTCACACCACACAGTTTTATTCGGTATTTAAACTGTGTGGTTCTTATCGTTTCACCCTTAAATTTCCTCACCACACAATAACTTCCCGTAGTTGTAGGGAAAAAAAGAAAAAACAAAAAAAAAGAGTCAAATGTCAAACCTTTTCTTTATCTTTACACGGTTATAGATCCTTTTCGTACCATTTGCTTTCTCACTTGTTTTAACGGGAAAATGTTACAATACGCGCTTTATATACTGTACATCTAATTATTGTATTGGTGAAATCAGTTTGAACTTTATAACTGAAATAACAAATACAGATATCTATCTAATAAAGAATGATCCCATGGTTGAATTGAAGAATTATTCAGTTAGAGAAAAAAAATAATTGATTCCACTCGAAAAAAAAGAAAATAAAATAATTGATATCGACGTTACAACGAATTTATTCTCAGACATAACACCTACGTACATTCGATGTTGCCATTTAGTTTGAATCAGTCTTTTACATTTGTTAATAATGTCCTATTTTCTAGGATAAATGGCTAAGTAGACTTAGTCTTATTTACATTATTAAGTCTTTGACTTATCTCCTATTTTAGTCTTTAGATTTGTTATTCCCATTTTCCTTGTAAATCATGGCTATATATATAATTCTCGATTCTGATTAATAAAAGTCATTCATCCATTTTAAGCTTTGATAAACTTACATTTGGTATCGGAGCTCTGGGAAAAAACACTTAAACACGAGAGTTTTGTGAGAGGAACTGGAAGGATGTCGGGAGATAAGTTTGTGCAACCATCCATCCCAAAATTTGATGGCCATTACGATCACTCGGGCAATGACCATGGAGAATTTTACGAGAAGCAAGGAGATGTGGAGTCTGGTGGAAGATGGGATTCCATCTAATGTCTTTGTTGGAGACGGGAAGCGGGAAGTGAGGCTGTGAAAATTGATAGAGAGGCCAAATTGAAGGATCTCAAGGTCAAGAATTTCTATTTCAAGCTATTGATGAGGGAAATGCAGACGATTTTGGATAAAGGAACATCCAAACTCATTTGGGAGTCAATGAAACGAAAATATCGAGGGCTCCACAAAGGTTAAGAGGCACAACTTGAGGCCTACTAGAGAATTTGAGCTCCTTGGATGAATGAAGGGAAAAGGTGGAGCGACTTTACAGGAAGGTCTGTGTGTGTGGTCAACAAAATGAAGGCTAATGGTGATTCCATGAATCAAAAATGCGATGGTGAGCAAAGTTCTCAGATCATTACAATCCAAATTCAATTATGTGGTTTGTTCCATAGAAGAATGTAATGATCTGAGTGTCTTGACGATTGATGAGCTACATGGGAGTTTACTGGTGCATGAGCAGAGAATGCAAGGCCAGGGACAATTAGAAGAAGAGCATGCCCTAAAAGCCTCAGATGATAGAAGTGGCAGAGGTAGGGGAAGAGGAGCATCTAGAGGGAGAGGAAGAGGAAGAAATACAGGCAACAAAGAAGCGGTTGAATGCTATAAGTGTCACAAACTGGGACACTTTAGATATGAGTGCCCAGAATGGGACAAAAAGGCTAATTTTGCAGAAATTGAAGAAGAAGAAGAGCTGTTACTGATGGCCTATGATGAACAATTGGTGCTGATGGCCCAGGAGAAATCTGGCAATGAAGAGATGTGGTTTTTAGACTCTGGGTGCAGCAATCATATGACTGGCAACAAGAACTGGTTTTCAGAAATCAGTGAACAAGGGCTAAGCAGGACAGTAAAATTGGGAAATGGCACAAAGATGCAGGTTGCAGCAAAAGGAAACATCAGGATTCATTTGAATGGTATGATTCAGGTAATCTCTGATGTGTACTATGTCCCTGATCTGAAGAGCAACCTATTTAGCATGGGAGCAAACTACAAGAGAAAGGATTGGCCATTTTGTTCTCTAATGGCACATGTAAGGTGTTCCATGATGATAGAGGAGTAATAATGCACACCAACATGAGCAAAAACAGGATGTTTTGGTTGACAACTACTATGGCACCTAAAACCAAAACATCCATGTGTTTGAAATCAGAAGGAGAAATAGATCAAACAACACACATGTGGCACTGCAGACTTGGACATCTCAATTACAAGAGTCTGAGGACACTTGCCTCTAAGAAGATGGTGGAAGGAATTTGCATTCCTAGAAGCACCAGAGAGAATATGCACAACTTGTGCGGTGGGAAAGCAACATAGAGAGGCCATATCAAAGAAGAGTTTATGGAGAGCATCAAAGCAATTACAATTGATACATTCTGACATCTGTGGACCTATCAAACCAACCTCTAGCAGTGGAAAAAGGTACTTCTTGAGTCTTATTGATGATTTTTCTAGAAAAACCTGGGTATATCTGTTACATGAAAAATCAGAAGCATTTGTTACTTTCAAAAACTTTAAGAATCAAGGTTGAAAAGAAATAAAGCTGCGTAACCAAATTTTAAACAGATGCAGAGGTGGTGAGTTTAATTCGAGATGAGTTTGATAAGTTTTGTGTGTCACAAGGGATTACTAGACAATTGTGATAGAGACTACACCCTCAAAGAAAATGTGTAGTAGTGAGAGGAAGAATAGGACAATTATGGATCTTTGTTAGATCCATGTTAAATGAAAGACAGTCCCTAAAATCTTTTGGCGAAGCGGCTAGATGGTGTGTCCATATTCGAATAGATGTCCAACTCTGACCTTCTTGAAAATATTACACGAGGAGGCATGGAGTGGTAAGACACCTCTGATGAATTATTTTCGAATTTTTGGATGTATAGCACATGTCCATGTGCCAGATCAAAAAAGGAGCAAACTAGATGATAAAAGCAAGAGGTGTGTATTTCTGGGGGTCAGTGATGAGTCCAAAGCTTGGAGACTATATGATCCTAGTTCCAAAAGATCATAATAAGCAAAGATGTTGTGTTTGAAGAAGGAGAAAGTGGGGGTGGGGTAGGACAAATCTTGAAATACAACAAGATTTACTAGAATGGCCGGAAGAAGAATCTACATTTGAAGATGAACCAGAAGGTGTGGAACCAGAGAATGCAGAACCATCACCCCCACACTCCCCTTCCACTGGATCAGGTCAAATAGAAAGATCTCCTACAACTCAAACAAATTCAGTTCAAAGGAGGCGTGAAGAGAAAGGAGAGCTCCAGTTGGTTGAAAGATTTTGATCTGAGGGGATGAAGCGGAAGAAGATTCGAAGATACACTTCATGCCATGATGGTTCTGAAAGGATCCCATAATATTTGAAGAGGCCATCAAAGATGACAAGTGGAGAAAAGCAATGGGATCAGAAATAGATGCTATTGAAAGAAATAACACATGGGAGCTCACCTCACTACCTAAAGGTGAGAAAACTATTGGAGTTAAGTGGGTGTTCAAGACAAAATTGAATGAAAAGGGAGATGTGGAGAAATTCAAGACAAGACTAGTGGCAAAGGGCTATGCCCAGAGACAAGGGATAGACTATACAGAAGTTTTTGCACCTGTTGCAAGACTTGACACAATTAGAGTGATACTTGCAACAGCTGCACAGTATGGATGGACTGTGTTTCAACTTGATGTAAAAAGTGCATTTCTCAATGGGGAGCTAAAAGAAACAGTGTTTGTAGATCAACCAGAAGGCTTTGTGAAGCAGGGGGAAGAAGAGAAGGTCTACAGGTTGAAAAAGGCATTGTATGGTTTGAAACAAGCTCCTGTGAGCTTGCAGTGCAGATTGAGCCATACTTTGCACAAGAAAATTTTGTGAAGTGTCCTCGCTGAACACACACTATTCACAAAAAAGAGAGGAAGTAATGTGTTAATTGTGAGCTTATATGTGGATGATTTAATATTTACAGGCCAACCGACCATATGTGTGCTAACTTCAAGGAATCAATGATGAGAGAATTTGAAATGTCGATTTGGGAAAGATGAAGTATTTTAGGAATAGAAGTCAAGCAAAAGAGTTATGGAATTTTCTATGCCAACAGAAGTATGCAAATGAAGTGCTGGCAAGGTTTGGCATGTCAGATAGCAATGCAGTGAGGAATCCTATTGTTCCAGGTACTAAACTTTCAAAAGATGAAGGGGGAAATCCAGTAGATGAGACTATGTTTAAACAGCTAGTAGGAAGTCTCATGTATTTGACAGTAACAAGGCCAGACTTGATGTATTGTGTGAGTTTGCTAAGCAGGTTTGTGTCGAGACCAACCATAGTACATTGGACAAAGACTAAAAGAATGCTAAGATATCTCGAAAGCACTTCTGAGATCTTGGCATTTTGTACAGAAGAGGTGAAGTTGAGTTCAAACTCATAGGTTTTACTGATAGTGATTATGCAGGGGATTTGTTAGACAGAAGGAGCACTTCTGGCTATGTGTTCTTTCTTGGATCCAGTGTTGTGGCATGGTGTTCTAAAAGCAACCAGTGGTTGCTTTATCTACTCTGAGGCAGAGTACATTCAAAGAAATTGTATGTGCTTGCCATGTGTGTTTGGCTTAAGATGATTCTGGAAACACTTGGAGTTGAGGCAGAGCAAATACATTGATCATGTGTGATAACAACTCAACTATAAAGCTATCTAGAATCCTGTGTTTCATGGAAAAAGCAAGCACATTGATGTTAGATTCCATTTTCTAAGGAATCTTGTGAATGATGGAGTTGTGGACTGAATTATTGCAATACTCAAGAGCAAGTGGTGACATTATGACAAAACCACTAAAGTTGGATCAATTTGAAAAATTGCGTGGAAAAGCGGGGTTGATTGCAAATTGGTAGAGTAAACTAAAGAAGATCTTCGATTTAAAGGAGGAATGTTGCCATTTAGTTTGAATCGATCTTTTTCATTTGTTAATAATGTCCTATTTTCTAGGATAAATGGCTAAGTAGACTTAGTCTTATTTACATTATTAAGTCTTTGCACTATCTCCTATTTTAGTGCTTAGATTTGTTATTCCCATTTTCCTTGTAAATCATGGCTATATATAATTTTTCGATTCTGATTAATAAAAGTGACATTCCTCCATTTTAAGGCTTTGATAAACTTACATTCGACGTTATGTAAATTCAATATTCGTTTTTACATTGATGAATGTTCATTTTGACTTTCTTAAAATCGATCATAACCCGAGGTGTGTTGTTAATATGAATATATAACTGGCGGATCTAAGTGCATCAAGGAAGGGTCACGTAACCCCATTGAGATCCGAAAAATTATTTTAATATTAAAAGCGATGTAGCTTTATTGTTAAAAAATATCATTTTATTATTAAAAATATAGTTTTAGGTTCTAGTGGAACAATTTTTTGAATGAAAAACATAGCTTTATTGTTCGGTGACCCCACTAAAAAACATTTCTGAATCGGCATATGTATATATATATATAATAATGAAACAACGTCCAAATATAAAATACGGGCGTTCTATATAATAGAAATTGTGTTATCATTAGGCTGTAGAAAAGGACATTTCAGAGGACGGAGAAAAACACGTACAATCATGTAGTTGAAGGATTTTTTCAACACACTTTATGATTCATTATTTATTGAATATAATTAAATACTCACCCCGTTTCAAAATAACTGATGCAGTTGCCAAAATTATTTGTTCCATATTATGTGAGTCAGTTACATTTTCAATACAGTATTTATTGTATTTTTCCTTATTTTACCCTTATTTATTACAATATGAGAGATAAAAAAACAAGGCTACATTAATTATACTCAAGGGCTTTTTAGTCATTTCATTCTTAAAGTCGATGCATTAATTTAATTTCTTAATATGTGTGTTTTTTATAACTGCATCAGATAAATTGGAACGGAGAGAGTACTATTTTTCTGGTATTTGCTTCCATTGCACTTTATTTCTTGCCTGTTGTTGTTATTCACACCTTTAATTTAATTTTCATCAACACCACACAGAGATATTAGAGTTTTCTGTATATCTGTATAGGTATGGTATCTAAATTCATTATGATGTTAGTCTCGCTTGTTTTGCGTGCAAATCCCACTTAAAAAATTCCATGACCAAAAGCAACTAAAGTGGTGATTCATCCCACTCCAATTGAAAATGTTTATTCCATATCTAAAATCCGTTTATAATGAATGTTTTTTTTTTTTTTGGGAGAAAGTTTATATTGAATGTTTGACACATCATATGATTAACAATCAATTATTTTTCATTACGTTTTAACTATTGTATTAATGACATTCAAGAGATATTTTAGTTATTTTTTCTTAAAATTTATGTTGTTTATTCACTTTTTTTAATATTTGTGAGAACACATTAAATTAACAACTTATTTTCATTAAATTATAACTATTGTATTAATGAAATTCAATAGATATTTTAGTTATTTTTCCTTAAAAGATTTATGTTGTTTATTATCCATTTTTAAGGAAATTCTGACAAGAGCCACCTGAGTTGGCTAACATTGATTGGATAAAAATTATAGATTGATTTTGTAGTTATTGTCAAGTTGATTAGAAGAAGATGTAATGGTAAAAATAAAAATTCCCTACAACCACCACCGGTGGTACAGTGTCTCCCCAGCTTCCTTCCACCATTCTTTATCTGTCAAACACCGCAGAAGAAAGACAATCATGAAGTTTAATGCCTTCTCCCAAATACCAACAAAATAAATAAATTAGAGCCTTGATTTCACTTTGACACCACTGCACCCAGGAATAATGAAATCATTTTTTGAACAAAACCCACCTGAAAAACTCAAGCAAACTGAGTAATTTCATCATCTTCATAGCCTCTTCAGAAATTTGGTAAAAGAAGGACAGAAGGGAAGAGAAAGGGAAAGGGAAGAAGATGAGTTGTGAATCATACATAATAGATAATGTTCTTTGCCATTATCTAGAAACAGAGAATGCTATAGAGAATGTCCTCTCCATTTCAACACCATTATTTTGCAAATTAAAATTTCCTCACTCTTTTCTGCAACTTCCTCAATTGACTATGTCTAAAAGCTTCCCATTAGGGTTGCTCTAACTCGACCTTTCACCCCAAAATCTTAACAGCTACCCTACCATCCTACCCTTTTACCACCCCCACTATCTTACCCCTACATCAAAAATGAAAGAACCTCTAAGCATAACAGTCACCAGTCAGAAATACGTACCAGTAAAACACCATGCACCCCAAAACTGCATATGACCTACATATTCTTGTTCCTTATAAGTCCTTCAAACACATCACATCTGCTTAGTGAGAAAAGTAAAGCAGTTGATGAACAAAGAAATTTTATATCCGATACAATTTAAATATTTCAATCAATGTGTATTCATTGAATCAAAATCTAAACGAATTAACTAACAACCAAACAAAACTTTTCGGAAGCACCATTCAAGAAAACAAACTGCAACAAATTTCAAAACGAACTGCAACGCGAGAGATTCTGTACAGGTCCAGTCATCTCAGAAATGTGTATTATATACAATATATGTTAATTACTACAAAGGAAAGTAAAAAAAAAAAACCTATCAAAATTTATGATTTGTAGTGTCTAAACTTTAACTAATAAGATCAAAATCCTTCATCATATAATCTATCATCTAATTAAGAAGGGCATTAACAAAATCCCCCCAAATCAATTACCATAACACTAATGTCATCAGCAGAACCCCTAGAAATGGCAAGATCAATGAGCTTTTTACATGCTTCGGGCTTACTTGAGCTAATCCAAAGAGGTCTAGCAATGTCTACAGCCTCTTGGTTACTAACTTTGTCCCATAATCCATCAGAAGCAAGGATCAAGAATTCGATCTCCGAATCGAGTGCAACAACTTTGGTTTCGGGTTCAGCTATAACCCATTGCTTAAGGTACTGATCACCAATTCCTCTTGACACAGCTAAAGATCCATGTACTCTCCAAGTTCCTTTGCAGCAATCTATATATCCACCCTGCAAAAAATAACAAACAAAACATTAGTAAATACTCAAGCTTCATCAAATACCGTGGTATGAGGGAATCGGGATCCTTTCAATTAGGCCCGCCATCTAATTCATCTCGTAACACCACAAAGCATATGCCGAGATTGTTTATAAGCTTATGTTGTGACGTTACTAGACAAATCAAAGGACGGGCCTCCTTTCAGTGAGGCCTGCCCCTGTCCTGTGATTCATCCAATCACATCACAAAGTATTACCGTGTGATGTACTAAGACAAATCACAAGACGGGCCTCGTGTACTGTGATCTCACCCAATGACATCACAAAGTAATACGTTGTGATGTTACTAGACGAATCACAGGACATGCCTCCTTTCATTGGGGATGGCCCGTGCCATGTGATTCGTCCAGTAACATCACAAAACTTACAATATGATGTTACTAGACGAATCACAAGGCGGGCCTCACGGGAAGATCTGGTCTTAGTGAAGGGGAAACAAAAGGGTTCATGAATAGTTGCTTACAAGGGCTTCAATTCTATCTTTCTCGTCTTGTCTAGAAGGCCGGTGATCGGAAGTGAGGGCTTCAGCAACACCGCCTCTACTTAAAACAGCACGGCAATCACCGGCATTGGAAACTACTAGGTTACCCTTCTTGATCAATGCTGTTACAGAGCAAGATCCACCCCAAACATCTTGCTTTAGAAAATCAGAATCCGTTTTCAAATAACCAATCTTCACAGCCTCTTCAATATCATTATTAGTCTTTCCTTCTATTTCATCTATTATGTTCTTGGTCAAATTCTCAGCTGCAAATTCAGCAGCTTTTGCACCTCCATGCCCATCAAATACACCAAAACAAGCCTGTAAAATCAATTTTATCATCATTAATTTCATATTTACATCAATTTTAACCTAATAAGATCATTCATCCACAACTTAAAGGGTGACCCAAGATCTAAATACTAATTGATGCTTGCGAATTAAACAGTATAAATTAAATCTGAACATCAATTTAAGCTAATTAAAAAAGCCCTTAAAACCAGAGGGCCAAGGCACCTTCTAGGGTTCAGATTATTTATATGAGAAAATATAATGTTCTACAGGAAAAAAGAAAGAGAAGGAAAGGTAACCTAGAACAGAAAAAGAAACAAGTGAACAGAACATTACCAGTTTGGAATCGCTTTGAAGATTAACAACCCTAGCAGAATAACGATCCTCCATAGCCTCCCTCCTCCCCTTTTTACAGTATACCGCAAACCCATCTCCAATCTCTTCCAACGCCTCAGCCGCGGCACAAGGGGTGGCCGGAAAATTTCCATTACTACTCGTTAAAGCCACCGGAATATCCAATCTAGCCGGCCTCTTCCTCTTCAAAACAGGAGGCGACAACGTCGAAGACGGTTCCACGAAATCCCCTGCAGCCTTGATAAAACCACTCGGACTAGGTGGCGGCTTCTGAATCCTTAAAAGCCTCAACGCCGACGGCGATGAAGGGTTCTTCAGTGTCTCAGTTGAATTACAAGAAGTGTTGGCAGTTTTACTGAACAGAGAAGAGGAGTGCCGGGTTGACGGAGAGAAAACAGGTGAGCCGGACATTGCAACGGTACAAGACATCTTAGTTTCTTTCTTCTAATGTTTGATTTTGAATTGTAGCTTTTGGGATATCAACGTTCAAAGTTCGACTGATTCAAGAAAAAAATTGTAGTAAGAATAATTATGAAATAAGGATTTGGTGAGAGGTGGATATTTATATGAACGGCAGCTGGGGTCTAGAGACGGTGGAGTCAAAGTGGGGGCCACCGGTCATTCGCGTGTATCGATAGCGTCAAAGGTTCCTTTTAATTGGGGTTTTGACCAGCGAACAGCTCTTTTTTTTTTTTTTTTTTGGTATTCACTTTTTTTATTCATTTATTTTGCCAGCTTTCCTTCGTAATCTCGTCGGTTTCCAACTTTCCATATCGCGTCTTGGACAATCAATGTGGTGTCATAAACACGGATCCACCATTTTTCCTTTGAGTGATTTTATGGTGTAATTCATTGTAGGAATGTTGTCTACGTGTTGGCGTATTTTAGGCGCTTTCATTTTAACTCTCTTTCATATAATACATTTTTGGCGTGTGTGAGAGGTTAGAAATGAAAGATGGTAAATAAATATCTTAATTTAGTACATAACCTTCATCTGACAGTTCTTGTATAAATTTTCTTTTCCTTCTCTCTTTTCTTTTCTTCGTTTTTATTTTTTTATTTTTATTGGCACACTATAATTTACAACTGACATCATATTACTCCCGATACCACAAAAATTTATTTCTGCGTCCGGTGATTTTCCCGATACAACAAAAAATTACTTCTGCATCCGGTGATTTTTTATAAATGGAACGTCCGTCACACTGGTATTCCTTGTTAACACCAACGTCAATGATAGTGACGTTGATGTTCAACAAAAAAACACCAGTGTGACTGGCATTCTCATTTATAAAAAGTGTTAAACTTAGAAACGTCAGTCCACCATTTTTCACTGGTGTTACTTGTTAAACAACTGGCATTGGTGTTCAACAAGGAACACCAATATGACTGACGTTTTTTTCATACGAAAAAATAATCAGAAAATTGATGTCAATAGTAATTTGAAATGTGCCGATAGAACCTACCTCCTTCTTCTTCTTTTTTTTTTTTTTTTTTCCCCCTTATCTCATTTTCCTTTTTGTTAACTTTTTCCGTTCTATTTTAAGTGTCCCTTTGGTTTATTTTCTTTTTTGGAACACCTTTGGGTTAATTTCGCATTAGTTTAATGTGATTTTAGCCAAGGACAATCATAAATTTTTTGTCGGGTGGGTTTGAACCTTTTTTTTTTCAATATTATTTTTAAGGCATAATTTTCTGATAAAAATTAAAATTTATGATCTATTTTTTTACTTCAACACCACAAGACAAACGTTACAGCGAGTGTCAATCCAGTAGATCTGACGTTACTCACCAGTACACTTTCCTATAACGTCAGTGTCATCAATGAAACTACTATTTTAACGTCAGGTACCGCTGACGTTATTTTCATGAATAATAATCGTGGTGCTTAAAATAATTATTTGAGTGTTAGAAATAATTGTGGTGCCGGAAGTAAAAGCAATAGAATATTTTCTTGTTGTAATATATATTTTAGTGGTTCAGGTTATGTGGATTGTAAGGCTAATTATTTACTGCGCTGATCGGTTGGTGGACTTACGTGCTACATAGAAAGAAAAGAAAAAAGTTGGGTGGGTTTAGCCCACCTTTGCCCATATACCAATTCCGTCCTTGATTTTAGCTCATCCCTAGTAGAAACATTTTGCATGCTTACCCCGAGCTCAAGGCATCTAGACTTGATACTATGGAAGCCTCGAACGGTGTTTTTCGAGGAATCCTCATAGCCCTAAAGGTGTGTAGAGGAGTAGTAAGGCCATCAAGATTCAAGACTCTTGGGTGCTCCCGTTATAGGTTATATATAATCAAGGACGGAGCTAGGATTTTAATTTAAGGTGAGCTCTATATCTGGTTCGTCTGGTGGGTTGGATTTCAAAATTTTGATGGATCAAATTGGATTACATCGATTTTTTTGTATAATATTTTTTTGTCCGGATGGGCTTAGCCTCCCTAAACATACTACATATCTTCGTCCTTGTATATAACTACAACCAAAATCAGATAATTAGGTTGTATTTTAGACTTTTTTTTTCCTTACAATTTGTGATGTTTATTCACTTTATTGATTCATGTAAAACCTTTAAAAGAACCTATATTTTGAGATAAACAAGGTAATAATTATTTTATTCACCAAGTCAAGATGAAATCAAATTTAGAAATTTTACTCAAGTGTCATCAATAATATTAAACATCCATAAAAACACACTTGACTGCATGAAAATGTTTTAGGGAATGTCCAATGCGTGTGAGTCAAAACAAAATTTGATACTTATACGAATGTACTTGGATCTTCAATGGTAAAGTTTGTAAGGTCATGAATTTAAATTTGGCCCGTCAAAAAAGAAAATTTAAATTTGGTATTAGTAGGGCAAATCAAACCCATGATACGTGTCTATTTGAATCAGAAGTCAAAATTTAATATCTACGTGCACTATTTATAAGGTATCGAAAATTTCATGTCTAACCATAAGTAGCAAAATTTAAATTATTTTGTGGAATTAAAGATGTGACTTATGAGATCTTGATTTTTTCAGTCTGATGATATTCGATCTGTTTTTCAGTTTTCCTTTCGTTTTTGGATGCAATGTGCATCAGTTTCTACATGGTATCAGAGCATTTGATGCTTCCGATCATTGTTTTACTCTGATTTTGCTGTTTCATTCTGATTTTGTTGAAGATTCTTATCTTCATTTTCCAGTTTCATCAGTTTCTTCGTAAACTCCTATTTTCTTGCTCAAGTTATGGCAGAAATGGCTCAGAATCAAGCGTTGTTACTAGGAAGTCCGTTCAATATCCATCCTAGTGAAAATCCTTCCTTAATCTTGGTGCAACCACCGCTGAATAACAAGAATTGGCATCCTTGGAGTTGGTCCATGAAGAGTCACCTCATTACCAAGAATAAAATCGGTTTTATAGATGGTTCCATTGAGAAACCAGCTGCAAATTCTCCTGAATTTCAGGTATGGCAACAGTGTAATGCCTTTGTTACTGGTTGGATAGTTAAATTCAGTGATTCCTTCCATAGCACAAAGTATAATGTACAAACCTAGTCCTAGGATTATTTGGCTAGATCTTGAATCAAGGTTTCCAAGATTGGATGTTTTCAGAGTTTCTGATTTGTTAGAAGAAGTTCATACAGTCAAGCAGAAAGATCTTGATGTTACTAGTTACTTTACTAAAGTGAAGACACTTTGGGAAGAATTTGATCTTATGAGACCTACTCCAACCTGTAAATGTGAACCAAGATGCACCTGAGATGTGCTTAAAACGTTTGCAGATTATGCAGAAACAGAAAAAGTAGTCTGGTTTTTGAAAGGTTTGAATCATGAGTATTCCTAAGTAAAGACACAAGCACAATTGATGCATCATGTGCCAGATCTTAACAATGTGTTTGCTATGGCCTTAAAACTTGAGGCACAAAAGGAATATGAGTCAGCACAGACTTCTCATCGGGTTTTCTATAATAAGGCTTTCAATTCAGCTGTTGGTTCTTCACAACAGAATCAGAACTCATACAATAAGGTTCCTAATTTCAATGGTGCTGGGAATACTGGTTTTAGAAAGGGTAACAATGTGCAAGACAGAAAGAAAATTCAGTGCACTTTTTGTGGTTTCATAGGGCATAATGTTGATAAATGTTACAAGAAACATGGGTTCCCACCTGGTTTCAAACCAGAAACAACTCCAGATAATTGTATTGATGAGAGCCCCATTGATGTTGCACAGATCCAGAGTCTTTCACATTGAACAAACTGCAGTATCAACAACTTATGAAGCTGCTGGATTCACAGAGAACAGACAACTTTGCTCATATGGCTAATCAGGCCACAGTCCTCACATATAACTTTGATCCTACATCAGATATACCAGGTTTTCCTAAATCTTCTAGTCTTTGGATCATAGACAGTAGTGCCACAGATCATATAGTTAATAGGATTGGTTCATTGGTCAATGCCAAACTTGTCAACCATATGATGGTTGGCCTACCAAATGGTTCTAGTGTTGTAGTTTCACATGTAGGACAAGTACATTTGAACCCTAATGTAGTTCTATCAAATGTTCTGTGCATTCTTGTTTTTAAATTTAATCTAATCTCTTTAGCTAGATTGACTGTTCTAATGTAGTATTTGCTCTTAATAAATGTTTGATACAGGACAAGAAGTTGGGACTGTGATTGGATCAGCTAGCAAGAGGAATGGACTATATGTTTTGGATGCTACTTGTTCCTCTTTGCCTCATGCACACCATATTCCTGCTGTTACAACTAGTATTGCTGATAATGAGCTTTGGCATTACATGCTAGGGCACTTGTCAAATAAGAGATTAGTAGATTTACAATTGTGTACAGAACAGCAACCTGTAACTACAGTCTGTCATATTTGTTATTTAGCCAAACAGAAAAGAACTTCTTTTCCTTTGAGTACTAGTTCTGTTGATGCTATTTTTGACTTGATACATGTTGATATATGGGGTCCCTATAGACAACAGACAGTACATAATCAGTCTTATTTCCTAACTATTGTTGATGATTTCTCTAGGTTTACATGGATTTTCTTAATGAAATGTAAATCAGAAGCTAGGGAGCTTGTTAAGTCTTTTTTCCAAAATTCACATGTTCAATTCAATAAACATATTAAAGTGATAAGGACTGATAATGGTTACGAGTTCAATATGCCCGAATTTTATAGAGAAAAGAAGTTGTGCATCAAACATTTTATGTAGACACACCATGGAAAAATGGTATAGTAGAAAGGAAACATCAACACATTATGAATGTAGCGAGATCTTTGAAATTTCAATCAAATTTACCTTTGTCATACTGGGGTTATTGTGTTTCTCATGTTGTCACTTTGATTAACCTCACTCTTTCTCCAGCTTTAAGAAACAAGACACCATTTCAATTGTTGTACAATAAGTTGCATGTTTATAATGATTTAAGGGTCTTTGGCTGTCTGGTGTATGCCTCTACTTCAGCTCATAACAGACCAAAATTTGAACCTAGAGCAAGAGACTGCATCTATATAGGCATACCTCAACATACAAAAGGACATATACTTTTTGATAAATCTACTAGAGATATTTTTGTATCTAGGGATGTGAAGTTCTATGAAAATTTGTTTCCTTTACATATTAAAGACACATGTACAATCCTTACAGTGGATGCCATTCCCATACCAGTTCCATATTTGGACACTACAGAGGACTTATCAGTTGATGCATCACATACTCAAAGTGCAGGGGTGAATCTCAGCAACAACTCATACATCAGGAAGTGCATTATGCACCTCCTGTTACCAGAAGATCTACAAGGACAAGACAACAACCATCATACCTGGATCAGTATGTATTTCCTACAAATAAGTCATCACATGCCCTCAACAATTTTATTGGCTATGACAACTTAACAAATGGCTATAAAAGTTTTGTGTGCCTGACAGACACCCTCACAGAACCTAAGACATACAACCAAGCAATCAGGCATGACTGTTGGAAAGAAGCTATGCAAAAGGAACTAGATGCCCTGCAGGCCATTCACACATGGGAGGTGGTTTCTTTGCCACCAGGAAAGAAAACTATAGGCTGCAAATGGGTATACAAAATAAAATATCATGTTGATGGTTCAATAGAAAGATACAAGGCAAGGCTAGTAGCTAATGGGTGTTGGATGTAATATCGCCGGATGGATCATAGATCCACCCGATTACGCAGCGGAAAGTATAAGATCTAGATCTAGTCAACCAAAATACATAAAATAATAGATCTAAACCTACGAGGGGGTTTAGATTACCAACCTTTTTATGGTGCAATTACTCCAAGAACAAAGGTCAATCCAAGATCCAAGCTAGATGAGAAACCACAATCTTCCAACGTGTGTTTCCAAGCAACACCAGGTGGATGGTTTTTCAAGCCGCCGGACCTCCTCGATATGCTACCTTAGAAAACCCGAAGTTTTCTAAAACTCAAACCCAAGGAAAAAGAGCCGAAATTTCTAAGCTATTTTTCTCCCAATATGTTGAAAATTACTTGTGTCAATATGCTTGAGAGAACTCTCTTTATATAGGAGAGTAATCCTTGTCCTCCAAGGATTTAATAATTAAGAGATAATTATTAGATTGATCCTTATTTTAAATAAAAGATAAATATAATATATATCCCAAACAAATTAGGATAAATAAATATATTATCCAATATTCCATGACTTATCATTTAACAAATAAATAAGTAAATCATATATCAAATAATTATCCAAGAAAAACTAATTTCTTTCTAATTATTTAACACTCACAAAATGCGCCCCAACCCCTAGATAAATAGGTCCACACGCATTTTTTACACATTGGGCCGAGTCCACGAAAAAAATATCTTTTCATGTATTTAATTATCTAGTCCAACTAAACAATTAATCCACATATTAATTAAACAGTCCAATCCAACTATTTAATTATAATTGAGGTGAAACGACGAGAAAACGTATATGCTATAGGAGCCACGTCGGGGACCATGGATCCATATTCAGTAGCTATAATAAATTGAATAAAATTATTCGCCAGACCGAACAATTATATTCAATCTATTAATTCCGGGATTACATCACCATAAACCTGAAACTGAACTCTGCCGAATATAGATAACTTACACTCAACCATGAGTTGATAAGCGTCCACTGATATAATCATTACATACGGATAAATCCTCCATAGATCGCTCGCTTTGATTCGGGATATCTCCGTAAACCCTTCTCGAAACCTCTTATCCTTATTTACCATTAACCCTCTAGTGATCAATTAGTTCATAACTAATATAATATGAACTCCGCGGATCGATCAGTTTCTAGGATTAACAAATAAGGGAACTGTCTGTCTGCTTCCCGATGGAAGGAATGGATTCCATATCTGTGATAGCACAGACTACTCACTCATCCCAGAATAGAGCCAACGAGAAGTGTTGGACCACATATTGCGAAGTGATCCTTACTAACACATCAAACTCTACCCTAGTCTAAGCAGTTGTCTGTGATCACGTCAGGATTGAGATTAATCCATATATGATCATCTTGTGATTCGATAAGACTTCTCGATCACAGAATTATATCGAGAACTCAAATCAAATCGGTCCAACCCTATATGATTATCATCATATATAAATGCCACACTAGGTACCTTATTACCGACCGTCCGGATAAGACTATCACACCTAAAGTGTTCTGGGCGCATTATTAGCAAATTAACATTGAGACCCGTACTCAGATTAATAAACGCTACGAACTTTTTTAATTTTTAAGTACATCTCACTAACTCAATCCTCTTGTGTATAGCTATACACTGAGTTATGTGATTACATAAACGAGGTACTTAGGGTTTTCAGTAGTGTCTTAATTATAAGCATACATGCATATAATAAGATGAATTATTAATTCTGTCATAAAAACAATTAGATAATTGTCTTTCGGGAACTACACCTAACAATGGGTACACACAAACCTATGGAATAGACTATGAAGAGACTTTCTCACCAGTTGCCAAAGTCACAACAATAAGAAACCTATTAGCTCTAGCAGCATCAAAGAATTGGCACATCCATCAAACGGATGTAAAACAATGCTTTCTTACATGGAGAGCTTGATGAAGAAGTTTACATGGATTTGCCTTTAGGATTCAGATTAGACAAGCCTAATCAGGTCTGCAAGTTAACAAGATCATTGTATGGCCTTAAACAGGCCAACAGACAATGGAACACAAAGCTGACTACTGCCCTAACAGATATTGGTTTTGTTCAGTCTCAAAATGACCATAGTCTTTTCACAAAAGGATCAAGGGACAACTTCATAGCCCTCCTGGTCTATGTGGATGACATTATAGCCACTAGTGCTTCAATGCATCCAATCAATGAGGTCAAACAACTCCTACACAGCAAGTTCCAGATCAAAGATATTGGCACCCTGAGATATTTTCTAGGAGTGGAAGTTGCAAGAACAGACAAAGGTATTTCAATCAACCAAAGGAAGTATGCCCTTAATCTCTTACAAGAATATGGTTTCACTAAAGCAAAACCAGTGAATACACCTCTGAATTCCAAACAGAAATTAACAGCAGAGGATTCAGAATTGCTTACTGACAACACATCTTATAGAACATTAATAGGAAAACCGATCTATCTATCTTTTACAAGTCCAGACCTAGCATTTGCAGTGCGGCAATTAAGTCAGTTCCTATCACATCCTACATTTAACCATATGCAAGCTGCTCACATGTTACTCAGATATATCAAAAGGAATCCTGGACAAGGTTTGTTCTTTCCTACTGACAATGATCTACAGTTAAAAGGCTACACAGACTCAGATTGGGCAGGGTGTGAGGATTCAAGAAAATCTATTTCTGGATACATAATGTTCCTAGGAGCTGCACATGTGTCCTAGAAAGCCAAGAAACAAACCACCATTGCCAGAAGTTCATCAGAAGCTGAATATAAGGCAATGGCTTCTGCAATATGTGAACTTTAATACCTATACTGCTATTCTGTGATAATGCAAGTGCTTTTCACATAGCAAAAAACCTTATATTCCATGAAATGACAAAGCATATAGAGCTAGATTGCCACATTACAAGAGCTAAAGTACAATCTGGATTTCTTAGACTCATGCCTGTCAGAACACAACATCAGCTGGCAGACATTCTAACAAAAGTTGTAGATGCACCTCTGTTTCATTATTTCCTCAACAAGATGGGCACTCATTCCATATTTCAACCTCCCAAACCTGAATTGACATCATAGTGGAGCAAGAAGTTCAAGCTTCATTCAAATTCGGCTTGAGGGGGGCTATTGGAGATATAGAGAATGAATTGACATCATACTGGAGCAAGAAGTTTCATTGAGGACATCATCAAACACTTTGCACACAGAGTCGGTTAATAAGTATGTTAGGAGGTTATAACCACTGTAGGTGTTAGAAGCATGTGTATATAAGTTGCTAGTATTAGAGAACTGTTTTATTGATTCAAAAACAGAATATACTGATGTAAAACAGCTTGTAACTTCATCTTTTCTATGAAATGAAGAACACCTTTCTTCTTTGTTGATATTCGATATGTTTTTCAGTTTTTCCTTTCATTTTTTGATGCAATGTGCATCAGTTTCTACAACTTTAGGCAACCACTTAATACATAAAATGCATTTGAATTTCGGTAAATTACTAAGTAAAATTATACTACATCAGCTATGAAAAGCATCTTCGTTTATATTCAGAAATTTTATTTTTTTTGAGGGGTACAAATGTCCCATTGAAATGTACTTTCATTGGCCTTTGCTGTGTCTATTCTAAAAAAACAAATCTCCACATATAATATTTTGAAACTCGGTGTAATTTATAAAGAGTTTTAAAATGATACTACATACGCCCTAAAATATAAACGGGTGCCTTTAAAGGCACCACATTTTTTTTACCTTAAGTACCACAACAATGTGAAAAATAGTTGATTACTCAAGGCTAGGGCTGTAAATGAACCTAAGTATTCGATTCGATTCGGAGTATTAGGCTCGAAAAAGCTCGATTCGGGCTCGGTTCGTGGGTTCAAACTTCGAGCCGAACCTTACAAATTAGATATTCGGTGGTCGAGCCGAACATGTTCGGCTCGGATATCATAAATTCATATATAGTTCGAAGTGTTTAGGAAATAGGAATTATACCTTACCATATATATATATTTAGGCTTTAATTTTCATTCTTATTCATAAAATAAAAGAAAACCCTAATCCCCTTTTATTTTTATTTTTTTCCCCCAATATGATATCAATATATATATATCATAATTCATAATGATATATTGATATCATATATTTTTTTCAATGTGGCTTTATTTTTATACATATATAATTTGAATTTGTATAACACAAAATTCTGATTTTTTTTTTTAAAACCCAGTTCGAGCCGAACATGTTCGACATGTTCGAGCCGAAACGAGCCGAGCTTTTTTCCCCAAATACCAGGCCGAACCCGAGCCGGATAATGAAAATATAAGGCTCGGCCATTTAGAGCCGAGCCGAGCCTAAGATTCGAACACACCGAGCCGAGCTCGAACCCTGCCAGGGTTCGGTAGGGTTCGGCTCGTTTACAGACCTACTCAAGGCACCACATATTAAATTTATAAATGATCAATCTTATGACACCACACCAATCAAAATTAAAAATTACTGTATGCAGATTATTTTTACTATTTTCAATTTTTTATAATATTACAATAACATCCTTTCAACCATAATATATTATATTTTTTTTTTCTCAACATTCAACCACCGTCTTCTCCACCCTCCAACCACCCACGTCACCATTTCCACCACCTCTTATCATCCAAAAAGTTCATCATTCTCTCTCATCCTATGGATTAAATCCACCATCTCACCCCAATTTCCAACCAAACAATGAAATTCTGATTCATGTACAATTTGAAAAATAAAAAATAAAAATCCAAACCCTCTGTTGTGCCGGCTGTGATATGAAGGTGGAGGAAATGGATGTACTTAATACTCAAAATCACCTTTGACACCAGGTCAACAAGTGAATAATTCTACTAATTAAATTGACATAGCTCAAATTTCGCTTAAAAAGCTAGAACACTTTCAGATTTATGATTTTTTTTTCGTTCGATGAGCAAAAATCAGAATTTGAATGAAGTAATATAAATAATAATTGAAATGGGGAAGCAAAATGGAGAAGGATATGGTTTATATAATGGTGACCGAGAGGAATTTGATTGAATATGGAATATGAAGGAGGGATGGCGAGAAGGGGACGACAGTGCTGGGTGGCAGGGCTAGGGTGGTGGCTGAAAAGAAATTATGGAGAAAAAAGGGTTATATATGTAATTATTTTGTTGGAGTGGAAGAATTTAAGAAGTGTGGTGTCATAGGTAAAATTGACATTATAGTAATTACGGTGTGGTGGATTAGGGATATATAAAATTCGGTGTGGTGTCTTGAGTAAATTAACAGATGAAGGTGTGATGCCACTAATTTGGGTGCCCAAGTAAAAAATGTATGGTGCCTTTAAAGACATCCGATATAAGCCTATTTAGTGTTTTTCACACCGATTAAGAAAATTGGTTAAATAGGTATACGTAATTAATTTTGATTTAAAAAGTCTAAAATGACCATTGACTATTATTAAGGAGGTCTTTATTTGCACCACACCAAACTTATCGTTACACCACATTAAAATAAAAAAAAGATGTAATCTACTTATTACCAATCATTTTTTACTAACACCAGATTATTATATCATCATATATTCACCCAATTTTTTTCAATTTACAAAACACTCCCCCTCCCTTCCTCCCACATTATCTTCATTCCCTTTAAAAAAAATCATCTTCTTCTTCATTCAAAACCACCGCCCCGGTTAGGTTTCCGGCCAAATCCTCCGCCACGGCCGCCAGCCAAAACACTCCTCCTCTCATTAAACTGTCCACCTCTTTTGCTCCTTCATTCTTTTTTGTAGTATCTTCATCCCTTAAAAATATAGTCATCTTTTTCATCATTCAAAACCACCGCCACCGCCACTGCCCCTGCTCCGGTTATGTTTCCGGCCAAATGGCGCCGTCTATTATTACCACTATTTTCTCCCTTTTCAAACCTATTGTCTGTAGGGGGTTGAATATCCGTTATATGGGTTGATCTTCTTAGGGGGTTTATGTAGCAAATCTTCCTCCTCTCCGGCGAGAGGTGGCCGATAGCCGGCAGACATGATAGGAAGAAGACGATGCAGCTCGGGATCGGGAGTAGATCTACTTTACCTCTACATATCACTCACGAGCAAAACAAAACTGGTCATAAACCCCCTTCCCTCTTCCCCATTTTTCATACAAACCCTCTTCATTTTTCCGGCGACCCCCGTTTTGCCGGCATCCACCATCGTCTGGATCCCTCCCAAACCACCCTCCCTACTGCTCCAATGGCGGAATCCGCCGCCTTCTTCTTCTTAGCCAATTCCGCCAAATTGGGGCACCCTCAACCAAGACCTCCATTACTTCCGATGACCTATTTGACATACTTTGGGACCCTTTACGTTTGATTTATGAATTTGTGAGAAAATGGAAGGAATTGTTTGGTTTTGATTCAAAGATTTGAAGAGGTGCTGCCTTTTGCGAAAGTTTCAGATATTTTTTTCTGGTGTTTGGTGGGGGCTGATGAAGAAATGGAAAGCTCCGACGGTGAAGGAAAAAAACAAATAATTATCAGAAAATTGTAGAAGAAAATGACCAATTTGTAATGGAGGAAAAGGCAAATGAGTGGCTAATGGAGGTGGTGGCCGTGGGTTTTGGGTAGGGGAGGTTCCAGTTGGGACGGAAATTTTGTTGGAGAAAAATAATGGGGTGTGTAGGTGGGGTGTGTGAAATTGAGGGACTAATTCGTAATAAAAAAAGATGGTGTGGAAATAGTTTAAAAGTGTGGTATGAAGGTAGTTTATGTAGTATAAAATATAAAGTGGTGCAGCGGTAGTTTTGACGTGGTGTGAGTAATAACCCCCATTATTAATGCAAAGCAGTGACAAATGAGTGAGTAAATAATAAATGTGAAAAGAGAAAATGTACATCTAAATAGATTATATTATAGAACAAAATAATAAAAAAAAACTAAATAGATTTATAATTTAACCTCTTCTAAAATTGTTTTAAAGGGATTTTTTTTTTCCCATGATCCCAAATTACAAAAATTAGAGAGAAAGACTTCATTTTAAGACAATAATATGATTTTAGAGTAATAGTCATTAGTTGTTATTATTTAAATTACCTGTAAAATATTTTCAAGGTAATTACTAGTGACAGGATGCATGGAGTGAACAAAGGTAATTATCTGATAGTTTACTTTAAGAATAAGAAAAAGAAATCCCATATTCGAATATGCATGCGTGGAAGATGTTGGTTACAAAGACGGAGGCATTGTAACGTCTTCTTCCGGAAATCCAGCCATTAATTAACGGGAAATGGAATGTTCAGCGAACGACTTGTAAAACAAATTCAAAATAAAAACGTCAATCTGGCAAAAAAAAAAAAAAAAGTATGCAAAAGCAATACATAAACGACTGAAAGCTCAGGAAACAAATCCTCTGGATCTCGGATCCACCGATGAGGCAGTGATGTCTACCGCTAAGGCAGTAGCCTCAAAACACGAGCCACCGACATCAACTCGATCGTAATATACATGCCTCCGCCGTATACTGCACATATATGTATATACATGCCTACCATGTCATCCATTTATTGACCATGCATCCCATACTTTACATAATTATATGTATTGTTTTTTGACCATGCATAGCATCATATGTATCATGGTCAATTAGTGCCACCCGCGCGAACATGTTTAAAGGAGAGTTACAAGGGCTGCCATGCATGGTGAATAGCAAGAAGCAGAGAAAACTACTATGCGTCATCTTGTTTCTTATTCATACTGTGATATTATTTTAGTTATGCAACAAAGTTAGATTTCGTACGACATATATTTACACCATTAATTAAAATATTAAAACATTGTTGTGTAACTTTATTATGATTATTTTGTTACGGGGAAGTAGCAATTCTTTTTTTTTTCTTCATTTCATATATCTCAGAATGATCAGTTTGACACAAAAATAAATGGAAGAGTTCGGTCCAATCGAAAAGAGATAAAAGAAAGAAGAAGATGAAAAAAGAAGGCGGCCATTGCCATTGCCATTGCCATTGAAGGAGACCTGGCGAACAAAAGAGGTCATTTATAAAGCCAAAAAAGGAGACGGGTCAACCTCCTCCCTCCCTCCATTCCATAAAGAAAGCCTAACCACGCACTACTACAAAGAAAGAAAAGCATATATACGGTCCCAAAGCTAGCTCAGTCTTTTTTGCCACCGACCAAATGAGACTATAATTTCTCATCCAATCAACTATTCAATTCCCACCTTTTCTTTTTACTAGTTTTACTTTATTTGTTATGTCATATGCATGTGCTACCTCATATATAATCAGTTTAAAGTTTTAGAAGAAATAGTAATTCAACACCATATGAAAAAAAATATATTAATTATCTACTTCATAATCAGTTTATGTTTTTAGAAGACCAACACCACGTGAAATAAATTGTATAGTTTTCGATGCTAAACTATCCTAAAGCAACATCTTTTCTTTTACCTTTTACCTCAACAAGCTCTAATTAACCTATCTCATGCCAAGAAAACCAATCAAAAACATATTTTACATGCAGTATAAATCCAAAAATCATAATACTATATTAGACTATTAACCCCGAGACTATCTTTTCATATAAATGTTGTTTTACACTTACCAAGAAAGCGAGAGTGAAACGTTTGGATATTCCACACGCTCACGCACATTCTCGATCATAAATGAGTCCGGAAAATATATACTATTCTCAGCCAATTTATGGTCGATTCATTAACAACAACCATTCTCGACTCCACTTTGAGTGAATACGATCATCATACTGATTTTATTCTAATCAGAATTTTTAATGTTTTTCATACTTAATACCGGTCAGAAAGACATTCTGACTAAAATTGAGTGAAATTTTTTTTTAATACATCAATTTCATCGAATCAATAGAGTGCGGTTATATTGTTGTTGTTATCCCGACCCACCCTAATGCGAATGTGTAGAGTATTCCTGACTCAATATTGGTCAAAATGATTCTCTGACTATATATGAGTTTGGAAAACTTCAAACATTCTACCTAAAAGATGGTCAGAATCAACCAGAGTGAACTCTCAACACGTATATTCTGACCATATTTCAGTATGGATAATGTGTCACATTCTGACCAAACTGAACGCGCGTAAAATAAAAAAAAAATAAGGGCGAAATTGAAAATAAATTTCAGTGTGATAAGTTAAAAATTGGTGTAAAAAGATATTTCCTTAACCGGTCATTCGTTCAAAAAAAGTACTGTCAAACAAGGTAACTATACTTCACCATCGGTCTATATATCGTACTCTTAGTAGTGTTTCTTAAATTAATAGAGCTCTGTAACAATTTCAAAGCACATTAATGTTGAGATTAGTAACTAAAATTAATTAGATTTTTCAATTATATGAAATAGTAGTGAAAAACAAAAAGTAAAGAAAAGAAAAGAAATAGTAGTGCACAAATGGGATTCTGTAAACGTGAATATATTAAAGTTAGGAGTATACCAAAATGACACCAAAATCCAGCTGCATAATGATGCCAAAAGGCTGCATCTTATTGCGTGGAGAGTTTTTTACTAGCTACAACTTATTCTTATTATTATTATTATTATTATTATTATATATTTTATGGTCTTCTTCTTCTTCTTTTTCTGATTTTTTCTGATTTTTTTTTTTTTTTTTTCATTGGAACTTCAGAACTTCTTAATGAATGAATGCCAAGTTTGACAATCAAATGCAGACAACTCTATACTCTCCAAAAATGCATGCCTTGTTACTTCAAATTATTAGTATTATATTATTTCGTTGTGTTCAGTTGACTTGGTCAGATCCCCTTGGTGATCCTTTCATTTGACCTTTTTTTTCCCTAGCACCAAAAAAAAAATGTAGCGGGGATACGAGAAGTGGAAACATAAAATTTAGTTCGTTTATTAGTATAACAAACAAAAACGAGATTGTTCATGTATTAAATCGATTTAATGTCAAACATCTTATATTCGGTTTCGTTCGGTTCGTTTAAACTTCTACATTCAGTCATAACGTATTAAATAAACAATTTTTATATCTTTGATTATAATAGGTCTACGTCGTAATAGATGAATCATACATCATGATCAACGATATTAAAATAGATTGTGTTACTCTTGATGGAACCAAGATTTCAACTTAGAGGTAGGCTAATTAATGGGCTATATTTTGATGGTCAGTATTGAATTAAGATGATTTTATTGATTAAACTGGACTATATGGACTTTTCAATGTAAAAAGAAAATTGTCTAGACACCACCTATACCATCATCTATCACGGTCTGTCTTTGCTCTTGTGCTGAGAGGTTGTAACAATCAAGGACGGAGCTTAAGTATAGGCTAAGTTGGGCTAAGTCCACCCAGCCCTTTTTTATTTTTTTTCTGTTTGGTATGTATGTCCAACTCAACAACTCATCAGTCCACTAGATAATTAAATTTAACAAATTTCACCTAACTTTGAAATGATTAAAAGTATATGTTACAACAAAAAAATGATTCCATTGGCATCACACTTTATTTCCAACACCACGATCATTTCAAACACTTAATAAATTATTTCAAACACCACAATTATTTTTAATGAAAATAATGTGAGTGGTACATGACGTTTAAAAAATAGCGTCAGTGATGACACTGACGTTATAATTACAACATTATCACTTGTGAGTAACGTCATATCCAATGAATTGACACTGAAGTTAACGTTTGTACTGTGGTGCGGGAAATAAAAAAAATACATCATAAAGTATAAATAAATTTTAGTCTTTTTCCGTAAATTATGGCGTATAAATAATAATGAAAAAGAAAATCTCAGTTCACCCGACGAAAATTGCATGGCTCCGTCCCTCGTAACAATGGCATTACCTTTTACCAGAACCATGGAAATTTGGTTTTGCGCTTTTATCCTTCATTTGCTTTTTGTTTGATGGGAAATTATTTGCTTATACAAATAAAACTTTTTTTAGAAGCCAAAACATCTTATTGCCTCAATTTCAAATTACATGCACGACGAACATCATCCGGAGAAGAAGCTCCCCAAACTCGAACACCTAAAGAAGACAACCCAGTCTGGACAAGCAAATGAACCGACATGTTGCCAGACCGTTTAATAAAGCTAAAAGAACAAGAAATAAATGTCGCAACTAGGGGCGGCTACTGGTATTCTGAAACACGGATCAGGAATTGAGAGGGTAATATTACAAGTTTATAAGTATTAATTTTTAAAATACAAGTTTACATCATATGGGTCAAAGATCAATACTTAAAACAAATCAAAAGGTCAATTAGTAGATATTAGGGTTTAATGTAAAAAATCTATAGATTTTTTCGGGGGTCGCTTTACCCATTTGGATCTTAGTGGAACCACACTCCCCAATAGGCCTATAAACGAGCCGAACCCTACCGAACCCTGGAGTAGTTCGGTTCGGCTCGAACGTATTCGAATACATGGCTCGATTCGGCTCGAAATTTTTGAGCCTAAAAATCAGGATTCGGTTCTGCTCAAACTTAAAAAAAGGGAAAAAATTCGGTATTATTCAGCTCGAACAGTTCAAATAGTTCGAACATGTTTGGTCCGAAAATTCAAAAATACCCAATAAATAATTCTAGTTCAAAAATACATGTTCGAAACCAAAATAATACATTACATGTCCCAAAATATAACATAACATGTCCAAAATGTTCAAAGCCCTATTCCAAAATATAACATTACATGTCCAAAAATACTCTGCAGCTCTACGAGCCGAACATGTTCGAACATGTTCGGCTCGTTTGTCCGAATACCAATTTCCAAGGCCCTATTCTACGTTTGATGATACGAGCCGAGCCCCGAACCGAACTTTTTCGAGCCGAACACGCTAAATCGAATCGAACTTTAAGGCTCATTTACAGGCCTACTCCCCGACTTTGATAGCCCAATTGATGTGCAACGTTGAGACCTCAAAGAATTGCGACTCATTTCAAGCGCTTCAACATTGAATAAGCCATCAATATATTCCAAAATGGCATCGAGAATGCGACCGTCATGATCTGGAAAATTAGGCTAGTCGCATGACGATTATCGATAATAAAAGCATCCACGTTGCATTTGATCATGTCAAAAGAAGGTAATCCACACTACCGGGTACGTAGCTTGGGCAACGGCCCACATGTAAAGTGCCACAAAACTCCTCAGCCTCAACCATTGAAGACATCATCATTCATCATGGTCCGTATTATTAGATATGTTATACGTAGTACTGTATTTGTTATTTTATACGTGTAATTATTATTTTTATTCATTGTGGAAACTCTAGAAACATTCTGATTGGCTTGTAACTATATATTTGTGTGTTTATCACAAAAATATCTTCGTCAAGACCGGGGCAAAATATACTCCCTCCGTTTCAAGACACTTTTTAAAATTTGGGATTTGTAATCAAAAGTAGGCATTTAGCTAATGATTGTTCTTTTTTTACTTTTTCCTTCGGCCGTTTTTCCTATAACCTATAAATAAATAACCTATAAATGAATCATTCTTTTTTCGTAAAATCTCGTCTCCGAACTAACTCAAAATAAGGAATAATTGATGATTATATTCCACCGGAACTGCAGATTTTTTGGTCCATCACATTCATGCATTTACGATTCATGTGACGGGGCCATTTGATCCTATCTCATTTCCCTGGGAGAGCCGCCACTCGTTTTCATTTTCTTTATTATTTTTTTCCACATTTATCCTTCATTTCAATAACTCAAATATTGGTTTATTTTTTCATATACAAGGAATGAAAGGAAATTGTGTTATTTTACACTCTTTTTCAAACAAATTAATTGTTTTTTTAATCTATGTGATTGTTCTCGCCAACAGTTGAAAAAAAAGGGAGTAGGAGGTTGGAAAAATAATCTATTTATACAGTGAACTTTTCTTTATGGGCCTTCAAATCTAGAAGCCTGTTGAAAAATCTTAAACTGGGCCATGATTCAACTGATGAGACTGTTCTCAATCTTGACTTAATCCAGAAACTCGATCCAACTAGTTAACATTGGCGGCTACAGTCTCCAACTCCAACTTTTTTTCCTTTTTTCTTTTTCAGGGTTTAATTGGCATCCGATTTTTATTTATGTCACATCGATTGCTTCACAAACCTATAATATTACCTAAAAAACAATGATCATTTTTCGCCAAAAGCAACGTTACTGCTATTGACGTTATTTTTTCTACAAAACGGCTATGGCAGTCACGTTTTTTCCGCAGAATTGGAGCTATGTTGAGTAACGATTTTTCTACCTATGGAACATCGGTTGCTATGACGTACCCATCAACATCAGTAAGCAGGTGACAGTGCGATCAAGGTAAGCAGGTGACAGTAACGATGTTATAAGATGATGGGTGGGTGGGGTGGGTGGAATAAAATGTGGGTGAAGTAGAGGACGTGGAAAACGAGGAAGAGGGGAGATGGTAGTTTAGGGTATGATGGAATGGCCGGGGTGTGGTCAGGGGCAGCTCATCCAAGTGGTGGGTCAGTGAACCCGCAAAAAAAAATCTTATGTGTTTTTATCACTATTTAGAAGAAGAAAAATATGCATATATCTACTTGGATTTTCAAAACTAATACATTAGAAAGTTATAATACGAGGCGTCGTTCTTGATTACTGATCCGTATCACGGAAATCCTACGGCCGGCCTCTGGGTGAGGCAGTAAAAGTAAGGGAGCAAGAGTGGGATGATAAGAGATCGGTCATGTGATTGGTGTGGGCTTGGTGAGAAGTAGAGGTATGGGTAAATAGGGGGGAATTTTTAGATGGTGTATCTGCACGGTGCGGATACACCTATTTTAACTTAAAAACCTCTGTGTTTTTAAGTGTAAATAGTCTAAAATTTAAAGTACTCTGAATACGGGTGTTTTAAAGACAAAATATGTGTATCACCGTGCGGATGGGTTAAGTGCATGAGTGAGGGTAGGGAGGTGGATAGTAAAAGTTAATGTAGAGGTGATATGATAATGGTAGAGATAGGGTGGTGAGGTGTTATGTGGCATATGGGTTTTGGGGGTAGGATTGGTTATGCAATAATTTGTTACATTCATTTATGTTACAACCATATGCAAAACAATGTCTATATTTTTGACAAAATATACAAACAATGTTTGCTTTCAAATAAACAACCGTAAGTATATCTAATGTTTGTCAACATGAAGCAGGGGTTCACCTATATAAAAAAAAAAAAAAAAAAAAAAAAATCAGCTGATACAAACAAATAAAGCAAGCAAATGTATGAAATATACATCATACTAAATTTGTGAAGGCATAAGCACAAATGATCAAAAATAACAAATCAAATCATCAAAGTTGAAATTGAATTTAAGAACTATAATCCAGTCACAATCACATGCCCAAAAACATTAAACAAGTACATTTCTTATAACCATCCACCATTCCAGAGGTCAACTTCCAGTTCCACATTCAATTCCATATTGCAGTCTACCAACTTTTAGTATCAGACATGAAAAACAAAGCAAGGATACAAAATTTAATCAGCAAATACCAATTCACTGCAGCCAACAGTGACTAAAACCGCTCAGCCAACCGCGATGTAACAGCTCTAAGCTTGGAGTAAACCTTGCCAGCAGGAGACCCCAAAATGAGACTACATAGCGAATCTCTAGCAATCTTAATATTGGCAAAAGAACCAAGTATATGAATCCTAGTATCCGCAATTACAATCCTTGTTTTTGTTGAATTCTCAATCGCAAACTTTGTCTTCCCTCCTTTACCGGACAATCTACCGATAGCTCTAGACAAATGTTCTCCCCTGAGTGTTTTCACATCCTTAATCTCAAACGAGTCCACATACAATTCATCCAAGCGAAGCAATGCCACAGCATCACAGACATCGAACCCCAGCATAAATGCATGGACAAAATCTGCACTTTTCTGAAGATTACTGACATCAGGCGTGTCTGATCGGGTTTTGAGCTCAACTTTTCGGCCTTTCAAATTCATACGGATGTCGACTTTCATCTGTTCGTATATGGGCGTGTAGATCTCCATCCAAGATTTCTTGAGAGGTGTGTAGCGGTGGGGTGGAACAGGGACTTTGCGGAATTGAACTTGACCAGAGGAGATTTCATGAGCTTTCAAAGGTTGGAAATTCGGTTTAGGAGGAAGGGTGACTGTTGCCTGCGGTTGGGGGCTTTCGTTATCCACCTCCATCGCGACAGTGATCAACTGGTACTAGGGTGTACAAGCTGTAAATGAAATACATATATTTAGAGCTAACAACTATAATCTATCCATTGTCAAACAAGGAAGTGTAAATTTTAGATAACTCAGAAGCAGTCAGCAAGACAAAGATAAGCACAAGCTCAATCCAAGTAAATTCAAAAGATGAGCATCCTTGAGCAACACAGCATATATGTACTGAAGAAAAAATGTAATTTCGATGACTCGATTTTTGTATTAATATAAAAAAAAAACCACCTGATATGGCTGGAAAAAAATGTTGATTTAGTCAAGTGAATCTCTAATAGTTGTTAATTTTTGTAAGATTTCTTTAATAATACATTGATTTTCAACAATAAAGAGAACCTAAATTGCTCTCAATAAAGCTTCTAAGAAATAAAATTCAGTCCAGCAGGTTTTTTTATTTTATTTTAAGAAGATAACCATTGATCATATAGCTTGTTAATGTCAAACACAGGACACTTCCCAGTCAGTTATCACCAACAACAGTTAAAAAAAGTCCATAAAAAAACAGTAGAAGAAATGAGCAATACAGGAAAATAAATTCAGCTCTTCAACAAACACAACTTTTCAATCAACATTCCACAAATTTATTTTAATTGAAAATACTATTTTAATTGAAGAAAATCGAGCAAGAATGATGCTAATCATCGAAGAAGTTAGAAAATAACTAAATTACTTACAAAGATGTAGACAAAATCGAACTCGGAAGTGCCTTCGTCTACTTGTGACAGCAACCGGCCGTCCGCCGCCCGCGTTAAGGTTGGAAGATGAAGAAGGCTGATGTTGCCTGGCTGCGGCGCCCTCACTCCGTTCTTTCTTTTGCTGTTCGATTTTTTATTTTATTTTTAAAATAGATGAATGCGCATAAAAAATGAATAACTATAGGGTTTTGTTTTGTTGGACATTTGATGGGCTGAAGATGGTTACTGGTTGGGCTGACCTGATTTTGGGTGGGCTGGAGTTTAGGCTTACTTATCTATAGTAAGGTGTTTACTGTAATACGGACTCAGCATATGGGCTTGCATGAGATTCTTAATTTGTCATGGTGGTGCTTTCAAAAAAACAAAATTGTCATCATAGTGCTATAGTAATTCAAACGTCTATTTGTTCCCTATCCCGTTTTTTTCTCAACATGGAAATTTTCTTTACATAAACATGGAACTTTTAATATTATATTTTCTGGGATATCCTTTCCCGACTCAATGGTGTATCGAACATTCGTGTATCCCGATCGCCGCATCCTGACTCATGTCGGGTATGAGTTTGGGAAAGATAAATATAATCTCGATTCTTGTCGGACTGGGAAGATCTCGTCCCGATTACACCCGTAGGCTCGGACCGGGATCGGGTGAGAGGGTTAGGGGACAGGTCTCGACCCGATTCCACCCTTAGGGCCAGTGGCTTACCTAATATCCGATTTTTAATAAAAACAACGATGGCTCATCGTGAAATTTTTCTGAGTCCGCCACGGTTTGTGTCTTATATATAACATAACACATTAAAAATATATAATTGCTCGAGTTAGATTTGAGATGATTTTAAAATAAATCGAAATAACTCGAACTAAATCGATACAAATTGGAACATTTCAAAACTAACCAAATAACTCATTTTCAGCTGGTCAAGGGTTTTTTGGTTTTTGTTTTAAAATTATGTCAAGTTGGTTCAATTTGGTCCAATTATTTGGCTTAATTCGTCACCTACCGGATAGAATATGCATATAATCTCATTGAAACATCTTCCGGTCGCCGCATTCTGGTGACCTGACTATTACGTATCGCCACAAGTCACTTGCCTTTAGACCAGACCAATCAAAATTAAATTTCGGTTTTGTCAACCCTTTTAATTACCCTTTCAGATCAGTTTATTGTTTAATATATCTAATGCACTCATTTATTCATTATTACAATTATTTAGTACTACTACTAAATATTAGTATTAGTTACATCTATCAGTATCACCATGAGTGTACTCCAACCAAATCAGTGAAATCACATATAAGTGCATAATAATAAGAATTCCATGTAAGAAATGTCTAATTTTAAGATAATATTTTAATTAACAATAATTTATTATGGCTATTAATTAGATATTATTTATGGCCCGATCTTATGATCTGTCATTAATGTGGACATATTATCTCCCATTAATACATATCTTATCTTTCATTAATACAGTAAATCGGTTACACGTTGGTTTATTAAATGTGAGTTAAAAATAATTTTCTTGATGGGTGGAAATTAACCGCGGTTACTAAAATTGCAATTGGGTCCCCTGTCTGCACATTTATAAGCGCTCATGATCTGAATCGATCTAGGCGTCACTGAAATGAATAGACCAGAAGACTCAATGAGCACTACACTTTTCATTATTCATTTGGGAGTTTATATTTCGGCATGAAGATGGAGGCATGAACATGAGATGGAGATACAACGGTTTTCAACATACATGGTAAATCTGAATAATGATATATATAGGTAAGTTCCTTTTCGCTGTGTGTATTTTGTTGTGTACTCTGATATTAGATTCTAACATTCCATTATTGCATACTTTTAAAAATTATCTATTACGTACAAGGAGTTTAAAAAACATAATAAATGAATTTTTTTTTTTTTGACACTTCATCACAGATTTGTTGTACTGTTTTCTAGAGTGTCATATAAAACAATAATATTTAATGTAAAATTGGAAACAAAACAATATTTAATATTAAATTGTTTTATGAAAATTACTTATATTTTAGAAAACCGTAAAAAAACTAAAATGCCTTATATAATTATAGTGCGGTTTAAGTTGTACGTACTTTTTAGCTGACACATTTTGGTGTTAAAAAAAATACTTAAAATCCATGAGCATTTGCATTTTTCCCAACTAATTTCTAAATTTCACAAGTTATTCAATAATTAATTAAGCATGAATTATTGATTTATGTGTACTACAACTCTTTACTCTTGTGTGTGCGCATATAAGACTACAATATATTGTTTTGATGTTAAACATTTCACTCCATGATTGAATATTTTAAAATACAATCATTGTGATGAAGGTTGTATCAAGTGGCATACATTACAACCATTTATTTCTAACCTCTTATACATGATAAAAATATATTGTGTGAGAGCATAAAAATAAAAAGGTTTTAATGTATGTCATTTGATACAACCTTTCTACGATCGTTGAATAATAAAATCTCTAATACGGGATACCCTTAATTATAGAGGATCTAGTTGTTTCCGTTTTATACGAATTATTAAGTCATCAATAATTCAAGTAGCAGAATTCTTATGGCGTAGTAAATGTAAATGTTTGGTAGCCTTGAAATTAATTCCAAATTCGAAAGGCAATTAAAAATAAGTTAATTGGGCCAAAGAATAAAACCAGATTCAAGCCATGATACAAATAGGGACTTATTATTCGCACCACGTCAAATCTACCGCCGCACCACTTTATAGTTTGCACCACACCTAAATGAAAAATCTACATTTACACCACAATGATTTTGAAACTTATTTCACTCTACCTTTACACCACACTTTATAACTATGTCCACACCAATTTATTTTTATTACGAATTAGTCCCCCTATTTTTACCTACCTTATATCACACACCTCTACCTACAAATCCCAAAATTTCCCGCCATAAACACATTCTTCTTCATTAAACCCATTTCACAAACCCTTATCTTCATAAATTATCACCATCTTCACAAATCTTTCATCTTCATCATCATCATAAACCCACATCGTCTTCAAACTTTTTTTTCATCTTCTAATCTTCTTATTCTCCATCTTCTTCATCTACACCTTTGTTTCATCATCTTTACTTTCATCATCCTCACCAAATTTTTTTCCCTCATAATCATATCTACACCAAATCAATCAATAGCACAAAAAAAAAAAAAAACTTCTTTGGAGGGTCTATAACAATTTTCAATGGATGAAGGCAATGAATCAAAATCACATCTTGGAGAAAATGGGGTTTCCAACACCATGGATGAGAAGGTACTTTTGAAATCAATAACCTATTTGATGTTCTTTTCCTTAGATTAACATGTCAAAATGCAATAATGTACATGAAATCAAGATACTGAACTCTCATTCTGTGTTTGGTGAATGATTTCTAGCCAAAGTTTAAGCCTTTTCTTAGCTAGATTTCGCCCAGATCGATACAACCATACCAAAGTCGGATTTCATAGATTCGACCCTGGTAAGGTCGAATGTCACTAATATATGCGACACTGTCAGGGTCGCATATGGCTAGTTCGACCTTGTCAGGATCGAATGTCTAAATTGTTTTACACTTGGACATTGTCCAAGGTATGTGCACCCTATTATGGCGTTTTTTACGTGTGACAATCGACTTTGGTTATGAATATTGATATATTTATCGTCTTATGTGGGTTTTGGATGAATTAGATCGGTGGAGAATTTTGAGAAACAAGTGAACAAGTTGAAAACGTCCGAGAATCAACAAACGTGGACGATATAATTCGAGATTTGCCACATTTAGATGAGATTGCCGAAGGAACCAAGACCGAAGTTCATGTCAATGTACAAGTACCATTGCATTTCTACTTGTTAAGTTTTAACGTTGTTTACTACAATTATTCATGATTTGACGATAACTTATAACATTACAGGTAGACGACAACATTAGCCAAAATGATATACCCGATCCATTTCAAGAATTCATCGAGTGTGTCATTGATGTAAAAGGTGATGGTAACTGTGGATATCGAGTTGTTGTTGTGGAAATCGGTTTGCTTGAGAATGAGTGGCATAAGATTAGGCGAGATTTGTTTTTGGAGCTTAAAGGAAATGAGGAACACTATGACAAATTGTTTAGGATGAAAGGCTTGAGCGTTCAACTTTTGAAGGGAATCGATTTTAAAGGCAAAGGAAGATGCTCCGAAAAATTTTGGATGAAGACTACACCAATGAACTGGGTTATATCGGAAAAGTACAACGCCGTTGTGACTTTTTTTTGTCCTCAATCTAAGAGCGACACTGTAACGTGTTTTCCATTCTAGGCATTATTTTATTTTCATATTGCCATTTTCACTTTAGCTCCACCATCCTTTTGAACTATGTTGTTTGTGGAAGTTCATTTTGTAAACAAAACTCACTTTTGTATTTTCTCTCGGATGCGTTATTTTCATCTTTAAATACAGCTCGTCATCGTTTCGAAACTTAGTTTATAAACGGAATCGCGTTTGAAACGAGTTAAGTAAAGGTTTGAGCTTTAAAAAAGGAAAACAGGGAGGACCGACCCCTTTGAGGTCAAAAACAGGAGAAACGACCCCCTGGGTGTCAATCCAGGGAGAATCGACTTCACGTAAAGTCGTATCTCCTAGGATCGACACCCAGGAGGTCGAATTTTGTACATTCGACTGCCTTAAGGTCGTTTGTTGCATTGTTTCCCTCGTAAATAGATGTGACTTTATAAAGTCGCATCTCTTAAAAACCCTTTAAAAATCATGAAACTTTGTGTCATTTTTTGCCTAACACTTATAACACGTAGAATACAATTTTTGAGGTTTACATTGATGTATAAGCGAGGTATTTGACCATGTAAAATGAACCGAGATAGATTCAGGGAGAATCGACCTCAGTGAGGTCGGGTCTAGTGCATTCGACCTTGCTATGGTCGAACCTACCCTCCTCTCCACCACTATCTTCTTCTTCAGATTCTTTTGTTTCCCGGTTTCTTTCTTCTTTGTCACTATCATCATTACAGATTTTATCCCTTATTTCAAGTATTGATGCTTTTCTCCCCACACGTTTACCCCCTGTCATTGCTTGACGTCTGGCTCCTCATCATTGATAGACGTACTTTGGCCCTTTGTTCTACCCATCTGCACACAAAGATGAAAAGACAAGTTCATGTCAATTCTCATTCAATTAAACACAAGCTACAATCATTAATGATCTTGGTTTCATGATCAAATCATTTTCACAATAAAGTAAAAAAAAGGTTCCAGGAGAAACGACATTACCATTGTCGAACCTTAGAGGTTCGACCTTACGCAAAGTCGTTCCTCAGTGGTCCGACAAAGGTGAGGTCGCATCTTTGACAATCGACCCCAAGGGAGTCGAATTTTGTTTTTCCTCCAGGACATGCGACTTCCCCAAGGTCGCATGTCACCAAAAATCAACAATCCATTTCAAAACTTCTAAGGCTCAATCCTTTGTCCAAAAATCGACATCATCAAAGTTGTTTCTTATTTCTATTATCTTTACACATTCATAACATAAATCACAAACTAATTGCATCATGAACACTACTACTTGTGCATAATTCATTGTCTTAGGCATTTTATCAAACACTTGAAGCATATGAAATAAGAAGAAGAAAAATAACAATTTCTACCACAATGCTTGAATTGGAAGATGAGAGATTGAATATAAACATAAATTTACCTTTTTCAGCCGCACTTAATGCCAAAAAATCGACTTTCTACTATACCCTTCTCCGGAATCCCTTATAAATGAGAATGGGATAAAATGGTTTATGTGATAATGGGAATGTGGAGTTATGGTTTAATAGATTTGTTACGGAAAAAAAAAGAAAAAATAGTCGAAGATGAGAAGTTGAAGATGGAGATTTGAATTTTTTTTTGAAGAAGAAGTGAAGGAATGGAAGAAGAAGAATGAGAGAAATTAGGGGAAATGGTGTAACGTCGGTTTTGATGTGTTTTAGGGGGGTGTTTTGTAATTTTAAAAAATTTAGGGTATATGTAGAAATATGTAAATCTGAAAAGGGACTATCTTTTCACACAAATGTTGTTTTACACTTATCAAAAGCCGAGTGTGGGCTTCGTTTGGATATTCCACACGCCTGCCATTCTGACCGTAAATGAGTCCGGAAAGTATATACTATTCTGGCCAATTTATGGTCAATTCACATAGCAGCCATTCTGACCCAATTTGAGTCAGAATACGATCATTATACTGATTTTATTCTAGTCAGAATTTTGAATGTTTTTCATACTCAATACCGGTCAGAAAGACATTCTGACCAAAATTGAGTACAAAAAACTTTTAATATTCTGTCTGAAATTCAGTCAGAATCAATAGTGGTGCTCTTATATTGTTGTTGTTATCCTGACCCAATTCTAGTCTGAATGTGTAGAGTATTCCGAACTCAATATTGGTCAGAATGATGCTCTGACTATGTATGAGTTTGGAAAACTTCAAACATTCTACCTAAAATATGGTCAGAATCAATCAGTGTGGACTTTCAACACGTATATTCTGACCATATTTCAGTATGGATAATGTGTCATATTCTGACCAAACTTTGGTCAGAATGAACGCGCGTAAAATAAAAAAAATAAGAGCGAAATTGGAAAAAAAATTCTGTGTGGTAAGATAAAAATTTGTGTGAAAAGATATTCTCATCTGAAAATAGTAATTTTTTTATGGCAAAAGTGTGTTTTTTCTCTAAGTTTGAAATGAAAGTGTGGTGTATTGGTATATTTGAGAATTTACGATGACAAATTATGTCACCTTAGATGGCCTTGGCCTCGAACACAGGCATCAACATGGATGTACCGACATTATCTCGCGTGCGTGATGACCAACCAATAGGACGACACGTGGAGAGTGAAACCATGTATCGTCCATAAGCCCCCAGACTTGAGAGGCGACTCCGTTGTCCGAGGTCGAGTCATCATCACATGAATCGCCTCTTGAGTTGGGTTTGTTCTTTGGGCGGAGAAAGCCCGCCTTTTCATAACCTAATCGCCTAGCATCCACGTGGAGCGGTTTCAGCCCACGAAACGCTTGAATCCCGCAAAAAACGCGCGTCATTGCCTTGATAACCGCGATTTTCAAAGTGGTTATAACCCCATAACTCACGTCTCTTCAAATCATTTGCAAACTTTTGCCTTCATATATAAAAAAGAAGGGACAAAGGCTCAGCTGCGAAACCTCTTTGCTATTTTCTTCATCTCATTCCCCAAACTCCAAAACACCAAGTAAGATCTCGTCTTTTTATCTTAGTGTTGTTCATCTTTTGTTTGATTTATCTATGTCAAGTAGTAGTAGTGCATCAATCGGATAGGGGTAGTGAAACGCCCATTCATAGCCGCTCTCAGGCACTGCCATCACGCCGATCATCTTCTCCGGCAAGAGTCCGCGAGCCTTCGCCTTCCTCTCCTCTGTCCTAACCAAACCCAAAAAACTAGTAACAAGGATGGATGGAAAGGGTGCTAAGGGATGTCTAAGTACACTTACTTGAGAGGATGTTGTCGAAATTTGCCGTAAATACAACATCACTAACCTCCATTTGAATCTCAACTCCTTCCGGTAACCATGTATTTGCCGACGAGCCCCGGAAGGATTACATGCGGTTTATGAGAACCAACTGGCGAGTGGATTGAGGTTTCCACTCTGCCCAGCCGTTCTGGCCATCCTCCACCACTACGAGATTAGCGTCTCCCAACTTGCCCCAAATGGTGTCAGAACCCTGATGGGTTTTATCATAGCGTGTCGGGTGGCTCAGTCTGCATTTTCGATTGCCCGTGTTCGATATTACTACAAGATCACTACCACGCCCGACAAGCTATGGTATTCCTTCCAAAGGAGAGCAAATCGACACGAGTTCATTACGAGGGCCTTCTTCTCACGGGGAGTGGAAGCCTCGATTCTTTTTCTCCGTCATGGTTTGGACAACCCCTATATCGGTCGGTGGAGGTCGAGAGAGGGAAACAAGACAAGCTTGGAAAGGCACCGGCTCCTCACGAGGCTCGACTCTTGAGTGGACACAATTTCGAGGTGTGTACTCGAGACTTGAGTCTCTCAGATCACCTGGCTCGCTTAGAGAAAGCCGGGCCCATGCCGTATGTAGGCACGAACGTTCTGATCACGAGAATCGTAGGATGTTTACTTATTTGCTTGTTTTACAAAATAGCAGCTTCTTTAAGTCGATAACTTGTTGTTTGTTGGTTCAAACTAACTTGTCTTTTTCTCAGATCGCGGTGGGCAAATTCTCCAGGGTCACCAACCCCAGCGCGCATTCCTGAGTCGACGGTCGTGGCTGCTCCACCTCTCGGGGGTCAGGCCTCTGCCGACTTGCCAGTGGCTGAGATCAGCATGCCTTCCTCTTCTCGAGAGGTGGGCGTCCCTCCACCTAGAACCAACCTTGCTGCGATCGAATCGTCTGCCGGAGCTGGAACGACCGAGGTGCCCTCGACCACCGGCGAGCTAACCGTCCGATATGGCTCTCTTCGAGATGAAGACGAAGAGGAACCTATCGATCTGACCTCGAACGTTGAGGCTAATGTTGAAGAGCCGTGGTGCAAACAAAGAAAAGACCTTCATTCTTTGAGGTGGTAAAGGAGCGACCGAGAAGCGAAGAGGAAAAGGTTCTTTGAGACCTCTGCCGAGCCGAGGAATCGGCGTGGACTGGGTTTTGATGACTACACGGAGTGGATGACAGAGACTGTCTTATGTTCTCATGAAAATCAGAATCGCCTCGTAAGTCGATACCTCTTTTATACTTGCTTTCCTCGAGGCCCATACCTGTTTATTTATTAACTCGTTTTCCACTTTGTAGCATACTCTTGTTGGTGGTCGAGAGGCTGCTCGTCGGTCGCCAAAAGCAGGAGAGTCGTGAACGAAATCAAGAAGGAGAATGGCAGAGTTACTCCAAGACAACATTGCAAAAGCGCCGCACTCTCTGCCGTGGAGCAACAATATAACGAGTTGAAGCAATGATCGGTCGCCGAGCTCGAGAAGCCGCAAAGGTAAGCCGTGTGGTCTTTGAAGCAAAGCCGCCACTACCGAGAAGGAGCTAGACCGATTTGCGATGAAAGGCAAGATCGGGGTGAGAGCTGCTCAAGTGGCTCAAGACTATGAGAGACTGCAGCAGCGCAAAAAATCTGAGATGAAGAGGCGAGGAAGGCTCGCCAAGATCGAGATCTTATTCTGGCTGAATTACATCGAGCGTGGCGCAGTCGAAGAGGCTAAGACCGAGGCCATCATGGAGTATCGCAAGTCCTCCAACCTTGAAGATGATCTAGAAGTGATCATGCGGGCCTCGATGATGGGCGGATATACCCTGGCCGTGGATCAGGTGAAAGAGGTCACTCCGAACTTCGACATGTCGACTCTCCAGACACCTATGTTCTACAATCCTGACTCGGAGAAGTTTGTATGATCGATTTGAGGAGTTTCAAAGAGGAGAGTCCTTGGCCATAAAGTATGCTCCTCCTCGCCCCGCCCCTCACGCCAATCCGACCGCCGCCGATCCGACCCTCGCCACAATCGAGCCGACTCCGGAAGCCGACCCCTGATCTTGATGTTTTTTATATCTTCTTCTTTTGATATTCGAACTTCTGATTTGTAACCATATTTATTTTAACTTCGGCTGGTCTTTTCGACCTGGCCTTGTCATGTAATTGACTTTATTTTGAATTTGACTTGCTTTTGACATCTTTCTTGACTTGACTTTACTTTGCTTGTCTTGATGTGTCTTAGTCTTTCGCTTGTCGAGCTCCTCGCTCTGCTTTCGCTACTCGCTTATTCACTTTATTTGCTATACTTGTTGTTAGTGTTGTGTTGCCCCCCAAGTGTATTATGAACCCTTGGTTCTTATTGCACTTGAGATCGACTTGCTTGCCTTAGTCTTTTGCCCCTTAGGCTTATTTGACCTTTAGGCTGAGCATTTTAATGTAAACTGTCCCTGGTTTTAGGTCTTTTTTGCCTCTTAGGCTTTTTCGACCTTCGACTGGAACAGGTGGCCCGACTATGCGAACCGTCCTTTGTCTAGGCCTTTTTCGCCACTCGGGCTCATTCGGCTTTCGACTGGGACAGGTGGCCCGACTATGCGAACCGTCCTTTGCTTTAGCCTTGTTTGCCTCTTGGGCTCGTTCGGCTCTTAGCTTGGACCTTTGGCCCGACCACACTGAACCGCCTCTATGCCTTTGCATTCGTCGCCCATTAGGCTAACTTTGCTTTGGATTTATCGAGATGTCCGACTGCGGATTTCTACTCGTATTCGATTGTTTTGCCTTTAACTTTTCTGTCGCATTGGACTTGTATCGTTTTGGCTATAAATCCTAACAAACACAGAAAGCATCTCGAAAAGGTAGAAATTTATTAGAATACTTATAAAATTGTCTCATGGACTTATTACAAGATTCGAAATTGAAAGGTAAACGAGTTCATTAGAGTAAAGCTTATCTCAAACATAATATTTCCTCAGTTGTTGGCATGCCAATGTCGAGAACAATAGTTCCATCTGCTCTACCAAGTTGATAAGACCTTTTGGGGTGGACTTTCGAGGATCGATAAGGTCCTTCCCACCAAGGTTAATTTCCTGCCGCCTCCTCATCGACTTGCTTCATTCTTCCTGTAGAACCAAATCACCGACCTTGAAGTATCGATGCCTCGACCCTCGAGTTGTAATCTTGAGAGATCTTCTTTATACCTTGCCATTCTCGGTTTGAGGCTATCTCCTTCGCTCTTCGACATTGTCCCTTTCTTGTCGGAGTTCGGGATCATTGTCTCTACATTGTAGGCCGAACTTCGAGGAGAGGAACTCCGATCTCGGCGGGAATCACCGCTTCACACCCATATACCAAAGAGAAAGGAGTTTCCCGAGTTGATGAATTAGAGTCGTCTATATGACCATAGGATGCTCGGAAGTTGAATCGCCCAATCTCGACCTTCGCCTCTAGTCTCTTTTTTAGACCCGGCTTGATCACAGCCGATTAGTTTGCTCGACTTGACCGTTTGCTGTGGATGAGCTACCGAGGTGAATCGTTGGTCGATATGGTATTCATTGCACCATTCTCTCACTTTACGATCTTGAACCGAGTACCATTATCCGAGATCAGAGCCTTAGGGATCCCATACCTGCACAAAATGTCGACCCACAAGAACTTTTTGATGGTTGCGACTTTGATGTCGGGTATAGCCTTAGCTTCGACCCACTTCGTGAAGTAATCTACAACCACGACCACATATTTAAGATTTCCGGGCTCGAGGAAAGGGTCCAACGATATCGACTCCCCATTGATCAAATGGCCATGCTGACGAGATGACATTCATGTCTTGCGCTTGTTGATGGGAGATATTATCATGAATCTGACAAGTGTTGCATTTTTGGACAAGATTATTCGCATCTCGTTGCATCGATGGCCAAAAATACCCAGCTAACTTGCATTTTCTAGCTAACATTCTAGCTCCGCAGTGGTTTCCACATACTCCTCTATGAATTTCCTCCAAGAGATATTCGCCTTCAGTTTCAGATACGCATCTTAACCATAGATTTACAAAAGATTTCCGATAGAGGATGTCGTCGAAGAACGCATATCGAGTGGACTGGAGTCGAACTTTTCTAGATTGTACTTTATCAGCTGGTAGTATTCCGTCTTTGAGATAAAGAGCGATCGAGTCCATCCACGTGGCCTGCTGAGTAATCGGCTGGGCCTCTGTCTCGATGTAACTCCTATCGGTCAATAACTCGACTAGAACCTTCTTACTCGACACGAAGTTTGAGGCCAACTTGGAGAGCGCATCGGCTCTCTTGTTTTGACTTCGGGGAACCTGCTCGAATCGAACCGTTTTGAATTTTGGTATGAGGCTCTGGACGACTGCTAAGTAATTCTTCATGGTTTCTTCCTTAGCCTCATACTCCCTTTCACATGGTTGACCACTAATCTGCGAGTCATCAGAAACCGACAAATCTTGACACCCGGCTTCAAGGCGCGAGCTTTAAGCCGATGATCATAGCCTCATACTCGGCCTCGTTGTTCGTTGCTTTGAAGTCGAATCGAAGGCGTCACGGGAATTCCTCGCTTTCGGGCTTACGTAAGAGCCACGCTCTCCCCCTTCCTTACTTACTCGATGCTCCATCGACTTGAAGAGTCTATTTTTCCTCCGGCCTTTGCTTTTCTTGATCGAGTTGGACGGAGATCCCTTCAGCTAGAAAATCCGCTAAGGCCTGTGCTTTTATCGCAGTCCGAGGGACGAACTCGATATCATACTGGGCCATTTCTATTACCCATTTTGCCAATCGACCTGAGGTGTCGGGTTTTGCCAATATTTGTTTTAGTGGTTGGTCAGTGACTACCACAATAGGATGAGCTTGAAAATAGGGCCTTAACTTTCTCGAGGCATGAACAAGACATAATGCTAACTTCGGTGGGGCGAGTATCGGACCTCGGGGCCATGCAAAGCCTTGCTGACAAAGTAGATTGGCACTTGGCCATGTACCCCTTCTCGAACCAGGACCGCACTCACTGCCTCCTCGCATACTGCCAAATAAACTAACAATCTTTCCCCGTCTCGAGGTGAAGTTAAGGTAGGTAACTCGGATAAATAAGTCTTCAACTCTTCAAAGGCTGTCTGACATTCATCATCCCAATGAAAAGGACTGGCCTTTCGGAGTATCTTGAAAAATGGAAGTGCACGCTGTGCGGATCTCGATAGAAATCTGTTGAGAGCTGCCATTCGACCCGTGAGCCTTTGTACTTCTTTGATATTTCGTGGTGCGGGCATATTCTTCAGTGTATCAATTTTATCCAGGTTAGCTCGAATCCCGCCCTTCAAATCATGTAACCCAAGAATTTACCCGACTGACTCCAAAAGTACACTTCTTCGGTTTAGCCTCATCTGTGTTTCTCTCAACACCTCAAAACCTCTCGAGCATCGACTGGTATTGTCTTATAGATCGACTCTTGATGAGCAAGTCGCTACACATAAACTTCCATACATCTACCAATCTGTCTTGCAAATATCTTGTTGATCGCCTCTCGGTATGTTGCCCCAAATTCTTTAGTCCGAATGACATGGTCACATGCGCGAAGGTGCCGAATCTGTAATAAATCTTTGTTTTTCCGCATCTCGAGGATCCATTAAGATCGATGGTATCCTTTATATGCATCTAAAAAACCAAAAACTTCAAAATCAATGGTTGAATCTACTAACCTGTCGATTTTGGGCAGCGGATACGAGTCTTTTGGGCACGCTTTGTTCAAATCTGTAAAGTCCACACACATGCGCCAACTACCGTCAGGCTTCTTGACTAAAACCGGATTAGCTAGCCATTCTGGGTATAGTACCTCTTTTACTATCTTGGCTGCTAGTAGCTTGCCGACCTCTAACTCGATGGCCTCAAGTCGATCCGACGCAAAACTTCTCTTCTTCTGTTTGACTGGATTTTTAGCCTGGTCAATCTCGAGCTTATGAACCGCGATGTCGGTAGATAGTCCCGGCATGTCGGTGGCTTTCCAGGCAAAGATGTCTCTGAACTCGACTAAAAGTTCGACCAGTAGCTGTTTTTCTTTTTCGGGGATCCAAATTCGACCAAGACGCGATCGATCGTCCTCTCCTTCCCGTGAGTCGGACGTTTTATCACATCCACGGAGACCCAACTCTTCTCCTCTTCTTCCTCTCTGGAATCGGTTCCTCGACTAAGACTTGTTGAATCGCCATCTTCCCATTCATGACAACAGAGTTACAACTCCGAGCGACTTCAACGCTCTCTTTTACTTCGTGGGAACCGTTCTGTGGGAAACTTCATACTATTATGAAAAGTCGATATGATAGCACGCAGGTCGAAGAGCGCAGGTCGTCCTATGATAACATTATAAGCAGAAGGAGCCTTGACCACCACATAACTTAATTCAAGTGTCCTTCCTTTTTCGCCATCACCAACTGTCGTGAGTAATTTTATCGAGCCCATGGGGTGGACTGCCTGTTGTTGCGGAGATTTTGCATCAATAACAAAAGAAAATTTATAACCCTAACCTATGCAAAACTAACTGCTAACCGACCAAAACATCGGGTTGTTGCTAGTAAAGCGTAATGAGTAAGGGGTCGATCCACAGGGAAAAGGGATGTTCAATCTAATCTTATTAATCCTACCAATTGCTACTCTAAAAACGAAAAACAAAAACATAAAAACATAAAGAACAATCAAAATAAATCTAACCTAGGAAACAAAATAAACAATCTAGACTAAGGGACATGGAAACAACCAATATACAAACCTATGTGATCTCAATTCTAGTTCAATTCATGATTTTAATTCAAGTTGTGGTTTCACCTTATCACGAGACATAAACCCCTCAAGAAGAGTTTGCTGCTTTGCTTTGTGTTTTTGCTGTGGGAATAATGTATGAATTAGGGTAAAAATCGCGCTGCTTTTATAGAAAAATCAAGTCGGTTGCTACTGATAACGGTGCCGGACGGGCGTTCAAAAGGTCGGACGCCCGTCCACTATTTCCAACAACAGCATCCAAACTTGTAACGCTCATATCTCGGCCTCGTAAGTCGGAATAGAGTGATTCAAAATCCTGTAGAATCCTCTCTTCAAGCCCTACAACTCTTCTCTTGAGGTCCAGAGTCAAATCGGTTGTTATCATATCAAGAACTGCGTTGGAAGTTCAGCGCTACCCGAATCCTGATTTTCTTCCTCCGGGCGCTCGTCCAAAGTATCTCGAGACGTTCGTTCATTCACCTTGAACTTGTGCCAGGCGTTCGTTCACTTCACGTCCAAACTCTCTGAATGTAAAATACACCTCGAGCGCTGGTTCCGCTTCTCAAGCGTGCGTTTGAATCCGGACGCCGTCTGCGCTTATAATGGGCCTTTCGTCCACTTAGCATTGACATCGAATTTATTGATTTTTCCATCTTTATCTTGATTGATTTCTTTCCTTATCTCTTCAAATCTTCCATAAATCTGATTGATCCTTCCTCAACTCGAATTTTAGCTCTTTAGGATCACCTTTTCCATCATCAATGAGTATCTACGAATATAAAAAACATACCAAAACATAATAATTTCCAAAATAACATAAAATAATCATTTAAGCACATAAATCAATACGTTTTCATATTTAACCAATAAAAACACCATTTACTCAATATTTACATATATAGCTCAAAATCTATGAAAATCATACGAATGTAGGGAAAATTGAGGTGAAATATATCCTTAAAAACACTACAATTTGACCCTTAACAACACCCCACACTTAAACTTTTGCTCGTCCTCGAGTAAAACAAAACAAAACATACTATCAAGAATCCACATAACGACACGAGATATAGTCAAAATCATGACAAGCTAGTATTCAACAAATCGACCTCACTCGGTGATGTGTGCGCGAACCTACTAAACTTCCACGATCCTCTCTTGATATAATACATCAAGCACTAACAGTTAATCCGGTCAACTAAACGAAAACTTCATTCTATCTACAGCACTTACCTAACAAAAACTAATTACCAAGAACATAGTAACCAACTCACATTTAAACTCCTTTACTTAGTGCCAAGAAAATGCCTCTCGGGTCTCTACTGGGTTTAGATCAACTTGACTTAGAATTCCAAAAAGCGTACATTTTATATTTTATATTTCCTATCGTCGCGTCTCAAAAGTATAACACACTCCCTACATTAGAAGCGAGTCACCCTGAGATCACTCGAACCCATCTTGTCCAAGTAAACCACACTCCCATCATTTGGGGCGATATCCAAATGGACTCGAGGTGATAGTTACAAACAAAATTCCTGCAAAGAAATTTTATTCATTTATTATTTATAGATATATATATTTTTATATTTTTCAAACTCTTTGGAAACTCTCGGTCAAATATATTTCTAACACATTCAAGACTCTCAAAGTTCTCAAGAACACTAAGTCTTGAGATTCTAGCTGTGAGTATAGCACTAGTTCTTAACTTTCATTAATGCTAAATAAGTGTTATCTCAGCATCGAAATTAACTTTCCTTTAACTAACCGAAACTATTCTATATTTGGCTCTTCATCTAATAGGTTCGTGAAATGAATTTCAAGTGAGTATCGATCTACCAAACCTATGCTTAAACATGATACGACTCACATTAACAACTAAAGGTGCCGATTATAAAACTAGCATGCAAGTGAAATGTTACTCGGGACTAAACAAAAATTTTGAAAAAAAAATAAAAAATAAAAAATTAAGCACTTTTCATAGAAAATTATAACTAACATGAGCAAATGAAAGTAGATACATAAATCATCTATCCCTCCCCACACTTAGATTGCAACTTGTCCTCAAGTTATACGAAAATAATAAATTAGAGAACTTAGGCGATTGGATGTTGGCAGTTTTGAGGAACCAACAAGAACCAGGATTGCTTGCATAGCTCAGTAAGCCGTGGAGCATCACAGGACAACTGAATACATCGTGAAAGTGCACAATAGCTATCAAAAATATCCTGCAGACTTGATCAGTGCAAAAAGAGTCTACGGGGAAAAGAAAAGATTACATATATAAAGCACATGGAAAAGGAGATATAGAGATAGTTCAAATTTAAGCTCATATAAAGATGGAATACATATACATGGAACATTACACAACAGTAGGCTAGGTGCAACTACATGAAACTATAGTACAATGCAAACTACATGAAAAAAATCCTAAGAAAATAAAAACGAGGTAGTATTACGAAACCGACGATTAACTACACTCAAAAGAAAAACAAACTAGGTGGTATTACGAAAACCGATGGTGACCACACTTAAGAAAAATAAAAGGAAAAATAGAAAAACAATGCAACTATATGAAATGCAACTAAATGAAATGCATTTAAATGATATGCAAAAAAAAATAAAATAAAAGAAAGAAAACTAGCCCACTATATGCAACACGACATATATATAAACGTCTACCACATAATGACAAAGTTCACGATAAGCAGCAGATCTTTCCCGCCACTTTAGTACCGACGCGCCTTAAGACTTATCGAAAGTGATAGACTTATGAAACCAACAGTCATCTATCTAAGCAGTATAACTCATATGGAGAAAGGACGTAGCATACGGAAAACCGACAGTAGCTACCCATATGAACTATAAAAACAAAGGAAGCACGTAAGTCTTAAAAGCTCACAAGATTCATCACAGCGGTATGTAGCATACGGGAACCGAAATTAGCTACTAATTAACTATAAGAACAGTTATAGCTTACGAGAACCGACAGTCAACTATAACATGCCTAGATGAATCATGCATATAAAAATTAATCAGTTATTTAACATGGATTCATAGATGGAAAGGTAAAAACTTATAAGTTCAGGACATCTATGTAAACATAAACAGCCACAGAAGCTCTAATGACAGCAATCCATACTAAATAAAAGCATTAAAAACAAGATCAAGAAAAACACAGGGAACTGAATCGGCGTTGAGACTGTGACAGGCGTTCAATGGAAATTGTAGCCCTGGGCGGCGTTCAACAAACAAGCGCTTGTTTGCCCTTGAAAACACCTGGGCGGGCGTTGAATATCGAGGCGCCCGTCGATTCCTCAAAATCGGTCGGGATTGAAAATTGCAGGCGGACGAACGCGTCCAACAATTCCAAGCGCTTCGTTTACACCACGTTAGAGTGCTGGGCGGGCGTTCGCGTTACCATGGGCGCTCGTCCACACAACAAATATGCACGCAGGCAATGGGAAAAACACAGCAAAACCCTAAATACTTATAGACACAACATAGCAACACGAGATCACAAAGCCAAAGCGGCCTTATCAAATTAAGCACGAGGGATTATATTAGGTTACACATAACACAAACTTCACGTAAAGCAGTTGAGTAAAAACTTTTGCACATTCTTAACCTTATGGTCATCAAACACGGCAAAATAAAAACTCTCAATCTATTCGGCGCTACTTTTATTAAAAACAAAAATAAAACGTAACAAAATCGAAGAATTAACTCAATTAAATTCAACAAAACACCGATTCCCCGGCAACGGCGCCACTTTTGTTGCGGAGATTTTGCATCAATAACAAAAGAAAATTTATAACCCTAACCTATATGCAAAACTAACTCCTAACCGACCAAAACATCGGGTTGTTGCTAGTAAAGCGTAATGAGTAAGGGGTCGATCCACAGGGAAAAGGGATGTTCAATCTAATCTTATTAATCCTACCAATTGCTACTCTAAAAACGAAAAACAAAAACATAAAAACATAAAAACATAAAGAACAATCAAAATAAATCTAACCTAGGAAACAAAATAAACAATCTAGACTAAGGGACATGGAAACAACCAATATACAAACCTATGTGATCTCAATTCTAGTTCAATTCATGATTTTAATTCAAGTTGTGGTTTCACCTTATCACGAGACATAAACCCCTCAAGAAGGGCTGCTGCTGCTGTGTTTTGCGGCTGTGGAATAATGTATGAATTAGGGTAAAAATCGCGCTGCTTTTATAGAAAAATCAAGTCGGTTGCTCAGATGCGGTGCCGGACGGGCGTTCAAAAGGGTCGGACGCCCGTCCACTATTTCCAGCAACAGCATCCAAACTTGTAACGCTCATATATCGGGCCTCGTAAGTCGGAATAGAGTGATTCAAAATCCTGTAGAATCCTCTCTTCAAGCCCTACAACTCTTCTCTTGAGGTCCAGAGTCAAATCGGTTGTTATCATATCAAGAACTGCGTTGGAAGTTCAGCGCTACCGAATCTGATTTTCTTCCTCCTGGGCGCTCGTCCGATATCTCGACGCGTTCGTTCATTCACCTTGAACTTGTGCCAGGCGTTCGTTCACTTCACGTCCAAACTCTCCGAATGTAAAATACACCTCTGACGCTGGTTCCGCTTCTCAAGCGTGCGTTTGAATCGGATGCTCGTCTCGCTTATAATGGGCGCTTTCGTCCACTTAGCATTGACATCGAATTTATTGATTTTTCCATCTTTATCTTGATTGATTTCTTTCCTTATCTCTTCAAATCTTCCATAAATCTGATTGATCCTTCCTCAACTCGAATTTTAGCTCTTTAGGATCACCTTTTCCATCATCAATGAGTATCTACGAATATAAAAAACATACCAAAACGTAATAATTTCCAAAATAACATAAAATAATCATTTAAGCACATAAATCAATATGTTTTCATATTTAACCAATAAAAACACCATTTACTCAATATTTACATATATAGCTCAAAATCTATGAAAATCATACGAATGTAGGGGAAATTGAGGTGAAATATATCCTTAAAAACACTACAATTTGACCCTTAACACCTGTCCTGTGAATCCAAACAGGGGAGATGCTATGGGGGCTAGATCCTTCTCTTTCAACTTCATTGCTTGAAATGCCGAGTGGTATATGATGTTCACTGCACTCCCGTTATCGATGCAGACTCTCGAAACACGGGCTCGGCTAATAACTGCTTCAATAACTAACCGCCCCGCTATGACTCTCGACTTGGGGATATCATCTCGAGGGCCGTATCCGACTTCACGTCGTGAACTGAAAGCCGCTTGCGCTCTCTCGAGCTACAAGTCGGCTCTTCTTTGATCTGCGGTCTTTATCACTCTCACCAAGACCAAAAATTGTGTTGACATAGTTAATCGGTCGATTATCTTCATATCTATCTCGACCAAGATTCTCTCTGTTGTTTCCTTCTCGACCGGGGATCGATTCCTCCGAGGCGACCGATCCTTCGTCTCTGGGCGCCTCGACCTCGGTTCTGTCTTGATCGGAGTTTTCCTCTTAAATTCTCCACGCCCCTGGGCCCATCATACCGAGACACATCAACAACTTCGTCTAGCTTCCTTCCCGAATGCGCACGTCGATATCTCTCTTTAGGTCAATACAATCCTCTCATTGTATGGCCTATGTCTTCGTGAAAATCACAGTATTTGCTTGCATTCCTCTTTTGTCGAGGCTTTTTCAACGGTGGCGGTTTCCTCGCCAAGTTTTTTGAAAGCATAATCGACAACACCTCAGATCGAGGTCGATTGAGTGGGATAAAGTCCTTATCTCGTGAGGGTCCCTTCTTGCCCCCACGGTCTGAGGTGGACGTGTCGATACGGTCCCAAACTGATGGCTTACTCTCGACATCCTGCCTCTTGGACTGATTCCTGTTCGGACCTCGGGTGTCTTTCTTGGATTCCATCCAGTCGGATTGGGTGTGCCGCCGCACTGCCTCTTCCCCTTGACAGAATCTATGCACCACATTGACACATTCGTCCATGGTATGGGGGTCGTCCCTGCTCAACTTCATGTACAACTTAGTATTACGCAGCCCCCTCACGAACGATGTGATCGGAAGTCGGTCATCTGCGTCCCCTGACTGCATGGCCTCGAGATTAAACCTCTTCAAATATTCCATCACCGTCTCATCTCTTTCTTCGCCTCACGTTCATGCGAGGTGCGTGGCACTCGAGATGAAACTTCTTGTTGACTATAAACGCGCGTCTCGGAACTTTCGGCGAGCATGGAAAAGCGGAGATCGACCCTGGTCGTAGCTTCGTGAACTATTCTCTTGCTCGACCTCCACGAGTAGCGTCTCGAATGCCCGACAACGCATCGCATCGGTGCCCCATCCAACCTCATTTGAGACAGATATACTGTGGAGATGGTCCTCCGGTCGGTGGTGCCATCATAAGGTTCTATCTTTGGTATCTTAAACCCCTTTTGGGTTTAGGAAAGCTCTCGATCTCCTTCGTGAAGGGAGACTCGAGCCACAGCGACACGACTCTTTCCCAAAATTGCATTCAACTCCTCCCTGGCGCTCGTCATCATCCCCTCTCTGGTGTTTTTGGTGGATCTCGCGTCTCTTCCTTTCCACCGAGCTAGATGATGCGCTTATTTCTTCCTCAGGAGTCTGTTTAGGTTTGTCCACAACTTCTTTCTGGCCGCCTTCCGCCATAGCTTCTTTCTGGGCGGCGTCTGCTTTCCTGCGCGCCGTAACTGCCTCGGCGATTATCCTGGACATTACCTCCAAGTCCGCCCCTGCCAACTGATCCGCAAGCGTCCGATATTCTGGAGCAAGAGCTTGCTTTTCTGGTTGGTGGGTTTCTGGCCAGGTTCAAAGCTTGATCTTTTTCCCCTTGTTTTTGCTGAGGATCGTCTTGAACCCGGATCCAATCTTTGGTCCTCTTCTCTTGCATATCAGGGTCGGTTGGCTCGTTCATCTGGGAGCCTTGATCAACCTGCTTTGGACGTGGTTTTGGATGCGGTTTTCTTGGGAGGCATCGTGTTCTTGAGTTATTCGATCAATAGAAGGCCCTCCTTCTAGCGCCAATGACGATGACAAATTATGTCACCTTAATGATTTGAGCCCTAATTTAATCTAGTGATGAACACACAAGAACCCTAATGCCAAAAAGAGGATGAGGGGTGGATTTTATGTATCTTGGTGAGTCCAAGATCATCTTGGATTGCCTACGTATCTGTTAGGTTCCAGGAATCAAGCCTACGTAGTTCCTGGTGTTAGGTGTAGTGCCGAAAGACAATTTGTGTAATTGTTTTTAATAATGAATGCCAAAATTTATCTCACCTTATTACTTGCTTTGTGCTTGTAAAGTAATACATCTGCAAACCCTAAGTATATCAGTATGTAACCACTTAACTTCGGTGTATGGATTACACGTGAGGATTGAGTTAGTGGAGATATGCTTAAATCGTTAGTCCGTGGTGAACTTAATCGAGTTTAGGGTCTCTTGATTAAAACACCAATAATGCGCCTGAACGCCTAGGGTGTGATAGTCTTATCCGGATTTGTCGGTAGAGGGTACTACGTGGGGCATTTATATATGATGGCATTCATATAGGATTGGACCGATTTAATCTGTATTTCTCGGTATAATTCCGTAATCGAGGAATCTTATTAAATCATTAGATGATCATATATGGATCAACCTTAATCCTCCGAGGTGATCACAGGATCTTTGCTTGTCCCGGGGTAGTGTTTGATGTGTTAGTTCACGGTTCACTTAAATAATGTGTTCCAAGCCACTTCTCATTGGCACTATCTCCGGATGAGTTAGTAGTTCCGATTTTCACGAGACATGGAATCCATTCCTTCCTGCGGGAAGTAGAGAGCGATCCCCTTATTTGTTAGCCCTAAGAAAGTGATCGATCCGGGAGTTCACATTTGACTAATTAGCTACTAGTCGGATATGTGTACTAATTGATCATTAGGGGTTAATGGTAAATAAGGATAAGATATTCGAGTCGGGTTCACGGAGACTTCCCACTCGTAATGGACCGATCTATGGAGGGTTAATCCGTATGTAGTGATTATATCAATGGGCGCTTATTAAGCTCTACATGGGTTGAGTATAAGTATACATCTATAATCGGTAGAGTTCAATTTCGGGTTTATGGTGGCGTAATCCCGGAATTAATAATTAATGTACTTTCATTCGATGAATAATTAATTATTGGAGCTTCTGCCATAGGTCCATTAATCCCCGATGTGAGCTTCGTAATTCGGACTAGTAATCTTGTTACTTGGGCCTCATTGATAATTAATTGGTGAAATTAATTAATTGATATGCATGGATATTATTTAGTTGGGCTTTAAATAATATAATACACATGAAAGGCATTTTATGTGGGCTTAGTGAACCCCAAAGGTGGCGCCAATATTTGTTAATTAATTAGAGAGAAATTAGTTTTCTGGATAATTATTTGACATGTGATTTATCTTTTATTTGTTAAATGATAATTCATGGAATATTAGATAATAATATGATTTATCCTAATTTGTTTGGGATAATCATTTTATTTATCTTTTATTTGGAAAAGGATTAATGTGATAATTATCACTTAATTATTTAATCCTTGGAGGGCATTGATTACTCTCTCACATATAAAGAGAGTTCCTAAAGTCTAATAAAAATGTACTATTCACGTCACTATTCACCGAGAGAAATTGGCGAAAAATTTGGCCTCTATTCTAGGGTTTGAGTTGGAAAAATCTTGGGATTTTTAGTTTATATCAAGGAGGCTCGTGTATCAAGAAGGGTGTCCCACCAACCGCCGTTTGGAGAACACATCGGAAGATCAAGACTTCTCTTCCCTATATTGGTAACGTGATCTTAACCCCCAGTAGTAGTTTAAGTCCTTTAATTATGTGTTTTGATATATAAATCGTGATCCATCCATTTGCGTAGATCTAATTCGTTTAGATCTAAGAACCTGCATCCTTCATGTGGTATCGTGAGAGGCGGGTTCACGATTTATATAGTCATAATCATAATTAAGCGATTTAAAGAGTGGAATTGCATGTAGGTGATATTTTACTTATTATTATGTATTAATAATTTTAAAATTGCTATGGTTGAAGAGATGGATTGGGGTTGGCACCGTTTTCCCGTTAGATCTATTGTAAACTCATATAAACGATGAAAATTCGTTCATATTAGTATAGGAAATTATGTAATTCATGTATAATTGCAATTTTAATTTCCAGAAAATAGATCTGTACATTAGCTGTTTAGTCTTTTCATTTTTTCCGTTGTTTGAGCCGTTAAAACGAAGATCCCTCCGGTCAGAATCAAGATTGGAAGTTGATGAACAATCCCACAAAATTTGGCGTCGATCCGAGTCCGTTTGGATGTCCGTTCGTTGATGAGAAGAGGCAGCTGTAACAGAAAAACGCAGGATTCACAGAAACCCTAACTGTGACTTCTTCGATTTTCTGGGAACAATTGGACCGTTCAAATTAAAATCCGACCGGTCAGATCGTATATCATGGAGTTATGGACGTGAGATAAAATTTTCAGGACGATCGGTATTCAAATCGATCCCCGATCGTCCTCGGGAAGTAAATGATGCGCTGCTGTAAGAGTCTGTTTCAGCAGCAAGTTGGGCGGCTCACTGAGGAATATTGACAAGTCAAAGCTCCAATCCGACCGTCCATCTTCAAGTCCGAAGAATGAAGATCAGATCTGGAAAGTTTCGTCCCGATCCGAGTTCGTTTGATATTCCGATCGTCGAAGATTCTTAACAGCTGCAGATTAGGGTTTTAATTTATTTTCGAGTAGATTAGTTCACGGGGTGCCAACGGTCCATCTCGCTGTTTTTTTTTTCCGCACTAGTATACATGTGTAGATTGTATGAGTAGAACCGGAAAATTGCCATGACATGCATCATATCATGAATTCCACTCCATATGCATACATGTAGAAATTAATTCGAGGAATTAGTTAGGCATGTATAAAACACACGATTAGTTTTAATTAATTGTTTGATATTAATTAGAAACTAATTAGGGTAAAAACCGAGGAACACGGGTTTTTCAATCGTCGAGGTTGGGTGATGGATTCTCGGTGAATCCCACTCTGCGAAAGCATAAGGAGTAAAATCCCGAAACCTCGTGGTTAAGGTGTTGGATTCTTGGTGAATTCCACCTTACCAAGAGCGAGATTACGTTTTTGTTCCGTAGTGTCTACGTGAATGTTTGATGTTTAAGGATTGGATAATCACGGGCAAGCAGGTTCGAAAGTGGTTTAACCACGGTTGGGTGGTCAACGGTAGCTACGGCTCAATCGACTTCACCCTCCACGTGTGGCGTTTGCACGAAGTGCAGCAATCTTGAGTCATCCGAAGAGCCACTACGGCTCAACGGAGCTCTCCTAGCCTTGACCCGTCCGGCGGCCACATATGTTCTAACGAATAGGTCGGGTGGGCTAGCCCACATAACCGACAACATTCGGGCCTATGATTTATTGTTCCTTAATGAAACATCAAGTCCAAAACGTGATCGATAAACCCACCACTTTTTCAAAATATTGAGTGGGAGCGGGAGAGGCGACGGCCGACCCCACGGCCTCTACCGTTGACACAAACAACGTGAGAGAATGGTGACGCCTCGTGCGGCTTTGATTTCGGCCCCTAAGGAAGGCCTTCACCGCTATCAAAATTCAAGGCTTGGTCTCCGAAAGGATAGGATTTTGGGTACTCGTCGGGTCACCGACCGACCCTAAGCGGCACACTCGGGTCTACCTAAAAACTGAGACAAGAGATCACACTCATAAAGGGTATTTTTGGTAGTACCTTGGCTGAAAAAGGAAAGGTGATTGACGATCACAAATGAGATGTTCGATTCTCAATCGATCTTCAATATTAATCGAAACCTCTTTGACCTACCCTAAGCGCGCACCGAGGCATTAGATTAAATCCTTGGAGCAGTAGGATAGACTATAAGTACTTAGTTTATGTTCCTAAAATTTTAGTAGTGTATGATTTGGATTTATTTTACTGTCAAATTTTATTTACAATCTGTAATATATATATATCTCTCAAGGTGCTAGATCTGCTAGTGTAAAATTGACTAGTAATGACTTCGTTAAAAGTGGTAAGTAATGGAACGTTGTATTTATTAATCTCACATACGATTAATTTTTCGGAAGAGATATTTCTCTTGAAGCCTTCAAAACTTAAGTGACGTAAATAGGCATGTCATCTTTGTCACTCGTCTTAAGCGAGAGACAACCGTAGTTAGTTTGAAAGATGATTGGGACGATAAAATTCTTCAGTGAATTGTGTAGTGTCTACACGAAATTTTCGATAGAAAAATTGGAGAATCATAAATTAAAGTGTCGCTAGTTCGACGGTATTTGGAACCGATAAACTAGTGGGAGCTTTTATACTATGTTCTTCCGATTTATTAGAAAATCAGTCCCACCTGGGTAACACTTTCATTAGGCATCCCACAGCTCACGAGTAGTGTCTACTCAAACGAATCGCTAGTTCAAGACTATTCCCTTTTAAGGAAAGTTAAGAATGGGAAAGAATGTCTATAAGTGTTAATCATCTTAACTAAAGTTTTGAGGCTAAACCGAAACATTAATTAAAGAAAGTATAGGATAAGGAAAGTGATTTGGATCACTAACCAATGAATCCTTAGCGACTTTCTTAACCGAGTAACTTGACTCGGTGGCTTAGTTCTTTGGAAGAACAATAAAGTCGTGCATTAATAAAGTAACAACGGGCGTAATTTCGATAGAATAGTGGGAGTGATATAAGGAAATGAATTTGGATTCTATCCTGAATATCACGAAAAAATTTATTTTTCTGTTTACTGATTCGTTGAAACAATTGGATTCACTTTCAACTCGATATATTGTTGCCACATAAAAGTGAATATGACATTTGTAGTACGAATCCGAGACTCGGACTTTGTTTGATAAAGTCGAACCACTTAGAACAAATTGAATAAGTACGTGTAACACATCTAAAACTATTAAAGGTAAAAGGTTTCCGTATTAAGATAAACGACCTTTCAATATCTATTAATTAGTGCATATATCCTAGAGACAAGACTCGCCGACCGGCTAAGGGTGACTCCTATCTCCTGGTCTTGGAACACTATCTCAAAGGAACAATGACTAAGTTTCTTTTCAATCGGGAAAGGGTAATAGTTTTGAAGGGGTAACATAGCTTGTTCACTATGACCTTCGGGGTCTAGTGAGAGATACAAGCTAGTGGGAGATTTTGAGTGGTGACATTACTGTTTGATAACTACTCAAAACACTTGGTTGGTTTATCGAAAGAATACGAGGTGTCTCGATTTTAGCGAGAGAATAGAGTATTCCATGCTCGAAAATAGGCTATCGCATAGTCTTGGGATGATGCTCGGCCCGCCTCCAAGTGGAATGTTTCTCACCGAGGAAGAAACCATAGACTTGCCCTATATAGTTATTGATATGCTACAATACAATCGCTAAACTCGATTAAGATAATTCGTTTGCAAAATAACGGTTAACATTATTATGTAAACCGAGAAGTCTACCTAGAAGATGCTAGTGAGTTTATGGATAAGGAGTGAATTCGGTTCACACCACTTCCATAAATGTAGGCATTTAGCATTTAATGCTTAAAGGTAGGGTTTGGAAATTTTAGCATACGTTCGATTGTATTTGTTGTGAAACATCTTAATGAGACGAGTGAAGGTTGATTATAAGATTCTTGAGATCAGAAAGTGACGGTTGAACTGTCACAAGCCTTCTGATAGAATCTATAAGTAACAACCTTAAACCTTGGAGTACGGTTACCCAAAGGTAGTTACTATCTGATTTAATCAGACCACATCGGTTGTTGGTGATTACACTGATAAATACTACTAGATCAAGATGTCAATCCACCACGCAGTGGGAGTATGGTTTAACCATTGACCCATTGTAGTTTTGTGGACTTTACGGTCTGCTGGGGTGATTGATAACCTATGGCTCTTAGTGGGCTGTATAGGATTACGATCATAGAGGTTGGTTTGACAAATTTTTAACCACTGTAAATGGAGTTTTGTACTCCAGCTTTGTTCGATCTATTGTAGAACCACACGAGTGTCTCAGGCCCAGTGGGAGCAATTGGATCTACATAGAAAGAGACGAATGAATAGGAAAGTTTAAACTTTCAAAATGCAAAGTTGAGTGGTATAGGGTGATTCCTCGACAAGTAGAGAGTTAACTGGACCTTGAACTCTCTCACCACTCGATCTTGCTAGATTTCGTTAAGCGAGGAAAATAGGGGTGATTCCCTGAGACTTTCTTGTTTGAACAACGGAATCAATTCATTTAGAAACGAAGGGTTTTAGCTAAGAATGAATAACGGATTCGTTACAAAGCGTAAGATAGGGGTGATTCCCAAGACCTTTTTTGCGAGACTAACGATATCTTAATTCATTCGAAAGAACCTTTGGTAGGAGGCTGCCATGGCTTATATCCTTTGTGGATTTAAGAGAACCTCTCGGTCATTTAAAAGTCACATGTTTTAAAATATGTGAACTTGACCAAAGTATTGATAAGTCTTTCGTAGACTGGATATCAATATTGGTAAAATAGTAGTATTAGTGTTCATGAATGATAACACTAAAACAGTTGGAAACAACATGTGTGTGCTGTCTGAAGTCAGAAACTGACACGCCAAGATTCTCTGGATGAGAGAATTGGACTATATTCTAAGAATTTGATTCGGTCAAATCCACGAGAATGAGTCATTGGCTATCCCACTGATCTTATTGAATAAGATGATTATGCATATATGGTTGCAGCATTCATCGAGAGTTGTCCTACCCTACCTCTCAGGAATGATTCTCTAAATCTTCGGATAAAGAGAAAATGGGATAGAGTCTCTCTTGGATAACGGCAAGTCAGGTTGTCATAAGTCAATAGTAGTCGAATCTCGGATTCGAGCATAAAATAAGCGGTTTAGTACGCGTCCTCAAGTATCGTTAGAGAATGAGGAATCATATGCTTGTATATTCAGTGCAAACTTGAATATGGTTGACTACTACCGATTCGACTTGTAGTCGATTAAGGATGATCATTAAGTTGATCTCGGGCTCAGGTGTTTACTCATAGTGCTTAGAATTTCCTTTTGGTGCAGGAGTAATTCCGGTGTCGATAAGCCGATATCACTTCATTGTGAAAACAAAGGTGAAGAGATAGCTTAGAAGGATCTTCTCGGTCACCAGAGGTCAAAAGCATATTGAGAGAGAGTACCGCTGATTAGATGGACCGGCAACGCTTCGATCCTAAAGATCGTCTCGGGCCGACAACCAAATGATCGGTGTACCAAGTCGAGTGCTTGGAGGGTACGGCATTGATGGATATGTCTCATCCGCTTTTAGAGCAAGTGGGAGAGTGTTGTGAATAAGATGAGAAAGGGTGTGCTCTAAAAACAATCGTTGCTTGTCATTTCGTGCAAGTGGGAGATTGTTAGGTGTAGTGCCCGGAAAGACAATTTGTGTAATTGTTTTTAATAATGAATGCCGAAATTTATCTCACCTTATTACTTGCTTTGTGCTTGTAAAGTAATACACCAACTTTGCAAACCCTAAGTATATCAGTATGTAACCACTTAACTTGGTGTATGGATTACACGTGAGGATTGAGTTAGTGGAGATATGCTTAAATCATTAGTCCGTGGTGAACTTAATCGAGTTTAGGGTCTCTTGATTAAAACACCAATAATGCGCCTAAACGCCTAGGGGTGTGATAGTCTTATCCGGACTGCTCGGTAGAGGTACTTTACGTGGGGCATTTATATATGATGGCATTCATATAGAATTGGGACCGATTTAATCTGTATTTCTCGGTATAATTCCGTAATCGAGGAATCTTATTAAATCATTAGATGATCATATATGGATCAACCTTAATCCCGAGGTGATCACGAGGATCTTTGCTTGTCCCGGGTAGTGTTTGATGTGTTAATTACGGTTCACTTAAATAATGTGTTCCAAGCCACTTCTCATTGGCACTATCTCCGGATGAGTTAGTAGTTCCGATTTTCACAGACATGGAATCCATTCCTTCCTCGGGAAGTAGAGAGACAATCCCTTATTTGTTAGCCCTAAGAAAGTGATCGATCCGGGAGTTCACATTTGACTAATTAGCTACTAGTCGATATGTGTACTAATTGATCATTAGGGGTTAATGGTAAATAAGGATAAGATATTCTCGAGTCGGGTTCACGGAGACTTCCCACCGAGAATGGGCGATCTATGGAGGGTTAATCCGTATGTAGTGATTATATCAATGGACGCTTTATTCGCTCTATGGGTTGAGTATAAGTATACATCTATAATCGGTAGAGTTCAATTTCGGGTTTATGGTGGCGTAATCCCGGAATTAATAATTAATGTACTTTACGCTCGATGAATAATTAATTATTGGAAATCGCTTATATGGAGTCCATGGTCCCCGATGTGCTTTACGTAATTCGGACTAGTAATCTTGTTACTTGGGCCTCATTGATAATTAATTGGTGAAATTTAATTAATTGATATGCATGGATATTATTTAGTTGGGCTAAATAATATAATACACATGAAAGACATTTTATGTGGGCTTAGTGAACCCCAAAGGTGGCGCCAATATTTGTTAATTAATTAGAGAGAAATTAGTTTTCTTGGATAATTATTTGACATGTGATTTATCTTTTATTTGTTAAATGATAATTCATGGAATATTAGATAATAATATGATTTATCCTAATTTGTTTGGGATAATCATTTTATTTATCTTTTATTTGGAAAAGGATTAATGTGATAATTATCACTTAATTATTTAATCCTTGGAGGACATTGATTACTCTCCATATAAAGAGAGTTATAAAAGTCAATAAAAGGTACTATTCACGTCACTATTCACCGAGAGAAATTGGCCGAAAAATTCGGCCTCTATTCTTAGGGTTCGAGTTGGAAAAATCTTCGGATTTTTCTCGTTTGCATATCAAGGAGGCTCGTGTATCAAGAAGGGTGTCCACCAACCGCCCGTTTGGAAACACATCGGAAGATCAAGACTTCTCTTCCTATATTGGTAACATGATCTTAACCCCTTGTAGTAGTTTAAGTCCTTTAATTATGTGTTTTGATATATAAATCGTGATCCATCCATTGCGCGTAGATCTAATTCGTTTAGATCTAAGAACACGCATCCTTCACCTGGATTGGGGTATTTATAATGACAATACTTGCCTAAACCCTAAGGTTAAGTCGGCTTATGTTATTGTATTATCTTTACCCTTAAATGGGCCTTGACCCTTGCCCAAGCTATCGCTGCGTGGGCTCGAGACCGGGCGCGGACTCGTCCTCGGTGTCGATCATCGCCGACTTGCGGTGATCGACCACTGCACTCATTGTCCTACATCGTTGTTGGTGGTGTGGACTCTATCCTTATGGACTTGTCATCTCACACCGCTTTCGATACTCGATAATCGATAGCCGTAGCCTGGCTTTGACATGATGGCCTTGGCCTCGAACCTGGGCATCAACATGGATGTACTGACGTTATCTCAGTGTGATGACCAACCAATAGACGACACGTGGAGGGAGTGAAACCCTGTATCGTCAAGAATTTTAAAATAATATGTGGTGTAAGAGGTAGATGCCATCTTTTTTCATTGAGCTGTAGTGCAACGGTAGGTTTGTCGTGGTGCGAATAAAGTTGTTCTACAAATATTGTCAGATATCATGTCCACATACATTTAACGGCAAAACATGTCGTAGTGTCTATAAATACGTCCACATACATTGTATCTCTCATGGCAACAAGCACATGATATAATAAATCATTAATTTTTTTCTGCTTAGTTTGTATAACCTTGTAAAATACAAGGTTTACAAGGTTAGTTTCTCTTAGTTTGACTTAGTTTTTTCACTTATTTTTCTCTTTAATTGAAATTTTAAAATACAACCGTTGTATAAAGGTTTTACCAAGTGTCATACATTACAACCATTCATTTCTAACCTCTCACACACGATAAAAGTGTATTATGTGAAATAGAATAAAAATGAGAGGCTCTAATATATGTCACTTGGTATAACCTTCCTACAACCGTTGCACCATAAAATCTCTCGCCCATATCAATTTTGCCCAGCCCCCGTCGCTTATGTCTTATATCCAATTAATTTACCGATAATCATACATACGTTACGAATATTTACTATATGTTCTATTACGCATTTTCTAAACCATTGATCATAGTGGAATGTAAAAATAAATCAACGGTTAAGATACATCTTCTAAGGATGTGCAATATAGTATCTTTCACAACTCCATTTTATCATCATTAATTACGTTGTGACTCATACCATTGATTAGTGAAATATATTATATACTTTAATCAATGGAAAGATTATGTGTCTTGTTACAGGTTATAACATCATGTGTTAATGCACAGATTATTTCCATAAATCAATGAGTCATGGATAAAATATGTAGTAAAAGATGTTGTGACCAAACATGTAATTTTACAAATCATTTCCCTAAATTTAGAGTACTTTTGGACTGCAATATACTTAATGTAATATATAATAAAATGGATGAAATTTAATTTGTTGATGCGTGATGAAATTTAAATTTAACCGAATAGAGTTTGCATAATAATTTTATTGAAGGTGACAAATAGTGACGTGTATGATGGTGACAACTGTTGTTCTTAGTTGGTTTTTCTATTTTATTTTTTTTTTCTTGAGGGGAAGAGCAACGGTTTTCCATGAGGTTTTTTCTTGCCTATAATTTTTTTCTTCAATTTTTTTTCTTCTCTTTATGTCCTTTTAATCATGCACGTCAATCAATGTAATTAAATGACATGTTTATTACTACATTATTTTTCCATCAAATCAATGAAACATGTTTCTCGTTGTAAAATGGAAAACGGTTAAACCAACCCTAACCGTAAAGGTCCCTCGCCCCGATCCCATATGATTGCGATGAGAGGTTAATCAGAGATCTAGCAGTTCGGGGAAGAGGCTTGCTGTTATAAACCGCTTACCGAAATGGACCGGCCCTTTACGGGACTCGAACCCCGACCCTTCGGCTTTCGGTCCATCTTAGCATTACATCACCCCCAACCGCTTACCACTAGACCATATTCAGAGGATTCTCATTGTAAAATGGAACAAGTGTCTATGGAGTGGGGAGGAAAAGAGGGAATCCTAAGAACAATAAATATTAACAGTATGGTTTAAATTAGGGGTGTAAAACGAGTCGACCAGCTCATGAGCAGCTCGATGCTCGCTAGTGAAATCGTCACTCAAATAAGATTTAATCGAACTCGAGCCGAACTCGAGCAGTTCATCATTATTATTTAGCCAAACTCGAGCAATGTAATGTTTGATTCGAATGCTCGCGAGTCTAATCGAGTTGTACTTTTATATATATTTTTCACCATTCCATCGTTTTCATTTTGTTTAATAGAATTACTTTTGTCCGCTTTTAGAAAAAACTTTTGAATTTTTAAAAAAGAAAAAAAGAAAACGTTTGAGTTGCTTTTTACGAATATAAAATCAACCACTTACCAAAACTCTGGCCTAGTCGAGCAGCTCGACACTCGCTCGTGAAATACACGCTTAAATAAGATTTAATCAAACTCGAGCAGCTCATCAACATCAATGAGCCAAACTCAAGCATCTTTTTTCATGCTCGAACAAACTTGAGCCGAGTTCGAGCATCATTATTTTTTAGGGTTGCTCGACTCGATAAATAAATATTTGATTCGGTTCGGATCGGTTATACCCCTAGTTTAAATCCACTCAAAATTATATGCCGATCAATAAAATATCTAATCAAATCAATAAAATATAAAATCGGTAAATTATATATTATTTTTTTACATAAAATATATATTCTCTTTTAAAATTACACTCTCTTCGGCCCAATTTAACCGATGGAATTTCCAAAAACACACAAATTAATAAGATGATTTAATAATTTAACCTTTATACCATAATGACTAAAAAACCTTCATTATAATTAAAGCATTTTTTTTCTTTTTTTTTACGGATACGAAATGTTACACACACTAATTATGTTCCTTGTGCTCGAACTCTGGTCTCCACGCCAAGGTATATCCTAACTAACCACTAGGCTGATGTACTGAGTACATTAAAGCGTTGTTTTTTTATTCTCTCAACGGTTAATAAATAAGGATAAATGTTAGAAGTGCTTTGAAATATAACTACATGAACTAAAACCTACAATTTTTTTCACAACACCATTGTAACGCTCCCAGACCCCGGGCCTGATAGCGCTAGATAAGTCATAAATTTTCCGGTCAACTGCTTAGACCGCCGTAATCGCTTGGTTTAAAAGGGCTAACCCGACTAGACAAGACATTTATGTCTTACACTTATATGGGGGTGAGCATTCTACTAATTTACCGATATGAGACTTTACATTCTCCCCCATTTATAAGGGACTGACGTCCTTTTTAGGACGGCCAAGACTGTTCCCGGATCGTCTTTACCAGAGGTAACTAGAGGCCATCCTTACACCGTCTTCTTGTACGGTGCAGTGCATAGTTCCGTCTGATAGTCGGCTCTATTACCATTCTGTAACGCCCCCCGACCCCAGGCCTGGTAGCGAGCATTCTACTAATTTACCGATGTGAGACTTTATAATCTCCCCCATTTATAAGGGACTGGCGTCCTCGCCAGGACGGCCAAGACTGTTCTTGGATCGTCTTACCGAAGTAACGTCATCCTTATATGTTTTCATGTAAGCAATTGTATAGTTCATCCTTATATGAGTCATAGTTCTTCTTATACGGTGCAAATGCATACGTTAGGATTTGAATGAGTCATAGTTCCCTATATCCAGGTTAAATCGGGTGAAATTTGGATTAAGAATATTTTATGGATCAAACAAATACAATATTTTGTAGTGTAATATTTTTTTGTCAGGGTGGGTTTAGCTTCCAAATATATACATACCTCCGTCGGGTCTAAATGAGTCATAAATTATCAGGTTAATCGCTAGACTGACAATACTTTTTATGACAAATACTTTTATGTCTCATACATACGAGGGTGCGTATTCTACTAATTTATCGTTGTGGGATTTTACACCCATCAATTAAATTGAAACACAGGAAATACTATTGTAGAGACTTTGATACATCCATATAATTATATTCTATAAAATAATAATAAAAATGATGTTTGAATACGTTAATAGTCAGGCATTCTTCACAAATTCCTGTCAAGAAAATGAAAGAGATATTTATTAAATTGGAGTCATTATTAAAATTAAACTTATCAAGAAGTGCAATTGCATTTATCATTAGACTACATTCAATTCCCTTGGAAAAAATTACTAATTTAATTAAAAAGATGGGGAAACGTGACCAGATAGGCCATGTGCAGCATGTTTATTTAATATCAATCATAGTAATGTGAGGGCATAATCTTATTACAAGATCATTATGTTGAATCGATCCAGTTTTATAAGATACATATTTGATAGACTTAATAGTTAAATAATATACTACCTCCGTCATATAAAAGTGTTTATTTTCTTAAAATAAATTGTCTTATAAAAAGTGTCTATTTAGAAACTAATACATAATTTAATGTATTTTTTTTTCAAATATACCCCTATAATAACATTTAATATTTATATATTCATTTCATATTACAAATGAGCATTTAATATTTGGTAGAGTACACATGTCAATCACTATTTAAAGTACAACACATTAATTGTTTTATTAATCTGTATGCATCATAAAAAATAGACAATTTTTGTGGAAGGTAGTATCAGATATTCTAGCCACGCATTTATAATATCTAACAACTTTTTAAAATTATATAAAAACTATATGAAGACTTATATTTAGAAACGGATGAAGTAATAATTTGAGTAAAAGGTTAACAAATGAAAATGGGTTGTATATCTCTGAGATTAGTTGTAATTATTTTAAGATCTAAATAAAACCATTCCAAGATAATCGTTACATTTATTAGAAAAAGAAGAAAAAATAGATTATCACATAGACATAGGAATATACCCCTATTATACATTATCATGGACAAGCATATCTTTCCTGTTTTTTTTTTTTTTTGAGCAATAATTCTTCGTAAACCAAACCTTATCCGTTCCATTCCGGGGGCCCACAATCCATGCTTTGTTTTTCCGCATAAATTTTCTTTTAGGATAATGTTGTATCAATAATAAATCATTTTACTTAACTCTATTAACAGACTAGTCAAAAACCCGTGCATAATGCAAGGGGTAGTATATGACTTGAAGAATGACTTCAATTTAAGAATGTATGATTATGTATTCAAAAAAGAAAAAAAAATGTATGATTATCTTTGTTGAAATTTTTGTTTCCATGCAAAATGTGTAAAGAAAAAATATGTGAAAATTACAAACATTCTTAGTATAAAGAAAAAAAAAAATGGTGGTTGAAACTCTATGTTTGAGAGTAAAATGAAGCTCGGACAATAAAGTGGATCGAAACTATTTCCGCATTACATCATAGCCAGGGGCGGACCCACCCTATGCCCGTGGTCTGCCCTCCAAATAATCATGTGCCCACATACTGGCCCTGCCCTCCAAATTTTTATTATAGTAGTAGTGTTAATATTAGATGTTATGCTATTTTTTCAACAAAAAGACCTTATATTCTAGTAGCCAAAAGAACAAACCCTTTATTTCAAATCCTACCAACATTTTTAATTTTTTTTAAAATCATTACTGCAGGATTTTATTTTTTTTACTGGATTTTTAAATTTTTTATATCAAACACCACAGAAAATTTTTCCTGCTTCGCCAAATGAAAAATAATTTAAAATAACCTATCTACAACTTCGATTATGTTTCCAACCTCCACATTAGCTTAAAAGCAAAGTATCATTCTTGATGAAAGTATTAGGTGTAGTGTCCGAAAGACAAATATGTAATTGTTTTAAGACAGAATTAATTATTCATCTTAATATATGCATGTATGCTTATAATTAAGACATTCATCGAAAACCTAAAAATACATCGTTTATGTAATCACATAACTCAATGTATGTTATCTACTATACACAAGATTGATTGAGTTAGAGATGTGTACTTAAAATTAACTTAGTCCGTAGCGTTGATTAATCTGAGTACGGGTCTCATGATTAATATGCTAATAATGCGCCCAGAACACTTTACGGTGTGACAGTCCAATAATAAAAAGAAGTGGAGAAGATGAGAATACAATAATTAATATAACACAAATCATACATTTATTTCATTGAAAACAGAAATACAACCCAATTAAAATAAATAATAATTGAAAGCATAGGAAATTATATAAAATAAAATAAACTCACACGTCATACATAAACAACAATAACTAATAGAAGTTATGCAATAACAATAAGTAATAGTCCGATATATCGGGATCAGCCAGGTCTATATCTCCCATCATGCGACTAAACTCATCAATTGTGTTATAATCATGATTGGCAAACCCATCAGTAGTGTTATCTGGATTGCCAAACCCATCAGTAGTGTTATAGTCTTGATTGCTAAACCCATCAGTAGTGTTATGGTCTCGATTGCTTTGTTCAGCATTTTTCTGCCTAATTTTTGCTCACTCGGATAGTAAATAAGCTCGAGTCTGGATCAGTAACAGAGTTCAAATCTGTAATCATTATTTTGAAATCTTGGCGTCGATTTAACACTTCTCCAACTCTGTTGTTTTATTTGCCAGAGCTTCTACATACATTTTTTGTTTCGTTATTCTGTGCATTGTTGAATTTGGCTTTCTTAACACCTGCACGTGGTCTTTTTGTTTCGTTTTAAATAAATTAAATATTATTTTTATTTAATTTAAAATAATTATTTCATTTTAATAAAAATTACCGGTTTTACGAAAAACAATTTGTCATAAAAATAAAATGCATAACTAAATAATAATACAACCATATTTTTAATATATAATTGGAGTTTAAGATATAATATTCCAAGAATATTCTTTTTTGATGTTGACAGTTGGAGTTGATGGAAAAAAATTTGGTGTAGTATTTGCCGTCAACGGTTGTGGATGCTCTAACATTGTGGGGAAAAGAATAGCCTCACAATATAGAATATAGAAAACAATCAACGTGATCAATATTCTTTTTCAGCCTCATCTTCGGCAAATATCTCAGTTTCAGCTGCGCTCGAGGGCAATGAACCCGATTAGGATTTGTTTTTAATAATCACACACAAATAAATTTAAACTGAACTTTTATAATATTGAAAAAAAAAACTAAAATTGTACTCTTTCACTTGAACGAAAATAAAATATTATTGCTCGATTTAAAAAGTACATACCATGGTTCCCTTGTCGATTTGGCGATCCAATTGTACAAAAAAATGCAACTGATTATGTCACTATAACTATCTCGTTGACCGAAAGAGAGCCCTACAATAGGATTCCATCAAATTTCCTGCACAAAGTGATTGAAAATCAACATGAGCTAGAGAATTAATAACTATTCTTCTCGCTGTTAGAAACCAACCTGAGACCATACCAATATTCAATGAGGAATAAATCAATTCTTAAAATAAAATACACGGATCATTTCCCAACATTAGTATCTATCCAACCCTGTAAAACTTATCATCATCACCCTCAAACTACGTAAACACTTCAAATTTCAATGATCATTATCTTCTTTAATTTGAATACAACCTCTGAACCGCATCATCCACATCCTGGGATATTGAAGATCAAAATCAAAACCCATAAATTTGTTAGATGAGCAAAAATTTGGCACAAATTCCCTTTAAAAAAAAAGGCACAAATTAAAAGAATATCATGTAAGAAAATATTAAAACTTAAACCTATCAGTCCAATCCTAACCCTAAGCTCTAAAAATAACAAAGTAAGCACCAATGTCAATAGAGAGAAAAAGAAGTAGGATATTACCAACGTGTTTGGCTCTTTCCTCTCCTCTCCATCAATTCCAAACCTCCAAAATGAAATCAATCACCATATCCGCCACTAACCCTGACATATAATTCAAATGCAACCATTCAACCAAAGAGAAAATAATGAAACATGCAACGTTTGAAAACACTACTAAAATTCAGCACAAATATACCAAATATTCAAAAGTAAACACTTTCTAGATCTATACTCATTTCGAAAAATCGGCCGCAGCGAAAAAAATGGAGCTTTCCGTGAAATATGAAAGAATATTGAAGGCTTCGGTCTCAATGAAGATGGTGGCGGAGTTGCGTATATGCAAAGCCGCTGCCGTCAATTATCGAAACTCAAAGCGTCGAGTTAACGATTACCTTTATCTAAAATAAATGCGATGGGGTTAAAAGGATGATTTATCGGAGATTAAATGGAGAAGTGATATCTTCAAATTGAGAAGTTATGTATTGGGGATAAATGGCTAGTTCGATTTTTCAGGTGAAGAGGTTTGAGGTTTGGTTGGTGAATTTTGTTAACCGTGTAGATGTTAACAGTGGATATTATTTTATTTTGATAATAGTTTTACAGCTGGGTTGTATTTTTGTTTTTTTTGGCAGCGGGTTTAGCTTATTAATTTACGGGTCTGGGTCAAAATTGAAGGTAATTGAGCTAAATGTGCTCCACTTTATAGATATAGTATAGATATGTGTCAAATTGTAACGCCACATAACTCTGACCTACCGGCGAAATATTTAGATTTTAATCATGTTTATTTTATTTTTCCAATATGGCATGTTACATTCGTCCAGCTCTCTTGCTTTTCCAAAATGAATATTATATTCACCCATCTTACCGAACTCGCTACCTCGACAAGATCTTATCAGAGGAATTTGGAAGTGACTCCCACGGTCTCTCACAACGTGACACCTCGTTTCCTCTAATAGTCTGTTTTTATACCGTCTACATATAATGCCCCAAAACTCGAGCATAACAAACATCTTCCTCAACATGACCCTACCATAGGATTCTAGAGCCGGCTCTCACCGTCTCACGGCGTGACACTTAGTTTAATATGATAGCTTGCTCATATATCACTTATAACGCCCCAAAACTCGAGAATAGCAATTGACATCTTTGACATGACCCTACAATAAGGATTCATAGGTTAACATCACCATCTCACGGTATGACACTTAGTTTCATCTGATAGCCTGATCAAATATCACTGATAGCAAACTGACATCCTCGATATGACTCTACAAAAGATTTTAGCGGTGGCCTTACTGTTTCTCACGGAGTGACATTTAGTTTCATCTGATAGCCTGTCATATCACTTATAACAAGCCAAAACCCGAGCCTAGCTGTGCTACTTGATGCATAATTGATCTAGTACCTACTTAGGCTCATCATCCGCATTTATTCTAAAATGGTTAACCCAATTTACCAACAACATGTTCAAATATCACCTATAGCACCCCACAACTCGGTCCAGGTGGGCGCTACTTGATTCATAATGGATCCAGTACCTACTAGGCTCATCATCCACGTTTACTTTAAAATGGTTAACCCAAGTTACCAATTTCATTAAATCTCAACCATATTATATCTTAATTTTCTCTTACATTTTCTATTACATTACATGTAATGCCCAAGAACTCGGGTTCGATGACATTCTTGAGCCACAATGAATTCACTAAGTATTTGCGTTAATCATTCTCATTTGACCTAAAATGGTTAACTCATGTTACCAAGTCCATCCGGATAAAAAAAATCAAATCCAATATGTTTCAACCTTATATCTTACTATTTTTTTTCTCTACCTTTCCAGCGTAACACATTACACATTGTGTTATCAATGTTTAAAATATTACAAAATCGGACTTAAAGTGATTTTTTTAAAAGGAATGTAATTAAGTTTTTAATCCCCACCTGAAAATGAGAAGAATTTAATCTATATAATATCTACGATATACTTTCGGTACAATTACATCAAATTGAAAGCCATTTCAAGACGGAAGCTATACTTATTGTTACTTACATATCATATCAATACCTAACTAAAATCATTAAATAGTTGCTCCTTCACACGTAAAGTAAGCAATTTTCTTCTTTTCTTTTTTGTTGTTTCGAAATTGGAATCTAAGAATTTGTGAATTTCATACCCTCAAAGGAATTGTACATCAAACTTTTGTGGTTCATACTCCAAAGCAAAATGGTGTTGTGGATAGAAAACACCAGCACATATATGGCTAGAAGTTTGAAGATTCAATCTGGGATACCTGTTGTATATTGGATTTACTATGTTATACATGTTGTGAATTTAATTAATAGTTTGCCTACTCTTGTCTTAAATGAAAAACCACCTCATGAATTGCTCTTTGGTTTTGTGCCTTCTTATAAAAACATTAGGGTTTTTGGTTGTTTAACATATACCTGAAATCTACATACTGATGGAAATAAATTTCCTCAAAGAAGTATTAGATCTATTTATTTAGGTCATGCATTGAATGTTAAAGGATATTGCCTTATGAATCTACAAACTAGACATATATTTATTAGTAGGGATGTCACTTTTCATGAGCTTGTGTTTCCTTATATCCCTTCATAAGGTAACACTGATACTTCTACACTACCTTTACCATTTATGGAAGAACTGCAATATGAGGTTTTGCCTTCTCACCAACTGCATGAACAGACCGATGATATAACAAGAACATGAACTGGTTCAGATGCTTCTCATGAACAAGAACAACAAAATGTTACTGATATTCATGAGCAAGAACATGTAGTTACCCATAATCTTATTAATGATGCCTCTAACCAGAAGGTCATCTAGATCTAGAGGTGTTCCTTCTTACTTGAATGATTATGTTTGTCATCATTCAAAACTAAGAACTTCACCTCATAACATCCATAATGTGGATTATTTTGTCACATATGATACGTCTTAAATGCTTTATGTACTTACTGAACCAAAACATTATGATGAAGCTATGAAAGATGAGGGTTGGAGAAAGGCTATGCAAGATAATATTGATGCTTTACAAAATACTGGAACATGGGAAAAGTGCCTCTACCTAAAGGAAAGACTCTTATAGGCTGTAAATGGGTGTACAAGATTAAAAGACATGTTGATGGATCATTGGAAAGATTTAAGGCACGACTTGTGGCCAAGCGATATACACAACATTTGGGACCGGATTATCTGGACACTTTTTCTCCGGTGGCAAAGCTCACTTTAGTCAAAACTTTGCTAGCCATTGCTGCTGCTAAAAGTTGGAATTTATAGCAACTGGATGTGAACAATGCCTTTTTGCATGGAAATCACACCGAAGATGTATACATGACCATTCCCCAGGGCTGTAATTCAAAACCCGGACATGTCTGTAAATTAAAGAAGTCCCTTTATGGGTTGAAAGAGGCTAGCGGGCAATGGAATATCAAGTTAACCCAAGCTTTGCTTAGATGGGGTTTAGGCGATCAAAACAAGATTATACTATGTTTATCAAGGGCAAGGACAATGACTTTATTGCACTACTAGTCTATGTTGATAATGTGCTAATCACTAGTCCTAATATGGATTAGATAAAAGACCTAAAAGGCTTCTTGAATTCCAAGTTTGGCATTAAAGATCTTAGGGATCTCAAGTATTTTCTGGGTTGGAAGTTGCCAGGTTTAAGGATGGTATAGTACTATCACAGAGAAAGTACTTCTTAGAATTATCGAAGGATTATGGTTAAATAGATTGCAAACCAGTTCAGACTCCAATGGATACATCCCAAATCTGCATAGCAAAGATTCACCAAAACTAGAATCAAATATCTATTACAGAAGTTTAGTTTGAAAGCTTTTGTACTTTGGCATAACCAGACTGACATCACTCTAGCTACATCATTCCTTGATTCACCAACTGAACTTCAACTTAAGGCAGCACACAGACTCTTGAAATATTTGAAAAATGCACCTAGATGAGGGATTCTATTTTCTGCACAAGGTTCCCTAGAACTTAAAGCTTATGTGAATGTAGATTGGGCAGGCCGTGCTGACACTGGAAGGTCAATCACATGTTTTTCAGTTTTCCTGGGAGATTCTTTAATAAGTTGGAGAGCAAAGAAGCAAACCACAACTTCTAGGAGTTTTTTGAATCAGAATACAGAGCCATGGTCATGGCTTCATGTGAACTGCAATGGCTGACTTATCTACTGGAAGAATTCAATATAAAACAAGAAAGGCCTATACATATGTTCTATGACAGTAAGAGTGCCTTGTACATTGTGGAAAATATGCCATGAAAACAACATAAGAGAGAGATAATGTCATGTGATAAGGACATATATCATTCTAGATTGTTGAAACCATTACCTATTTGTACACACCTACAACTGGCTGATGTTTTCACAAAACAAAGTTAAAGTACCCTATATGTAACATCTACAAAGTTAAGTAACTTCATCTTGAGGGGGGGGGGGGGGGGGGGTGTTGAAGCTCATAATACAATTTGAAATTACTTAAGGGTACTTAATTAGTTATTAAGTGTTTTTTTTCCTCAAAAAAATTGTAGAGGGATATATCTCTTTCTTTATAACCAAAATCTTGAAATTGACAAATTATGTTTCGTAATAAAGTTACCATCTACTACACATGTGATTAGAAAATATTATCCCAAAGTACAGAGAAAGTCATTTAAACGGTAAAAACAACCAATAAAACACAGGAAAATATATGTGCAATATTACACAATATGTGTAGTGTACAATTACTACATGTTTGTTATCATTGATAAAAGTATTGGATGATTGATTAAAATGTGTTTTATCATAATCAATAGATAAAAGTGTGCGGTGTAAATATGTTGTAGTGGATGATGTATCACCACCCTAAAAGACACATGCTTTGCTGTGAATTGTGACCTCTATAAATCGACGTCGTAAATACGTGGACAGTTGAAATAACTATATCTCTAACTGTGCAATCTTTTGGACTTTTTCCCCTCCTATGTCATCTTCACAATTGTTTTTTTGGAATTATTTAAGGTAAATGCTGAGTCAGATGATGAAACTCTAACCGGATAAACACCAACTCAAAAGATAAATGCCATGAAGTGAGCCAGAATGAATAACATAATATAATATCTATCGATTGTTATGTAGGTCGAATTATAATAAAAACATAAGGTTTTTGTGTCGCTCATTGTAACAATCGTTGTGTCTCTCGCATATATAACTCAACCCAAAATCGAGATGAAAACTGAAAATATGATGGTGGACATGTGAAGAAATTAACTTTTTTTTTCCTGTGTTGTAATATTACACTATCACATATTTTATGTCATTGCATTATGTTACAATACATTTATACTACCTACGTCTTAAAATATAAGGGTTTTTTTGGGTTTTTTTTACAAAGATTAAGAAAAAAGTAGGTTAAATTAGTTATGTATCGTTAATTTTGATTAAAAAAACTAAAATAAACGTTGACTATTATTAATACAAAACAGTGAAAAATGAATGAATATATAATAAATTACGGGTAAAACGAAAAAAATATAATAAATATCTATTGGTTTTTTATATGGATTTATATTTTGGGACGTAGGTAGTATTAGATATTTTGTGGTATATAGATTACGGAATGAATAAGTCAAGTGTCATCACATCATTTTTTTCCGCTTAAAGCCCCCGGTATCTGGAACCTACTGGTCCGACTAATTCGGAGTTCGGCCCGGGTCGTGTATGCAGAGTCTGACTTTTACTCATGGACAACTTTCACTCTAGTTAAGGAAAAAATAAAACATCACGCTTAATATACTTTTTTAAAGCACTACATTCGGTGACAAATCGAAAAGTTGAATGTATAATCAACGATTGACTTTGCATAAATTGAATATACAAGACATGAAATAAGTGCAAAATACAGTATCACGGTAGATATTCTTTAATAGAGGTGTTTGTATACGATTCGATTCGATACGGATTATGCTTGTAACCGAAAGCGAACATAAATTTTCGGTAATTTGAAATCCGAAATCGAAACCGAAACCGAACCGTTGTTTTAGATAACCGAACTGAAATATTTGATTGGGCTCAGTTCGGTTAACCAAAAACCGAAATAAATTGTAACAATTCAATTGGGTTTATGAATCGGTTATTATCATTCAGTTATAAATGATTTGGATAACGTTTTCAGTTATGAGCAACTTTCCATAAAATATTACTACAATATCTAGTCATGAAAACAAGTTATACGAGTCGGTTCATTTGGTTTAGTTTCTGGTTAACGTTCGATTCTAATTTTGTTCGATTACGAATAATTTATAGAGCTAGTGTAATCGAACCAAATGTTGCGGTTTATCTATATCGTTAATTGCAATCGGAAAAAAAAAATCATTAATCGAACTGAATGACATCAATAATTCGGTTCAATTCACTAGTCATTTTAACGTGCAGACGATTAAAATGAGGGACACATAGTTTCATCTGGATCACACAATTTCATTCTGCGCAACGAAATTGTATGGTTCACATGAAGTCGTATGAGAGTCTCCGCCTTAGAATTTCCTGAAATGAAAGCCACTTAGAGCATTATTATCAGTCTCCATATCCTTATCCCAAAAAATACTATAAAAAAATACATATCCCTACTTTACAGTAACTAATTTCAGAGTACTCTACATCAGCTTCCCTATCTCTGTTCTTACATCATTAAAATATTCATTTTTTTTTTAATCTATAAACAATTTTTTCAAAATTAATTTTTGTTAGAAAGAGAGAGAAAGAATGAATAAAAAATATGTAAGGTGAAATACAAGATCTTTCACTACATTTATTTAGGCGGCGGACCAGCGGTAGGAGTGGGTGCATGGGCCACTCAAATTTCCCTACTAAAGCTTCTTAATATACCCTCTAATAATATTAAAACTGCACAGATGTATATTAATTGCATAATTTAATAAATTTCTATTTAAATTTCGATGGATTAAAAAAACTCAATACATATCTTAAAGTTATGAGTTCGAAACTTGGCTCAAAAAAGATGTAGGGAATTTGATGCTAAAGCTCTTAAAAACAAACATCACGTGGTTGGGTAAGGGCGGTCACACCGTATGAAGATGAATAACGATTATTAGGAAGGTGGTTGATGAAATCGTCGCCGCATTATTATTATTGTAATTTGTAAGTACTATTATTATTAGTACTACTACTATGTTATATGTAATAATAACTTTAGCCACTCAAAACTTCCTATAAATAAGCAACATTTGCTTCTTTTGTGATCTCAAGACTCCTTCTTTCTTTCTACTCTCTTCTTTCCCCCACCGTTTCTCTCTTTGCTATTCTACTACTTTATTTCCAATTTCCTTTCTTTTTTTCTCCTGTAATAATTCTTGAAAATTAAGAAACAAATCAATCATGTGTGGAATACTAGCAATTCTGGGTTGTTCAGATGATTCTCAAGCCAAAAGGTTTCGGGTCCTCGAGCTTTCTCGCAGGCAATTCTTCTTCTTCTTCTCTGTTCCTTTTTATCTCTCTGTTTGAAACATCTATACGTGTAAAGTTTACTACTTTAACTTCCCCATTTTAAGATATAATATCTGACAGTTTCATTAAAGTAGGAAACAGTGATTAGTGATTGATGATAATAATTGAGTTGAGTGACCCTATCATGTTTTAAAGGAATAAATACTGTCCTTTTTTTGGCCTGTGTAATATTATTATGATGACTATGGACATAAGGCCTACTAAACATATAATGGGAAAATTGCCGACAAAATTTATTGATGATTATTATTATTATCTGATTTTACTAGATTAGGAGTTTTTATCGAACCCATGTTGCCAGTAATCTTTACACCAAGATCTTCTTCATTTCGGGGGTGGAAAAAGATTGTTTTTTTGTGGGACCCTTTATGTGTAATATTTGCAGTTGCAATATAGTTTATAGCTAGTGTACATCACATTGAATCGATCTTTTAAAACTCGAATTTTTTTGTTTGGTGCTCTGTTTCAATTAATGGTGAAAACAGATTGAAGCATAGAGGTCCAGATTGGAGTGGGTTGTATCAACATGGTGATTGCTATCTTGCACATCAACGTTTGGCTATCATTGATCCTGCTTCTGGTGATCAACCTCTTTTTAATGAAGACAAATCCATTGCTGTGACTGTAAGCAATATTATAATATTTGTATGCCCTTTTATTTTCTTCAAATGGGGTGTATTTATGTAATGAAAATCAGGTTAATGGGGAGATTTACAATCATGAGGAACTTAGAAAGAGCTTGCCAAATCACAAGTTCAGAACTGGCAGTGATTGTGATGTTATTGCTCATCTTGTAAGTACTTTAATTTGATTTTTTGTTTCTATGCTTGATTTCCCCACTTGACTTTTAATAATATTTCAAGTTTTAGAATTCGGAAACCGATACTACCGTTACACCGCGTCACTATAAACTTATAGACATATATTAATAACATGTCGCATCACGGTCAGTGGTCTACAACAACGCTGTCACTAATGATTATGCGGGTGATTCTTGCATGGTTACTTCATTTGAGGAGTTGTACCGTGCGGATGAATCTGGACCACACCGTTTGAATTTATGTGGTACAGAATCATCCACGTGTTTTACTCCACAAATGGAGTCCCTAGAGAAGAATTTCTTTGATTATGCATGGCCTAAGGAAGGGTTGACCTTATATTACTATAGAGGTTGTTTCCATGACTCAAATCTCTTACCTTTAGTTAGACAATCGGGCCCCGAAAATGATCAGGGCCTACTTTTCTCTAGCTCAATGAGTTTATTAGTTTAAACGTCTGTCACATCCTTTAAAAACCGTTTATTTTCTTTCAGAAAGCCCTGTTTTGTTAAATTGGCCTATGGCCGGGGATGGCTCTGCCCTTTTTGTATTTGACTTTCTAATTTGACTCTAAAACGGGTTGATCTCTTTTATCAGTATGAAGAACATGGAGAGGATTTCGTGGATATGCTGGATGGAATGTTTTCCTTTGTACTATATGATTCTCGTGATAACAGCTTCCTCGTAGCCCGTGATGCTATCGGGATCACTTCTCTGTACATTGGCTGGGGACTTGATGGTAAATAGTTGGTGAATTGTGACCATTTAACTGGAAGAATCACACATTACATGTATGTATTATTGACATAGTTTTATCTTTATTCAGGTTCGATCTGGATCGCATCAGAAATGAAAGGCTTGAATGATGATTGTGAACATTTTGAAGCCTTCCCTCCGGGCCACTTGTATTCAAGCAAGTCCGGTGGCTTTCGTAGATGGTACAATCCTCTATGGTTTTCTGAAGCTATTCCATCCACACCTTATGATCCTCTAGTTCTCAGACGCGCTTTCGAGAATGTAAGTAATGCATGATTAAATCAACTTTTCCTAAGTTTTATTTAAATAACAACATGTGTATGATGAAGTTTTAACATATTGATACACGATTCAGGCCGTGATTAAAAGGCTAATGACCGATGTGCCCTTCGGTGTTCTTCTCTCTGGAGGCCTTGATTCATCACTTGTTGCTGCAATTACCGCTCGCTACTTGGCGGGCACAAAAGCCGCCAAGCAGTGGGGGCCACAACTCCATTCCTTTTGTGTTGGCCTTGAGGTTCTAATTCTTTCTAGTTTCTTCACAAATGAAATTCATCCCCCCCCTCCCCCTTTTTTTTTTTCCGAGACTTTATACTGAATGCGGATCTTCGTGTTTAAAGGGATCTCCTGATCTGAAAGCTGGAAAAGAAGTTGCTGAATATTTAGGCACGGTCCACCACGAGTTTACCTTCACTGTTCAAGACGGTATTGATGCGATTGAAGATGTGATTTACCATATTGAGACTTATGATGTTACTACAATCAGAGCAAGCACACCTATGTTTCTCATGTCGAGGAAGATTAAGTCCCTCGGGGTTAAGATGGTCATTTCCGGTGAAGGCTCTGATGAGATCTTCGGTGGCTACTTATACTTTCACAAAGCACCAAACAAAGAAGCGTTGCATCGTGAAACTTGCCACAAGGTAATTAATCATATAGCGATACGAGCATATTGTTAGTCCATCGTGTGTAAACAACAAAAATTGTAGCTGTTAATCTCTATATATGTGTGTGTGTGTGCAGATAAAGGCCCTTCACCAATTTGACTGCTTGAGGGCAAATAAGTCAACATCTGCTTGGGGTTTAGAAGCCCGGGTTCCGTTTCTTGACAAAGAATTCATCAATGTTGCAATGAGCATTGATCCCGAATGGAAAATGATTAAACGTGACGAGGGGCGTATGGAGAAGTGGATTCTTCGTAGAGCTTTTGACGACGAGGAACACCCTTACCTCCCAAAGGTACATACAACATCAACAATGTCTCATTTTTACGAAATATTACCATTTGTATATAAACTTTTACTAACTTTGTGTTGTTTACGCGTATATATATAGCATATTCTATACAGACAGAAAGAGCAATTCAGTGACGGTGTAGGCTACAGTTGGATTGATGGCCTAAAAGCCCACGCCGAAGCGCATGTATGATTCTTAATCCCTTTTATTTTGTTAATGTAATATAATTAATCGAGTATGATTCTTGAAACGACGGTGTTTTTTCGTTTCAGGTTACGAACAAGATGATGCTTAATGCTGCACATATCTTCACTCACAACACTCCAACTACAAAAGAAGCATACTATTACAGAATGATATTTGAGAGGTTCTTCCCTCAGGTATATATATTGAGACATAAATCATTTTTCAACCTACATGTAGAAATTTAAGGTTATATATAAAGTGGAGCCCGGATCCTGTACATTGCACCTTACACTGCTATGACGGATATGCCCCTGTATATCATTCACAACACCGTAAAGTTATAATTGAGTTTTATTTTCTGTAGAATTCTGCAAGGCTGACTGTTCCGGGTGGACCGAGTGTGGCGTGTAGCACGGCTGCAGCTATCGAATGGGATGCTTCATGGTCCAAGAATCTTGATCCTTCTGGTAGGGCTGCACTAGGGGTTCACAATTCAGCTTATGAGAAGAATCATCCTACTGGAAAGTTAGGAGGAACTAATAAGATAATCGATAACGTCCCGCATATCGTGGGAGTTGGTAAAGAGGTCACTATTCAAAGCTAATGTTTTTTAAGAAGAAAAACACACACCTCTCTCTCTCTCTCTGTCTTGGTGTTGTTCTTGGGAGAGGAATATGTATGTAGGGTGTTGTTTTTATTTGCCCTGCTTGTTTAATTGCTAATGGAATTGTGTAAAATAAAATAAGAAGTGCATATGTGGCACTTATGGGGTTGTTGGTTGTTGGTTGTTGGTTGTGTAGTGTTGTTGGTTGTAGGTTAATGGTTGGAGCAGTAAGGCTTAAACTAAAAGTCATGCTCACCTATGTTGTGTATTATATATTGTCAAGATTCAAGAACATTGTGCATTGCCCTTTTATTTTTATTTTTATTTTTGGCTCCACATGGAATTATTTTCATGTGTTATGATGTATGGTGTGAACATGATGGCGTAATAAAGAAAAAATATAACGAATGGTATTTGCAAATACCGCTAGAGTTCAGTGTTGATGCAAAGCATAAAAATAGTGCATGCCGTAATAACAAAATGCTGAAAATATGCATAAATGTTCGCTACGTCTCATCATATAAGGTGAGTGACTCGTGATTGAATGACATGACTGATTGATGCACAATCATCGTATTTGAACTTTGATTATTTTGTACCTTCACATATGTCCCATGAAGATGGGAATCAAGATTGAGCAAACTGGACCTAGCTACTAACGTCTTATAGACGGGGACTCTTCTGACCGGCCAGGCATCCACGTGCTACTCTAAAACCATAAGTGAGGGCACTCTTTAGAGGCTTGGGGGTTATCGAGAACTCATAGCATTGTGTTCCATACCACACCAAGAACCATGATATCTATACATACATACATATATACATGACTGTTGTTCACTGACATGTTACTACTTTTTTATACTGACTTATAAACAACTAATGTGTTCCTAAGTGAGCTCTACTAACTTGATGTTGTGTTAGCCTTGACATGCAGCAAAAGCAAGAATTAAGAGAGGTTGTCTTGGATATCGGCAGAATGCTTGAGTTGGATTGGCATGTCAAAATTGTATTTAAGTAGAGATAAACCAACAAAGGGGCGGACTACTGCCAAGATGGTGCTAGGAGTAGTAGCACCGATCTAGACACTCGATCTTAGCACAGCGGAAGCTTATGCTTTTTACGATATGAAACATAACTAATTAACATTACGAGAAGGTTGAACATTTACCTTATCGGAGAGAGATGATAAAATCGACCAAGGGAGAAGCCACAATCTTCCGGATTGTATCTCCTAGCGACGACTGGTGGACGTCGATCCTCGCCGTAGAACCTCTTCGAATATGCCCAAGAAAAACCCTAGGTTTTTCTTCTTCTAATGACTAAGGCAAGAAACTAATTTTTCTTCTTTTTAATTTATTTGTGGCGCCATTTAGTGTGTGTGTTGTGTTAGGAAGAACTCTCTTTATATAATAAAATAACTAGTAAAGAGAGAGTTATACTTTTCACAATACAGTTACCTATTCCCATAATGAAAATATATTTTCCCCACAAAATAAGAGATAATTCCCAACAAAATCAATCTTTTGTTTTTCCATTAATTATCCAACAAATAGATAATTAATCAATTACACATGTGACATAATCTAGAAAAATTTCTTCTCCTAATTATCCACATGTGGCCCCACCTTTTCATCATTTTTAATAGAAAATGTATTTTCTATTTTACATATTTTTACCAAATAAATAATAGGGGGGAGTGGCCATAAGGACAAAAATTAACAGAAATGGGTCTGGAAGGACATTTTCCATTTTCAAAGATTATAAAGCGACAAAACAAATTTTTGGACAAAAATACCCATCCACAAGAATATTCATCCAGATGCAACAACATTCGCGTTTTAGGTGTTTTTTGAACCAAACTAAACCCTAATTGGGAAGGAACTCCAAAGGGGATTTGAGGACCTTAAGATCGTGCGCATTTGTGAAAAAAATGGGAAAAAATTCTCAAAAAAAAAAAAAAAAAAAAAAAAAAAAAAAAAAAAAAAAAAAAAAAAAAAAAAAAGGGTAGCCGTTGTCGTAGTAGTTAGAGTAATGGCGGCGGCAAAATGCTGTCCGTCCAACATTTTTGGGAATCCCAGTTGAAATATCAAACTCTAAATTAAGTATTGCGATTGGGAAATAGCAGACAATAATTTCTGTTCTAAAATTATGAAGCTTTCCTGTACATTGGCCTTTTTCTTCTACAATTAATATAAAATAAAGGGTATTTGGTAAGTTTGCATCTGATTTGTCCTAATTAATCTGTAGTGTACTTGGAGCCTGATATTTAAATAAATTTGTCATTCTCAAAAAAAACTATAAATAATATTGCATATTCATTAAATACACAAACTATTTAATTTAATCTCGATGTTCCATAAAACGAGAAAACACTCGCGTGTTAGGAGCCAACCCGGGACCATGGACCTATAACCAATAGCTACAATAAATTGAATAAAATATTCATCGAACAGAATATTTCTACTCAACTTATTAATTCCGGAATTACGCCACCGTAAATCCGACATTGAACTCTATCGATTATAGATATAACTTATTCTCAAAACGTCGAGTCGAGTCGATAAGTGTCCATTGATATAATCATTTCATTAAACTAACCATCCATAGACTATCCGTACTGAAGTAGGATTATTTCCGTAAAACTTCTTCACTAAATCTTATCCTTATTTACCATTAACCCACTAGTGATCAATTAGTTCATAACCAATACGAACTTTTGGGATCGATCAGTTTCTAGGATAAACAAATAAGGGGATTGTCTTTCTACTTCCCGTAGGAAGGAATGGATTCCATATCTGTGATACACACACTTCTCACTCATTCCAGAATAGTGCCAACGTGAAAGTGATTCGGACAGCACCTCTTAGCGATCCTTAACGAACACATCAAACTCTATCCTGAAACAAGTAGGAGTATGCAATCACTTCAGGATTAAGGTTAATCCATAGATGATCATCTTGTGATTTAATAAGATTTCTCAATCACGGAATTATATGAGAAACTCAGATTAAATCGGTCCAGTCCTATATGACTCTCATCATATATAAATTCCCCACTTAGACACCCAATGTCGACGGTCCGGATAAGACGGCCACACCATTAAGTGTTCTGGACGCATTATTAGTGGTTTAATTGTTAGGAAATCTACAGCGGGAACGCAGCGGAATTCAAAAATTTATTTCCTGTCGACCCAAGATCGACTTCGTTTAAGCAATAAACAAACAAGTAGTAGACGGTGGTTACCTTGGTTGATCTAAAAGATCGACGCTTTGACCGTCTAAGGAGAGTAGTTCTGCATAGAGCCGCCTAAGTGTTCGGCCTCTACCGCTAGTCCACACGAACAGCCCGCCGGAATCTCATCATGGATTGCTATTGGAAAACTCCGGTTGCTAGACCGGCCCTTTTCCCCTCTCTCCAACTCTCCAAAAGATGCTCTCTATTTTACACAAGAACTATGAGCTCTTGCAATTGTGTTGTACAAAAGAGCTTGACACCCACACTATATTTGTAGTGTAATATGCGCCCCAATGAAGAGTGGAGGAGAAGAAAACATTTTCCCAATAAAATAAGGAAAATATATTTGATTGATTTATCTCATTTATTATAATATCTCATATTAAATAAATCTAGGATATTGTCAATATCTTATATTGACATTATATTACCATAAATCAATTTACACATGTGTATATATATCACATATATATATTACAAAAATAAATCTATATATATATATTATATATATATATCCACACATGGTGCGCATGCATGCAAATCTAATTTGAATGTAATGTACACACACGCATGCATTCATAATATATATATTATTTTATTTTATTAATATCTAATATTAATAATAGGTAATATTATTAATTAAATTGCACAATCCAAGTGTATCTTATACACTCCAAAATTGCGCCACCTTTAGCCAATAAATTGGCATCCGGAATACTCTTTAATTAATCAATATAATTAATATCTTGTATTTAATTTATTCATAATAAATAAATACCACCATATTAATTTACCACTATAACCTTTATAGTCTCGAGATAAACTTTCCTTATTTGGTTATCATCTATAACCACATTTTAATCCGGCTAGATGTTCATATGTGTGTGACCCGATAGGCTTCCGAATATGTTGGTCGTAGACATAAAGTGCAAATTACGAAAATGCCCTCCATGCCTAACGATCACGAGATGGCGTCTAGCAACACACCGTGACCCCCAATCATCGAAAGAGTCAAAATGCAATGACTACTACCTTTCATGTGAAACAGTTACCGTGTAACTTACAATCCTATCACTGTAATAATATCCATACGGTCGTACGTCGAGTGTCAAACATTAACGACCGTATCTTATAATCTGGATATCAAGCTCTCTCGAAGTAACTCGTTTACTCCCACTTTGCAAAGATTCACGAGTAAGACATTCCTTATAAGAAGGCCATTTCGGATATTCGATCCCAATCATGGATACGCGATTCCCGGACGACCAATCATGTATACTCCGTGATGCTTCAAGATCATACCCAATCACTACCGCATGATCGCCCCGTGGTTGTGGAAACCTCAATAGTGTCAAAGCATGACAATCCACACCGTGATGCCATGAAGACTCGGTCCTAAGGATAATTACACAACCGCCACATAGTGTGACACTTAACCGTGTAAGTGGGTCGATCTAACGTGACGCATTCTCTAATACACGTCCACGCATACCCAAGTGTCTATACACTTCGATAGACGAGATCTATCCCCGCCTTTAAGACGTAAGACATCTAATACGTGCTAGTCTGCTTTATACTATCAATGCCCTGCTTAATAGTACATCAAAGATAGAGACATTTAAGTATCAAATTTATTAAAGTGATTAGAGATCTCATCAACCATAATCGCCTATCATGGTTTCTCTATCACAGTTTAATACTAAGAACGTTATCATATAACAATTCACAATTGGTTCTTTAAAAGAACATATATATGACAACAGAAAAGCCATTTAATATATGTATAAACATAAAGAAATAGTAGAAATGATCCGACCCGGTCGGATCCGGTCCAACCCGATTGGGTTTAGGACACTATTCCAACAATAATCAATAGACCACATACTCTGATTAACTTCACCACGGACTAACATTTCAAGTGTATCACCATAAACTTAATCGTCATGTGTGACACACACTAAGTTACATGGCTACATATGATACGACTTAGGGTTTTCAGTAGTGTATTACTTACAAGCACGAAGCAAGTAAAAAGATGATAATATATATGTCATTTATTAATTCTAAAAACAATTACATAAATTGTCTTTCGGGCGCTACTTCCAATAATCTCCCACTTGCCCGTAAGGACAAGTAACAATTGTCTTTCGGGCACACTATATCTAACAGATGGGACAACAACTCCCTTATGGAGTGACCAGTGACCAGTCTCCAAATCTCCTTCTTGATCTGTCCAGGCAATCTTGGAGGAAGATTTTAGAGGCTTACATCACCTTAGAGAGTAGGTCTCCCCCTCCCACCCCCTTAGGTCTTCGGGCCTCTTCGTGTTACAAAAAAAAAGATACTAACTAAACAGTTTTGATAATACCTGATTCACTTTTTTCTGGCAGTACAACCTCTGCCTGGAGAATCCTGCAATCTTTTGTTACTTATGAATATCTGGCATGATAATGTGTTTTGACGTGATTTAATCTTTTGATAATCTTCTGTTACTGTTGGACGTCCTAGCCACTGCTAAGGCGATGACTACGACGCTTATGAGTTGGCATAATTTCTTTGATCACCCCAATGATCACGCAACACAACCCGAGCCATACAAATGATCATGAATTTCGTTAAAAGTTTGGAACGATTTTAGGTTTGGCAGAATGCGCACTTAAGAAAACTAATTGCCAAATTCATTGCCGCAACGGGTTATAACCAGGAGCGGCTCCACCCTTAAACGTGGTGGGGCAGCCGGCCCTCTAAAATAAAAAATTATGTGTAAATAGTACATTTTTTTTATAATAATGCAACCAACCCCCCTAAAATTGACCTCATTATTTTTATGTATTGACCACACTATTATTATGTTTTGACCCCATAATAAATGTATAAAATTGAATATACAAATAATATATTTGTGATAGGAAAAAAAATGACAAATTTTCTTACTCTCATATCAAAAATCCTACAGCCTCTCCCGGTCGTAAGAGCACTTGCAGTAGATATTGTAAATACTTCAAAAACTGTATTTTAGAGATTTCAAATGAAAAAAAACACTGCATCAGATACTCTATTTTCCACTGTAAAATACAGAGTCTGCAAATTTTCCTTTACATCTACAGTATTTATCCAGGTTCTGTAAATTTTCTTTTATATTCACCCTATTTTGTAAAATAAAGAATCTGATGCATTTCATCTTGAATAGAGATTTTGTAAACTAGAAAAATATGTATTTAATAATATAAAATAGAGTATTTATTTAGAGCATCTCATAAGAGCACTTGCATCAGATACTCTAAGAGAATAATCTATTTTACAGTTTTAAATACTTATTTTCTAGTTTACAGAATCTCTATCTAATATAAAGGAAAATTTACAGAATCTGGATAAATGCGGTAGATGTAACGGAAATTTTATAGAATCTGTAGTTTACAGTAAAATGTAGAGTATCTGCTATAGTGATGCTTTTCCAAAATCTGAATGTTAAAATATTTAAAATACAGTTTTTAAAGAATTTACAGTATCTACTGTAAGTGCTCTTAGAGCACTCGTAGTAGAATCTGTAAAAGTCACTAAATCTGAATTTTACAGATTCATATCATTAAGAGCACTTGCAGTAGATACTATAAATCATTTAAAAACTCTATTGTACAGATTTTAACAGAAAAAATAATACTGCAGCAGAGACTATATTTTTTACTGTAAACTACAGATTCTGTAAAATTTCATTTACATCTACCGCATTCAACCATATTCTGTAAATTTTCCTTTATATCTTCCGTATTATTTAAATAAAAAGTCTGATGCATTTCATCTTAAATAAATATTCTGTAAATTAGAAAAACGTGTTTTTAAAACTGTATAATAGAGTATTTTCTTATCCGAGTGATTAACACCACCGTTGCGGTGATGATATATAAACTCTAAAATAAATAAATATCATTCAAAATAAGAAGGGGGGTTCTATCGGCATCCTCTATTTACTACTAAGACTTCTTTACTCCCTAGCACCACAAAAATTACTTTAGGCACCCGATGATTTTTACATAAGAACGTCGGCGATGCTTGGTGTTCGCTGTGGAAGCACCAACATCGAGTGTCGATGGCGTTGGTGCTCCACAAGAAACACCACCGCCACCGACGTCGTTCTTATGTCGTAAAACGTCGATCCACGATTTCACCGGCGGCGTTTCTTGTTACACACCAACGTCGCCACATCGACGTTGGTTGCAGATCGACGTTGATGTTCAACAAAGAACGTCAGTGCCACCGACGTTTTCTTTCGTCAGAAAATATATTCATTAAATGGGTGCCGGAAGTAATTTTGGGGGCCTTTAGAACCCAAAAAAGAATCAGAGTCATCACGATCGACTGAATATGATCTTACCTTTTGACGGCATCAAAAAAGATATTTGGTATATGCAAATCTTACCTAATTTACATAAATATATTCACACAAAAGATACCAACGACACACCCTTATATTAAAACGACAAAATTCCAAACATAAGATTCCATTTTTACACATCGGATAGCAAATGTAGCAACTTTCTTATAATTTGTCAATAAAAACATACCAAAAAAAGAATTATGCCAAAGATTTATGCCAAATACTTACGGCATGGGCGAATATACTGCAAGAATTATGCTCCATGCATTAAATTTTTTTTCCCTGCTCAAACGTGGGATTGTTAATTTGTAGGGTTTTGTGGATTATTGGTGGACCAATACTTTCCATTATTGCACATTATTAATGGTGTAATTTTAATCTTTATTTAGTAGTATAATATTTTCTTTTGTGGGGTGTGTTGAATTTTTTAGGGTCATATTTCTGTTGATATAAACCCATCCATTGGCTTATCCGGAGAAAATATTGTCACACCTAGAATTTCTTAATAATTCAATATGATTGTATAGGTGTCGTGTGCGGAAAAAATGAAATTAATAGAATGTTGAGAGACTATACAAAAGCATTCGTTATTTAAGACTTGTTTATTTCACCCGCAACGAATTCACAAACGTGGAATTTCTGACTCAAGTGAACTTGTTAAATAAAGGGAGAATTTTTGTAAAGGACAAAAATATTTCATATATTAGCAAAAAGGACAGACATTTTAATTTTTTTTAGTAAAAAGGACGAACTAACAGCTAGAATGACAAAATTACCCTTACTATGAGAGAGATTAGGGCAGCAATTTTCTCCTAAAATTCAACAGATAATAAGCGTTGAGGAACCGCAAAAAGGAACTGAAATCATAGAGTCAGTTGCTGAAAACCCACGTTCTTTCCCGAAAAAAAAAAAAAACCCACGTTCTAAGAGAAGGAAATCAGAAACCGACTCTTATGAGAACAAAATCCCATTCTTCCTCCCCAAATCTACAATACAATTGGAGCAAGTATAGAGAACATACGGAGTTTCAGAGCAATTTGGGAACATACATATTGAAAAGAAGTAGAGCCAGGCAACAGAGTCAAAGTGAAGAAACGCACGTCAAAATAGAGCCAGACAACAGATTCAAGAAACGCAGGTCCAAGAATCGATATTTTTTGTCGGAACCAATCGAAAGGAAAAAAATGAAGACAAGAAGTTCAGAGAAGCAGATGAATGAAAGACCGTAAGTTTTGAAATTCAATGTTTATTTCAAAAATGGAGAAGCTAACTGATTACAGAAAAATAAAAAATTGATTGCATTAAAGAATTAGGTGCTGGGCGTAGTTTCTTTAATTTATTGTGTAATGTCAATTTCAATAATCTATGTTTGTCAAAATATGAAATGTCTTTTTTACTAAAAAGAAAATGTACCTGTCATTTTTACTAATTTGATAAAGTACTTTTTCACAATTTTCCCTTAAATAAACATAGTGTATTATGACAATAATCAAAATATAAACTTTTTTTTGTTTTTTTGAGGGGTTAAATGTAAACTTGTTAAGATATAGGTATATTATCATCAAAATATTAGAAAGCTAAGACTAATATTTAGGGAAAATTATGAAAAAGGACAAAAAAAAAACTTTATGAAATTATTAAAAAGGACAATAACATTTGTATTTTAGTAAAAAGGACAAAATATCTTGTATTAAGACAATTTTGCCCCTCTATTAAAAAAAAACAACAAACAACAACACCCCACATGTATTTATAAGGGTATTTTTGTACTTCATATGTCTAGTGTCATTTTTCTTAATTTTAATAAATTTTTTGTCATTTTCAACAACTCTCCATAATATTTAAACAAAATTAAAAAAATGATACATACACAACATGTGTCACTACAGCATGATCTCATCGTTAATAATGTGTGAGACACATCAATTGATTTAGATCCCATCATATTGGTGGAATCATGTGTAGTGCATGTTGTGCACAAAGGTGTTGTGCATGTATCGAAACCGATAAAAAACAAAAATCCAATCCACTTATTCGATAGAACCAAAAAGAAGTTTTCTACTGGTTTCTGGGCTCTTCTACCGGGCTCCAGTATTATCTTCAATAGAATCTGATTCGATGGAGTTAAAAGTTAGTGGTCCAAACTCCAGCCCACCTATTACGGCCCATTCAGATATATCAATCGGTTCCATCAAGTATCAACCTCTTTGCTTTTGAATACGCAGAGGATCCCCAATCCCCATACGATTAACGTGAAGCAAATTAGTAGCCTATCTCGATCTTCTTCCTGAAGGTACTTTCTTTTTCGCTATGATTTTCCTTTTTTTGTTCTCCTTCTTATGTATTATGGAATATGTACTGATGATTTTCTACTGGTTTACGTTTTCGTTTTCGTTTCCTGAATTAATTGAATGTTAGGTTTCATATTCTTTTTGGTTGTTGTTTTTATTGTATGTTAATGTGTTTGGTTAGCTTCCGCCGGTGTTTTTTTAAGTATTTATAATCTCCCACAGTTAGGTTATCTCCTTCTTTTTCCTCCTTTCTCTCTTCGTAGTAGCACCAGAAAATCAATCTGTAGACGGTAAGCTTTGAAGAATTGTTTTTATTTTCATTTTTAATGTTTTTGATTTACAGGGGTTTTTCATATTGTGGTTTGGATTTTGGGTTCATTTTCAAATTTTTTTTTTTTTTGGGATCATCTTCTTCCTGCTTTCATCCACAAACCGATTTATAATTATGTCTCTTCTTGATAGCAGAAAATTCTCAGTATGTACAAGAATTTGTTGGGACATGGTGCTTCCATAGCATTTTTTGTTTAGTGCTCTCTATTATTTCTGTGTCCCACATTCAACACTCTTTGTAATAGTGCTTTTTTTCTCTTTACTTTTTTGCAACAGGTTTCGCAATTCGTTATCAATAAATAGGTCGTGAATGTAGAGACCTGATAATACTGTTGGTTTGAACTATTTTATGGATGTTTTTTCGTATATAAGTCTCGAATGTATTGTTTCATGAATGGTGTTGGGATATGATGTTATGTGATCTGCTTGTATGTTTGGTTTTGCGTTTTAGGCATAGAAAATGAAAATAGACAGATTCATTTGAAGAAAATAGTTTTCGAACAATTAACAAGTTACATGGGATTTTTTTAGGTGGTGACAACAGTTGAATGCGGACTATAGGTTGATTAAGGTGAAGCAGAAATGCTATTGCCGCTACAGAATCGCCACAAGTGACACAATGTGCTTTTACAGTATCAATGGTATAAAAGCATGTTGTGTCACTTTTCTTTTTTGACTATTTTGATGCGGCACTAGTACTACTCAATGTAAAGGAAGTAGCTAGTCTGCTACTTGATGAGTCGAGGAGTCACACACCGCCAAGTAATTCATCTTCTTATGTGTGTGTTTATGATGAATAAAAAACCAGCTTTAAGTCGCACTTGTGTAGAAATGGATTTAGTTGAGAAATATATAAGTGTGTTGAGAAAGAAGCTAAAAAGAAAACATTAACTTAAGCTAAAACAAGGGTTGGTTAAGGTTTTCCTAAAATGTTAAGCACGTAATAGAGTGAAAGAGACATGTATGAAATTCGGTAGAATGAGAGAGGAAATCAAGAGACCTAAGACAAGTTAAATGCATTAAGGACGATGATTAGATTTTAAGGAAGGATGGGGCAGTTTAGGTAGGATGGAGAACATACATCCACGATCTTTTAATACATAGTTTGGATGCCTCTGTTTGTTTAATACAATAGAGTTTTGCAGCCGTAGGTTTCTTGATCTCGGTAATGTAATTGGTGGACGTTTAGGCCTCTGCCTCACTCAGTATTTTAGCAGTGAAATTAGCATGCTAATGGCTCTGTTGTATTGCCCCAAACTTCTTATGGTACATCAAGTTTTATCTTTATAAGAATTTCTCCCCCCCCCCCCTCCCTCCTCCCCCAAGGTTAATGATAGAACTGGCAAAAGGTGGTGAGGATCACACAAAGCGACTGATCGGCAGTCGAAGCATCAAAATTCTGAGAAAATGATTAACTGTCAAGCTTTTTAAGTTGAAAATAGTTTTGGATTGTGAGATGCGATATGCACTTTTTCGTTTTATTGGCTTCAAGTTTTGCCTGGGTTGGGTCCTTATGATGATATCTGATGTAAACAGCTAAACTTTATCCAATGATTTTGACTTGCTAGAAATTTTAAGTGCTCAATGAGTATGCAGTATTTCATTTTGAACAAATTTGTCTTTGCTTGTATTGTTATTTGCTTTTATTGCCTGATTTTTCGATTCTCCTTTTGACTGTAGTAGTCTTCTCTCTTTGTTTAAGAATTGCCACTTTTGCATCTGACTCGTGATTTCCATGTATAGCAAGTTAGTAACGGACTTGGCTAACGTATATTTTATATGTGTAACATATGGGATTATTATATTTGGCCTCTTTACAGCCAAAGTTTTGTTTTATGGCACCATTGACTTAAATTGTACTATTTTCTGACATTCATTAGGCGATTCTGCAATTGGAGTTGAAATCTTGAAAGCATGGCAAAGCATCATCCTGACTTGATTATGTGCCGTAAGCAACCCGGAATAGCTATTGGACGTCTCTGTGAGAAATGTGATGGAAAGTGTGTCATCTGTGACTCGTACGTTCGACCATGCACACTGGTCCGAGTTTGTGATGAATGCAATTACGGATCATTCCAAGGGCGGTGTGTCATTTGTGGTGGAGTTGGAATCTCTGATGCGTACTACTGTAAAGAGTGTACACAGCAAGAGAAAGATCGTGATGGATGTCCCAAGATCGTGAATCTGGGCAGTGCAAAAACAGATTTGTTCTACGAAAGAAAGAAGTATGGGTTTAAAAAGAGATGAAGGTCGGTTTCCAACTCAATTGTTGTATGTTGGGATCATTTGATGAATGTAGTTGTGCTACTATTATATCATGGGAAGAACAAAAACTGTTATGTCGTGTTGTTATATGTTTCTTGACCCTGTCTAGAAATATAAATGTGAACAATATCCAAACTAAAATGGTAGTAATATGCAGTAGCCCTGAACAATCAATGAGTCTTATTTAGTGCCAATCTGTATTGCTTTTGTGGTTTGTACTTGAGGGTGATAGGCTTCTCGCTCCTCTTCGATGGCGTAATTGATAACAATGATTAGCGGTTGTTGTTGTTTTTTTTTTTTCTTTTCTTTTTCGGGTGCGTTTATTCGATATATGATGTGACATACATGTTTGATGGCTTGCATCTTGATCTTGTTTTGTGATTATCCTATGAGGGTCATATTTTGTTATGCTATCATGGCATCCCTGATATATAGATACAGTGGTGAGAGAGGCCATATAATGACAAATGGACCTTGCATGATGGAGTCGTCCACGTTTGATTCCCGTAAAAGGGGTTGATTCCGATTGATAACACCCTTCAACGATCATGTGAAACAAAGAAAGCCTCTCGACTTCTGCTCTGCAGGCTTCTGATTTAACATCTTCCCACATTCCTCATCGGAGTGGGGGGACTTTAATGTTGGGGTTCAACATTTTTTTATGTTATGATCTCATGGCTGGCATTAATACATTTTCTTAAGGTGTATATATTGTGTATTGTATGAAGGCAAAGTCATAAGTTATACAAGTTGCAGTTACTTTTATTGTTATAGAGAATTCGACCCTTTTACGGAATGTGAAGTTTGTAGGTCAACCCTTCATAATTTATTTATTTTTGGTTAGGGGATGCAGGAGCATGCCTTTTGTGGGTAATGAAATGCAAATAATTGGTGGGTTTTTTGTTTGACTTCAAAATTTTTATTTTTTATTTTTTGGTTACTTTACGTTATCATTTGGTAATCTCAATACGCGTGATAGGGGGTGATCGACTATAATACATTTCTATTCTAAGCTCTTAATCTATTTTGCATTTACAGAATTAATAATTTGTTGGTATGGATACGTTTATATTTGTAGTGAAGAACAAGATTGTTTTCTCTTTATTTAAATAAAAGATAAATAAAGAGATTAAGAGTATTTTCTCCTTGACTATCATTAGTGCAATTTTGTTAAGTAATGAAAACTTGTTGGATTGATAATAAATTAGGAGTAATATAAAGAGATGAATAATAAATGTTGCATTGGTAATGTAGAATGACTTATATTGGGACAAAACTAAAAGTGTAAGATGACTTATATTTTAGGACAGTGGTGATATATAAAAAGGAAATTGTTGGACTTAAAATATGGATTTTTTTTTTCCCCTTCACATGATTATAGAATGGCGTGAATTCTTTTTTTTTTTTTTTTTTTTTTTTTTTTTTACGGTGAAAGAGAATGGCATGAATTCTTTGAATGAAAAAAATTAAAGAAAATTGTTTTTTTTTTTCCCCTCTTTTTGAATTTGGTTGAGAAGTTAAAGAAGAGAGCTTTTTAAAGCGCACTAACACACTTATTCTATTTGTGACCCAAATTAAGCAAGACACTACACTCACATTTGTTGTTTTACCTGTGACCACCACACTGATTTTTACATATACTCAATATACCACACTCTAATAACAATATTGCCATCGCTACTTATGGCACCACATGTGTCAATATTTTCCACTCCAACATATTAATTACAAATGTATACCTAATTTCCTTCCGGCCGCCACCCACCCACTAGCCCCGCCACCTCCCACCCCACAATAGCCATGCCACCTCTCACGTACACCCCACCCACCTATCCTAGTCACCCATGTACCCATCTTCCTCCACCATCACCGAGCCCCACCGCCCTATTACACCTAGCCTGACAGATTTTGAATAAAATAAAGCAAAATGAAGGAAAGAATCTCTCAATGGTTAAAAGAAATGTTCAGTTCTAAAAAGTAAAACAAAAACAAAAACAAAAAAAACAACGGCAGAAAGATTGGATATTATATGAACTACTCAAATCTTCACCTTCAAGAGCTCTGTCAAATTTTTTATTATTTTTTTAATACGCGAATCGGATTTTATCATTGTTTGCACGGTGGTTTTGGAGTTAGATGGTGGATTTATTTATAGACTGAGAGAGAATGATGAATTTCTTTATGGTAAGAGATGGTGGAAATGGTGATTTGGGTGGTTAAAGGGTGGAGAAGATGGTGGTTGTAGGATGTTATTGTGATAAAAAAAAGATTTGGATATAGTGAAAATAATCTGGATGTAGTAAATTTGGATTTTAATAGATGTGGTGTCATTAGTAGATTCATCATTTAAAAACATAATATGTGGTGCCTGAAGTAAATACATATTTTATAACTAATCATAGTGCTTACTTAGAAAAAAGTGTACACATTTTTAGCGCACCCTTAAAGAAATGTTGTTAAAGGGAACAAAATCATTAGATGGATTTCTCCAAATCAAACTTTTCTCTTAAAGGGTGATACAAAAGGATTTTTATTTGATAAGCTATGAAAAGATGAGGTGAAGGTTGTATAGCATGGAAGAAAGACAATTATTAGACTTTATTTATGGTTTTGATGACATTTTGTATGAGTTAGTACATTATTGTTGTTGGACTTTTCATAACAATTTTAATGGCGTGGCATATGATGTATAATATTAATGCTTACGAGTATCAGTTTTACGTTATTCAATTTTGTCTAAACAATATTTTTGTGTGTGTGTGTGTGTATGTTTCATTATGATTTTTTATTTTAGGAATTGTTTCATTATGAATTTGAAGTAAAATTGGGATTCAAAAGAATTTGAAGTAAAATTACTTACTAAAACCATATGTAGTAAATGCCGTAAATATCTGTAGATATGTATTTTAAATGTAAGGCCTCTGCTCAAATTCGTGGTTTTACATTAAATATTTAGGTCTTCAGATTTATTAAAAAAAATGCACCATATACTATAATTTTATTGTAAATATTACTCTATTTCTATCATATGAAACACAAGTTCTCTATTTCTTAACGTTGTACTAGTAGATATTATAATATAGATTATCATGCTATTACCCTTAAATAGGGATTCTATAAATGAAAAATGACTATAAATCTGTAAAATAAAAATCTAACCCAAATACTCGAAATACACCGCGAAATAAAGGACATTGGGAGAAAACTAGGGGTGAGATCGAATCAAAATAAAAAAAACACGTACAACTAAAAGGAAGTTGTTGAAATTCTTTAAATATGGTCATTTACATAACTTTATTATTATGTATAAAAATTAATAACAATAATTTCTGATCTAATAACAAATTATGTTCATATGTGCATAACATTTTGACTATAAGCCTTTTCAGAAAGAAGAAAAAAACAATTTAACTATAAAAAATGATGATACTTATATAAAAGTATATGATTATCTATAAAAAAAAAGTATATGATTATCTAATTTTGCTTGGTCAGACTTTACGAGCACAATCCGTTTCGAATTAGTCGGGTTGTAACGACCCGTTCCCGAAATTTGCATATTTTTTAAAAACGAATCGCTCGGTCATGATTCAAGACAAAAACCTCGAATCACGAAGCCTCAATATTACAAACTTAATAAAACGCGTAATCTAAAAGTCATAATTTTAAAAAGTTGGTCTATAATCCATTATTACATACATCCCAAAAAATATATACAAAACATCACCAATCACAAGAAAGAGCTACTCGGATGACGCTTATTAAGAGCAACTATCCTCTGTATACCAAACACTGATCATCATCTGAAAAAAAAATAGAAATGGTGAGCTCGAAAACCCGGTAAGGAAATAGACTATCAAAAGAGAACTAAAGATGCCACTGGGCAAGCTATCTAAAGTTTCTGGTTAAATAATACTGAAATTAAACTACTAGAAAATAAATAGCATAAAAAAATACTGAAATGAAAGACAATATATTAACTAAAAGTCTAACACGCTGAAATAATTCTGCTGAAATTATAATTATGACTATCTCCAAAATTATAAGGAGCTTAAACTAATGTTACTGATGTTACGGTTATAATGTCACAACTAAAATAACTGAACTAGATATAGACCGGATATCCATTATTCTTACCCATTAACGGGGACTAACCGGCTCCGGCAATAAATCACATCTAGTACCTGTGAGTAGGGCTAGTGCCAGGGACCCTTGAGGGTTCACTGCGAACTAAAAATAAATAAATAGGGTGACATTAACCGTAGCATTTTTCTGATTGTCTATTGCTTCGTGTTCATCTTTTTATACTCTACATGTTTAACTCTAAATGACTCATCATATCCTATAAAATATATTATTTCAAAAATATCTCATGATTCAAACATATACTAAATCTAGTAAAATAAACTTTCCTCAAAATATATACTTAAATCAAAATACATACTTTCTTATAATTATAATGTTTATAAGTCATATATTTTATCATATATTTACTATTTTAATATAAGTATTCAAGATTCATATATCAAACTTGAATCCTAAACCTCATAATTCCAAAATTTCTTCCATAATTCCAAAATTTCTTCCATATTTCACAACCATTTTATAATTGAAATATATATATTTATTTTTTGGTTGAGGAAAATATATATATGTCTTCGAAAATCATTATTATGATATTATTATAAATATCATAACTTATAATCATTCTAACAAAATATAATATAATTCGTATTGCTTACAAAGTAAAGTTTCTAAAGAAAAACATATATATGGTAGGAAAATTATAAGCTTGAGAATAGTCTATAAAAAAAATTGCAACAGCGGTCTAAAATCTCTAGCATTATTTATATAGTATATCATAAAGCCCAATTTATATGAAATCATATATTAATCTATATTCTAACTATAATATTCTAATGTTTGCTGAAAATAATGTATTAAAAAAACATATAATAAAAATAGCAATTGATAAATTTCCTTATATTTTTATTAATGGAATCATCAGCATCTCCTCGCACCAAAAAATCTCATGAATTATCTCTCCTAGCATGGCAAGAATTTTTTTTCAAAAAGGCTTATAGCTTGCTAGTATTTCCTATTGTGAGAGTGCATGTTTGAATATGACTATATGCTAGAGAATGGGAGAAATAGAATGAAAGATGAAATGGAGAAAGTGGAAGATAATGATGGTTGTTTAGTGGTGAATAAATGGAAAGTTAAATTCTCAAGAATATGTTTCTTTCAAGACAATAGACAATCATGCGGTATTTTATGATTTGGGATAAATAACAGATTATTTTAATTTTTAATGATAATTATTCTATATACTTACGTAAATAAATTTATTTTTAAAGCATGAGCTAGAAGTGATACGGACCGTGACACGGGACACTCGATCCGGAATAGCAATGGTTTTAAGAAAAGAAAAGAAAAAGTTTGATATCAACCCATTTGACTAGGGGTTTGTTAGTTATAAATAGGAGAACAAAAAAGTCAACTGATCCTCATCAAACGCATAAACATTGTCATAAATCATAATCTCACCGTCTGCGTTCAGAAATATATAGCACATCTTTCTCTCTCTTTTCCCTCTCCGGTGACAAGATGGCCGCCGTCGGTCGGCGGATGGTTTCTCTCCGTCTCATGTGTGTTATGCTGCTCTTTGCGCTTTTATATTCGACGACGACGGCGTCCGCTGCCAGGAACTCCGTATTAATCTCTTCCTACACAGGTACTATTTCTATCTTCTTCTTCTTTAAAAAAGAAAAAAAAAAAAAAAAAAAACCACAAGTTATTTGCTAACCTTTTTCTATTTACATTGCAAAAGTGTGTGAATGATATAAATTTCACGTAACGGAACCCTGCACCCCTTCAGTATCAATGTTATTGATTGAAATTTAGGGTGATATATACGTATACACTTGCAAAACTAGAGTTTTGTCCAGTTGGTCTGTCTTGAAAACCACTTTAGTGGTTGAATTATTATTGCTCTTATAAAGCTTAACTTGTTTGGAAGATTGTAATTTATATTTTAAACATGGTTGATTTCAAATTGTATTTTTTCGGTGTGAGTTTATATGCACGGAATTACATAAAGATTTCAATATAATTAATTTCAAAATGTGTTTCTTCAAGTTTGAGTCTATAACAAAAGAGTTTAGCAATATATAACGCATAAAGTCATATAAAGGGTACATCAAATTAAAGTCAACAAGGAGATATTGGACTTAAGCAATATTAATAGAGCTGTTAACGAGCCGAGCCGAGTCGAGTATTGGTGGTTCGAACTCGAGCTCGTTAAGCTCGTTCGAGCTCGTTCGTTTGTTAAACGAACAAAAAATTCTGTTCGAGCTCGGCTCGTTTAAAAGATAAAATGTTCAAGCTCGTTCGAGCTCGGCTCGTTACACATATTTTTTTGTCTTTTGGCTCGACTTTGGCTCGAATTCGGCTCGAGCTCGGTTCGTTATAACACAAAGTGCTAATGTAAAAATAACATGTTTGACATTAAAATTACATATATTATAAGCATATAAGCATATTTGCGAACATTATATAAGCATGTTCGCGAACTTAATAAGCATGTTCGCGAACATAATCGAACATTCGCGAACCAAGCTCGAGCTCGGCTCGTTAAGCAAACGAGCCTACAATCATGTTCGAGCTCGGCTTGTTAAGCTAAACGAACAAACGATCACGAACACTAACGAGCCGAACACGAGCTTATTCACGAGCGTATTCACGAGCGGCTCTGTTCGTTTAACAACTCTAAGCAATATAAATGGAATTAATATTTTATTGATAGAAAATTTCGAATTCATAACCTCATGTTTTAATACTATTCATCCTAAAAGTTTAAGTTGTTGAGAAGATAGATAATTTATGTTTTAAACATAATTGAATTTAACTTTAGGCATGGACATAAGAGATTTAAAACTTTTTTTTAATATCAATTTTTCACTATTCAATTGTGGGTGGGTGGGTGGGTGGGGGAATGGTTTAAGGATTTGCACCTTTCCAATTTTTGCATCTATGTTGCAATCTCACAGAATATTAACTTTATTTTGGAACAATGTTTTTATAATATCACAGAATTTGGGTCTGATAGCTTCATTACGAGTCTCTCGGAATTCAATATCAATTCCTACCTCTGTTCTCTATCGGTTTAAAATGGTTAATTCACTACTTTAATACTTTAACTAACTTATAAACATCAAGGTGTTGTTCCTCCTTAAATCATGATAACATGTAATTATGCTGGTCTAGTCTGGTAAGACATGTTAATTAACATAATATTAATAATGTTGTGTTGTGTTCAAATGTAATTAGTTACAAACAAGAATGTAAGGATGGGCGACCTGTTGAGAAGAAGATATCTGCAGCAAGTGAACCTTAACGACTATGGTGAAACCTCTGCCAACCCTAAAGATACTCCCAAGTTTCCTGATGCCACCCGAAATCTGAAAAGAAGATATCTGCAGCAAGTGAACCTTAACGACTATGGTGAAACCTCAGCCAACCCTAAAGATACTCCCAAGTTTCCCGATGCCACCTGAAATCTCTAAACAACATCTCCGGTGACTGCCTTAATAATTACTTTTAATGTGTGTTTTTTCTTTCTTAATCTTTGTTATGATACTACGTTGTTGTTTTGATTAATGTTTAATCATATTGAGATTGTTATTAATTATATCATACTTTGAGAATATATATGATTTATCACGGTATAGTTAAGAGTATGATGATGTAATATACTTCTTGAGTCGATGCTCTATAGGACTCGAGCTTGGCTCGGCTCGGCTAAAAAAACTTGGACTCGAAACTCTACATGAACTCATTCGAGTTATAAAATACAAAGTCAAATTCGAATAGTTTGGTATTCGATATAACTCGAATCGGCTTGTAAGCTCAATTATTTATTTATAATTCATTTTGCTTTCATAAAAATATGACATCATTGAGCTCGCCTCATCTACTATACGACTTAAGTAATAATTAATTATTAATATAAAAAATATTTAGTAATTTTATAATAATATGATTAATTAATTAACTAATTAACTCTGAGCAACTTGAATATAATATTATGGGCAAGGCCCATTACCCTAGTGGTAAAGACCGAGAACACAGTAGTGGAGCACTGTTCAATCCCCCACCCTCCTTTCAGTATCTCAAAAAAAATTAAAAAAAAAATAATATTATGAAGCTCAATATTTGACTCGGTTGATCATTCCAGTAGCTCGACTCAAGCTTGAATTTTAAAGAATATGAATAGAGTCAAACTCCTTTACTGAGTCATCATGAAGTAATTTCACGAAGTAATTTCAAATCAAGACTTACAACCCTAACAACCACCAACATAATTCATGGTTCTTAAATGAAAATGATACATGCACTCCATATATTCACTACATGTACCTCTCCGCATTTTTATCACCGTTGATCAAAGTGTATGACCCTTCGATTGATATGTATCTCACAAGAATCAGTGGTGGCAAAGATGTGGAGTCATACATGGAGTAAACGTATGAAGTGGATATATCACTATCCATTCTTTAACTCCACCGAAGAAGAGATTTTTGCCTAGCGTTTCACGTGTTGAGTAGTATTTCACATCACACATTTGAAATTTAGCATGAAAATGTGTGGTGTAGATTACTCCACGTGTGAAGATATCATATGTGGAGTAATCTACATCATACATTTTCAATCTTACATTAATTTTTTTTTTCATGTGCTCAGAAAAAAGGGAAAAAAAAAAGTTCCCCTCCCAATGGTGTTATTTGGGTGTATTTCTATGATTCCATATACATTTCTATGATTGTCAATTGTGGGAGGTTTATAGTATAATAGTCAAAGGTAGAATAATCTGATGCTTTGCCAAGAAATTGGAAGGATGCTGTGATGTCTTAGTTGGGGATGTCCATCTGTTAATCATGCACTTGTTTTGCACTTACATTGGGCTGCTTCGCCTAGCAGGACAACGCTTGTATTTCTCTCCCACAACCTTGTTTTTATGGTTTAAGCTGTTCCCATTTCGCTCGCCGGTGCAACGGGAATCGCTTTAAAATAAGTAGAATGAGTAGTTGGTGTACATTCTTGTACTTGATTGAGAGCCAAAGGTCGAGTTACTAGGGTAAGGCTTTCCGATGGGGATACTTCAATGCTATCTTAGAGGGTGATTCCTATCTTATCAGTCAACGCCTCAAGAATGGTTCATAGGACTTGTTTTATGTTGGAAGTATTATATATCAAGGATTTTCGAAAACTTATGTGTGGGTTTGTTTGCTTATTTGTCAAAAGACAAGATAATTTGTCTGCTCATTTGTTAGCTACGAGAGACCTTAGTCTAATTGGATGTAAGGAATGAATATATTTTCCATCTTCTCATGTAATTCATGTTTGTATGATGAACTCTGATCAGTAAAAAAAAAACCTTTTACAAGGAATTCTTTTCGGGGTAAAGGAGGTGGTGGTTGTCAATTTGGGTGCATTTCTTTCAGTAAAAGTTTTTAAAATAATTCATCACTTGCAATAGTATTAAAAGCACATAGGCCAATTGGTGCTCATTCAATTGAAAGTTATCAGAAAAACGGCTTTTGTAAATTGCTTTTCTGTTTTTGGAAAGGATTATATGCTTTGATGCACTGGATTACCCTTTTAAGCATAAAATTGAAGATTGAAATTCAAGTAGAGCACACAAACAAACAGGCAACACATTGACAGAAAAAAGCAAGAAATCAAGGCCAACTTTTAAAGATATTAAAACAATCAGATCCTACCAATTGAGGTGAATGTGACCAATCCACTTTTAAAGATGTTAAAACACTCGGATCTTATGAATCGAGCCACAACCATAGGGCCCCACCTAAAGATTTCGATACGGGGTATCAAACTCCACACTTCAGCTCAAAGGTTAGGCCGTCATTAAAACACGCCTGTTCTTCTACCATTGAGATATGTCTCTGAATCTTATCAGAATTCAGAACAGTTATAAGTGAAATTTTAAAATCTGGCCAGATGTAGGAAGGTTTCTTAAGATACATTATTATAACTCATTTCTTTTACCTCTCACACACGATAAAAGTGTATTATGTGAAAGAGAGTAAAAATGAGATGCTCTAATGTATGCCACTTGGTATAACCTTTCTACAACCGTTACACCATAAAATCTCTCCAGTTATAAAGTGCTCAACAAGCTAATGTGTATGGATACATGTATCTAATAATGTGTCTCGTATCTGATACGTAGATATACATCAGATATTTAGAATACACACCTAAGAAAGAATGAATTTGTATTTTTCAAAAGTTAGATATAGAATTCAGATATGCATATCATGAATAACTCACATTTGTGAGACGAAGAATCATGTTGAAAAGTGGATAAAAACCACCCAAAAATGAATGGAAGCACTCCAAAATGATAAAACTACTACCAAAAACTTAGACAACTACTATCAATTCATTCAATGTGTTGTAATATCTGTTATGTGATCCTTGTAGTTTTGTTACTTACACGCATGTCCTCGTATCCGTATCCTATATTTTTCAAACATCCCTCAACTGTATCTATCCATAGACATGTATTCGTACAGGTGCAAACTAGCAATCAACCAACCCAAACACAAATTTGCAACTACTACTCAGAAAATCTGAAAATGGTAAACAATCACCACAACTAGTAAACATTGGATCTTCAAACAACTTCAAACAACAAAACAAAACAAAACATTAAACCAAATTGATTCAATTTATATTATAATGCCACAACATATATGCAGCAAAAACCAAAATCCATAACAATTTAACACAAACAGTCATTTCCATATGACTCCAAATACATAAATTATCCAACAACTGCCAACAGAAACAGCACAAATCCATAAACTAATAAAGCTAACAACTTTCAAGGAAATCGAAACAAAACAAAGCCCAGAGATTACTTCAATCTCACCTAATAAGCATTTGGATTCAATCCAAATTCAAGAACCAAGAACAGCCCATTGCCACTACTCGGATCGATTCGCGTATCGTTCAACCTTATCATCATTAAGGTTAATCCCCACCATAGCTTCACCAAGTCCACAGCTCACCTCTGCCAGCACCTCCGGGTCGGTGTAATGCGTCACCGCCTGCACGATTGCCCGTGCCCTCCTCGCCGGATCACCGCTTTTGAACACCCCAGATCCCACAAACACTCCATCACATCCCAATTGCATCATTAATGCGGCGTCTGCAGGTGTTGCAACACCTCCGGCAGCAAAATGCACCACCGGAAGCCTTCCCAGTTGCTTTGTCTGCATAACTAAATCATATGGGGCTTGAATTTTCTTAGCAAATGTAAATACCTCGTCATCGTCCATGTTTCTGAGGACTCTGATATCACCCATCACAGAACGGACATGGCGGACAGCTTCAATGATGTTTCCGGTGCCGGCCTCACCTTTAGTACGGATCATTGCAGCGCCTTCTCTGATTCTACGAAGGGATTCTCCCAAATTACGGCATCCACAAACAAAAGGGATACGGAAATTATGCTTGTTGATATGATTTTCATCGTCCGCCAGAGTTAACACCTCCGATTCATCAACATAATCAATTCCAATCGCTTCCAAAATCTGGGCCTCCACGAAATGCCCAATTCGGGCTTTCGCCATAACAGGGATAGTAACAGCCTGCTTGATTTCCTTAATCAATTGAGGGTCCGACATACGAGCAACGCCGCCTTGCGCCCTGATATCAGCCGGCACACGTTCCAACGCCATAACGGCACAAGCACCGGCTTCCTCAGCAATACGGGCCTGTTCAGCATTAACAACGTCCATGATAACACCACCACGAAGCATCTGAGCAAGACCAACTTTAACAGAGAAAGGGGATTTCTTGGCGGTTTCGGTGATTGCACCGTTGCCATAGAGAGTAACAACGCCGGTTTCGGCCATTGATTTTTTTTTTTAAAACGCTTGAAAAGAAAAGGTGGTTTCGATTAGGAAATGGGATTTGGGGGATATTTATCGATGCAAAGGAGTGGGCAAAGCAGTGAAGGGAGATTGGGGGAATTTATCGGTGGCTGCAGATTCTGCGGACATCCTTTATTTTTCTTTACTTTGGGTTGTGTGTAATAAAGCAGACCTCTTTTTTTTCAATTGGGCTTTAGATAATGTATTACTGATCCCAATTTGGCCACACTTATCATCTTTGTAAAAGATCTCCTTTAACATACCCAAAGGTGTAAGACCATCAACTTTTATTAGCCGAGAAAACAAGTCCGAGTTGAGCCGAAACGAATATTTAATATTTAATATTTGAGTTTGTGATTGTTTAATAAAAAACGAGCTCGAGCTTGTTTATTTAATAAACGAAATTAATTTTACATTTGAGCTTTGTTCGTTAGTCGATTGATCGAATTCGAGCCGAATACAAACGTTCGCGAGCTTGCTCGTGTTTGTATGTTTGTTTAATAAACAAGCACAACAATGTGTTTGAGTTTGGTTCGTTTAACTTAAACAACAAACAAGCATGAGCTTATACGAGCCGAATCCAAATTTGTTCACGAACGGCTCTTCATTAACAACTCTACCTTTATATAAAGTCTTTTATAATTTTTGTAAGAGTAATTTTTCATTTGAGAGATAGTTTAATTTCTGTTTTCTAATTAATTTGAAATTTCATTTTAGCCAAGGTTTTTTCTTTATTATGTATAACAAATATAAATAGGCTAATAGTTGACCTAGACTTCATAATTTGTACATATTTTTCTCCAAATTCTTCGATATGTGTTGATCAAAATATGTGTTGGGCTACAAGCACATCTGCAATGGGTGTGTTTGTGTCTGAATGAACGTAACATGCAAGAGTGACAAAAGTAAAGATTGAGGAGTGAAGTAACAATGATAAGTAACTTAACAAGTATGTGTAGTAATGATAATTGAAGTGGTAGTTGAGCATGTTTTATGCATTGTAAAACAAGTATGTTTAAAAGTAGTTCTTTATGTTTATTCTTTTGAACATTTTTAAAACTGGCTAAGTGAATTCAAGTCATGTGTCTCAATTTATGACAAACATGAATTTATCATTTTGATCCATTACTCATTATTGAGCATGTCGCGAGTGCTATCTCCTTTTGGTTGAGAAGGTTTGCAGGTTTTGGAATTTATGTTAACTTGTATTATGTTTCCGTGGTAGTAGTATCATTTCCTTTTAGTACACGAGCACATGTTCCATTGACTTGCTAAAACCCAAAGGGTATGTGTTTTGAGTCATTACAATTTATATCGCTTTGGTGTTTTTTTTAATCTTTGATAGAGACTTACGTGAACATTGAAGTTTATTCTAAAAATCAAACGATTCATTTTCAGTTGATGCCTCGACGTCCGGAACGAGGTGTTACAGAGGCCCACATTGGTTCCGTGGTTTAGTGTGTACATATGGTGCAAGAATAATTATTTATAATTAAAAAGGTTTGTCTTTTAACGAAATCAAATAGGTACTCCGTATAATATTTTTTATTTTTTTATCTTCCTTTTTCTGGCCTTAAGATAATGTATACCTGATCCCAATTTGGCCACAGGTGTTTTAAATGTAAAATAAAAGAAAGAAGAAAGGTTCTGCAATACCGAAAGACCGTCACTATTCCGCTGAGGCCGTGAACGACCTAATCCGAAAAACATGTATTTACATTGGATTGTGGTAATAGAATGAAATGAAATGTTTTTTCATTCCATTTCATTAATTTGGTGTGTTTGGCAACGGAAGAATGAAATATGTTTTCATTCAAACGGAATGAAAATTGATCCATCAAATTTCCAATGAAATGATCGGAATGAAATGAAAAAAATAAATCCTGCAATAAGAAATGATTACATTTAGTTGTCTACCAATCGCAGTAATGGAATGATATCATTCCATTCAATTACATTACATTCCAACAGATTTATTCCATTACATTTTATCAATCCAAACGGGTTTAGTATTAAGTTTGATGATAAACGACTTACCGTGATACAAATATATCAGTTTCATATATCAATGACTTATATTTTTGAGGTGGAGGGAGTAAGTTAATTGACATACTACTTTCCTAATCCATATTTGACATTCATATATCATGTGTGCGAGATGTAAGGTCGACGCGATGAGGAAAAAGGAGTATGGGTGTGCATGATTGTGTTGTATTGAGTGTTTGTGCAATGGTTATGTCCTGACGAGATACGATTTTCCGTTGGCGTGTATGGAGTATATATGAGCCCATACACAAATGAACTTCCATTTGTGGCATGTTTGGTGAAGTCGACAAATGTATACAAATGTCCTTGCCGGGATTACTGAATGTACAAGAGTCAATATAATCAACTCAGAAGTGATCCAGTCAATTTTAGGGCTCTAAGCCAAAAACAAAATTTAGGGCCCTTCTTTAATTTTTTTTTAACAATAACAAAAAAGTTAATCCAAAACAACTAAACATATTATAAAAATTTCAAAACTCAATCAGTATCCATGGTCATAGTTACTAGTTGATAAATATAACACAAAAAATAATATTGGGCCACAATTTTTCACATTGACATTGAGCTACATATTCAGTTAAATCCTAGAAACTTACATATTCATATTATTGGATCAACTATTTTTCGGGGCCCTTAAATTTAGCGATTTGGAGGGGGCTCTGGGCCGTGGCCTGGTCAGCCCCCCCACAAGGACGCCCCAGAATCAACGGCATGGTTTTGTAAAACGGTAAACAATACGAACTTTGAAGGTATACTTGAATACGTGCAATGTGAATAAGAAATGTGATGATATGTGCTTACTTGCTACGTGACGAGCTCTGTCAATCTGAATATGTATGCAATTGTGATAGAAATGAATTCAAATGTCATCTTATCCGTGGATGAGATATGAACAACGTTTGATACTGTCTTTCTTACTGAACAAGTTGATGATCATTCCTTTGTAGATCAGAATCAGACGGTATAAATTTTAGACACCTTCTTCACGGCCTTATGGCAAGCTGGACAATCTCCAGCCTCCTCCTCAATCACCCTGCACATCCATACGGTTATATAGAAAACATATAAGATAGCGACCAACCAAAAATGCACTCTAAACTTATAAGTGAAGGTTACACCACCATTGATCATGGTTTGGAACCTATTGATTGATTGATCAATGGGGGTTCTCTACTGACCTTGTAGCACAAGTAAAACAAGCAGCACAATGGCCGCAAGGAAGAAAGAAACAGTTGCGCAGTGCATCCATGCATATAACACAAAGCCGTCTCTCGTTTTCTTCTTCCTTATTCAGTTGCTTCTTATTGTCAAGTTTTTTGGTATCCTCTTCATCTTCTTCATGTGATGTAGAATCGCTAGATGAATCAAGATCAGCATCATCGTCTGAGGCAAGCAACGGGGTTCTTTCTGTTGCTCTTGATGTCCTCCCATCATCATCAAACACGGCCCCACGTCCTCTGCTTATCTGATATACACTCAGTATTTGGAGTAGAACAAGTACTAGGACACTAGTTGAAACTGCATTATGCATGTAAGAAAAAAACATGACAATTGTATGATTTAAGAAAAAGAACCATTTCAGAGTTTCTGTTGCACTATTCTGATAAACTCATTACGTACGGCTGACCTGATCCAACAAGGTATGAGATCCATCTTTGTCCATAGGATAATTGGACATTCCATTTGTTGTTGTTACAAGTACCCTCCTGATAAGCGCATATGACCGACAACTGTGTCTCATTACTTTGTAATAAATCTGGCAAAAACTAAAGCATATATATGGCAATAAAAAAAAGTGCATCAATGTCGTTTCTAACCTGTACAGGATCAGGAGAAGTAAGAACAGCAACATTAGGCCCAAAGAGATACAATGTCAAAGTACACATGCTATGACTCAATGAACAATTGTACTGGGCTTGAGACGTATTGTACGTGATGGCGAAAATGGTATAATTCAATTGAATCTGCACATTGTATGTGGATCAAAGCATTTCATTAGAATATAAAAATAAAAATAAAGACAGTTTTGCCATGGGGGCCGGTGTGTGCGGGGTTTGGGGGTATACTATACATATATACCTCCACCTCCTCTAAGTTGAGATTGCTCGCTGCAATGTAATACGTAGCAGACCTACGGATCTCCTGTTCAATCGTGCCGTTTTCTGCAAAAACAAAGCAGTTACTACATCACTTTATATTGGTTTTCCCATTGGGGGTAACTGGGTAAGGTTGTCAAATTACCATATATACCATGAATGATATTGAAGGACAATGCTGCTGTATCAGCAGCAAATGACGGGTCATTAATCCATTCCGCAAGCCTTTCTCTTCCTGGAAGACGAGTTAACAATTACAAAAGCGCACTTGTTTTTAACAGAAATTCATATTCAAACATGCATCATCAATCTTTCCTAATTGCACTATTAATGGAAGATAGAGATAGAAAAAAAAAAATGAAATGATTGACATGTTTAACCTTCAGCTATTACAAGAGACAAAGCAGCAGAGCTTGGGCGCTTAACATCGTAGCTGATACGTATTTTAGACCCTTTGTTGAGGAAAAACGGCCACTCCTGCGACTCAAAAGGTTGTATACTAATAAATATACTTCAATCTTTGAATATATATATATGCATACATAAATCACGTTTCTTCATAAACGAAGCATGTGGGCTCTGATATCATGAAAGAAAATAATATAACCTTGTGGTCATTGGATTCAATGAAAACATCATGCACCTCTGTCCAAGTGACAGGAACATCAAGAGGGGGTAATTCGGTAAATCCATACAGCATTGATCCAGGTACTGATTCGCGTATCTCTTTTACCTGTAGGTAAAATTAATGAAGTGAGTACAGTACATGGAGTCGAATAAAAACAACGAAAAAAAAAACAAAAGTTGATGAGTATAATAATTACCTTGATTGATTGCACAAAGAATGGATTGGGTTTTATAAGACGTGAGCAATTGGGTCCTAACTCTGTAGTTGAAGTTCCATAAAACCCGAAAATCACAATTGTGCATGCTGTCAAATAACCATATTGTAATCAAGATTAAAGGGTATATTACATTAGCCACATGAATATTCACATTGAACTGGATCTTCTGACAGCCTCGTTTAAAAACCGATGAAATTGTCAGAAAAACCAATAAATCATGAGAAATAACCCGACGAAAGCATAGTTTTATCAGCTCAGAAAAAAAAAATATAATGTGGTTACTTTTCAAATCTTTTCTATGTGAAGCATGTTTGTTCAATTTCCTGAAACAAAAGAGTTAATCTGAAAAATATGTTTTTGAAGAGGAAACACTTCAAAAGTAATCCCGAAAACTATGCTCTCGTCTGTTAATGTTTATACAATCTGATCGGTTTTTCTGGCAGTCTCGTCAGAAAACCGACAAGATCATCAGAAATAAACTGACGAAAGCATAGTTTTATCAGTTTAAAAAAAAAAAAAAAGTGGAATCACTTCACAATTATTTTCCCGGCAAAGCATAATTTTTTCCAAATTCCCAAAAACAAAAACAAGAAGATTGTGAGATCCAACAATTCGTCCCTTCCAAAATTGCACAGTACCTATAATCATATCCTGAAATTTGTCCCTTTCAAAAGCCTCCTAATGGATTTCAGTGGATTATCACACCTATAAATACACTCATTCTTAACAACCTCTTAACACAGAAGCCCCTTGACATTATTAATTCCAATATCTTGAAATTCTCTATAATCCTTATTCATATTCATACCAAGAATAATGGCTGTTACAACATTCAATGATGAATACACTTCTCCAATTGCTCCAGCTAGAATATTTAAAGCTTCAATAGTGGATTCTCATAATCTGGTCCCAAAGCTTGTCCCTCAGATCAAGACCATTGATATTACCCAAGGCAATGGTGGTGCAGGCAGCATCAAGCAAATTAATTTTACTGAAGGTAATTATAAGAATTGACTCATGGATATAGATTATCATTGTATCAAGATTGTGTCTTTTTTAATAGTAATTCTATACACACTAATATTATATATATATATATGGGATTTAATTTGCAGGCAGCCATTTTAGCTCAATTAAGTATCAAATTGATGAACTCAATGAGGAGACATTCACATACAAATACACATTGATTGAAGGGGAGTCTTTGAACAAGGATCTTGAGAAAATTACTTACGAGGTAAAGTTCGAGCCGAGCTCAGAGGGTGGGTCGATCTCTAAGGTGACGAGCAATTACTATACCAAAGGAGATTTGAAGCTCAATGAAGATGAAATCAAGGCCGGGAAAGGAAAGGTTCTGGGAATTTACAAAGCTGTGGAGGCATATCTTGTTCAGAATCCTGAAGCCTATGTTTAACTTGTATTTCTAAGTATTGATCAAAGTCATTTTTATCAATTTTAATTTGAAAAATAAATGTTTTTATTATGTTCGTCTTTAATGCCCAGAATTTCCTCAAAACACATCTTTAGAGGATTGTGAAATTAACACATGTATCTTGGAATTTATATTTGAGTTCTTAAATCACACTGAATAAATGGTAGTATTATATAACTTGTTCAGCATTTTCATAAATTTACATAGTTTGTTATTGTTTTGTGTTATGAATTTGAAATTCATATAAATGTTGGTACAACAAAACTTGGATCGATCTATCCAATCAGGTAGTAGCTAGTGAGTCAATCATCATTGCACACGTATTATCGCGATCAATTCAAAAAAACGAGCGTGATTTTGAATATCAAGTTGATCACAATTTGAATCATCATTATATTCTGAAAGAGATTTTCATGATTATGGGGTGTGATGGTTTCGGATAGTGTTTTTCTCGTGTATCGGAGATTGTTGATTAGTTTATAGATTCGTAGCATAAATCTTTGTACATATAATTCATATTCTTATTTAGATTACACATGAACTTTTATTCAAATTGAATTTTGATGCAGTAGCTTTCAAGGTCTCAGATTTAACAAAAATACAGCTTAATGAACATCCCAAAAGGAAAAAAGAAATATAAAAAAATTGAAGAGACTAGAAGATAGTATGTATAGTACCAAGGATCCAAAACGAGAGAAGTACAAGGAAAGCTGAGCAGGCTTCATCTCTCATATTGGGGGGAACCAACTGCACCGCCGCAGATAGGTGGAGCCGGCCATGTATATCCAAACGGCGTTGATGCTGGCGGCGCGGCGGCGGGAACGCCTTTCTCCACGATGTACGTGTTGTGCAGCTGCTCTGCTTTCAGTAACTTGCTGAGAGAAGGAAGGATTCTCGAGCAATGAATTAGTAGTAGCAGAAACACGTGAGCTTGTAATAGTGAAATCCTCCATATACGCGTGTGCTGGGAACTCAAAAAAGATGAAGCCCAGACCAGATGGGAGAAAAATGGATCACACTATATATGAAGAATAAATGTTTAAAAGCTGTAAAGGGATGAAGAAAAAAAAGGAGGGAATATTCGAGAAAGGAATAATAAATTTTGCTTTATTTAAAGAGATACACAACCCTTTCCCAGAGTGGTAATATTCAAGAATATCTACTACCCAATCTTTATTGACAAACACCAAATATCCTAAAGAGGAATATAAGAATAGATGAAGCAATCTAATAAACTTAGTAATATCATGTCAAACTAACCAATTTAACAAAGGGTAACAACATTTCACTTAAAACAAAAGCTTCACAGAGCAATATACAGGTACCACCATCATTACATAAATACATGCTTCAACTTGATCGGATTCCTCCTTGACAATGACACTTACCATACTGGTAACCATTGAGGCCCTAGGTCTTAAAAAAAAAAAGCTCTTGCGTTCAAATCTCACCAACATGTGTGGGTTTCATCTATCCGCTTTATTACGTAAAATATCGTTTCCGTTTAAGACCGGATTCCACCCAAAAACGAGTTTGGATCTGGACAATTCCCTGTGAATTGGGCTTGCGAGAAATCAAACCCTGGATTCTGCAACACAGGAAGACATTGTCAAACTACTATCAGATAAAATACAACTTTTCCAATTCTGCAATCAATGAATAAAATGTTCAAAACAACAAAGAATCTATCCACAACAGAGTTAAAGCAGTTTTACGGAGAGCAGTCAGAGCACAATTCAGAAAAAAAACTTCAGCAAACTGCATCCAACTTAACTAGAGGAGAAAGCCAGCAATCACAAATGTCCAAAATCCTATGTTAATGTCATAAACTAGCATGTCATCAAAAATTTGATGCTGATAGCCACATACAGCATATTTTTTTATCAGAATGCGGCCTAACGATTTATCTTCATTAAAGAGGCTCAAATTAATAATAATTGTACAAACTTCGAAGATCCAGATTATATAATGCAGCACAAGATTCATGTTTTCTTGTTTCTTCCTTTTCCTTTAATTGTCGTGTCCTTATCACTTCAAGTTAAATTACACAAGCATATTAAAGCGCAATCTTTTTTGACAAGCCCGCAACATTAAACATACGCCGCATGAGGGGTTGCAGAGTACAAGATTAGACAGTAAAATGGATAGTATTCCTTTCCCATGCCCCCTTGCGGTATTGACTGATCAACTCTTTTGCATTCTATGTTCACAACATATAACATTGAAGCTGAATTCCCCAAAATCCTTAGTCATGTATCATTCAAGTAAGTGTTAGTGGCAGATTAACTACCACCTGAATGACCTGATGAGAAAAAAGGTAATTATTTAGTAAACTAAATGGCCTGATAAGCCAAAGCATCAACAAAAAGCTCTTGTTGAACATTCAAAATCTACATCCATGAATATGTATCCGCACTACATGTTCAGCTCGAGAGCAATCAATCAATGGCTTAAAATTGGGTCGTGTGATATGATCAACTTAGGGTCGAACGAAAAAAAAAAACAGACGTTGTCAGCGTCTTTCAGATAAAGTCCTTGTACAGCTTCCTTGGATGTGAGGTTCAAAAAAGGAAGAAAACACCACAACACTTATCAAGCTAAAGAGTAGGCTCAATCGGCACACGTTTGTTCATGTAAATCAAAGATGAAAAAAAATACACAAAATCGACCATGCTCAGATTGGACAACCCCCAAAAAACCATTCATTCTCTGAAATGTGAATAGTAACTAAGCTACAACATACCTCCTCTTGAAATCTTTGAAGCATGAGACGCTTTTGCTCCATATCAGTTGTGTAAGGATCCAAGTGACCCTCACCCACTATAGGAGAAGACCACGTCTTACCCTTATCCCGCTTCTGCAGGGTGATGTGCATTATGTCATCCTCTGCAATCCATTTCCATTAATTCTAAGTCAGGGAACAGTATATTTATCTACTTAATTAATTTCTTTTGGGTAGAAGTTTAAAATTCTCTGTCCTCGCATTGAACATAGTTGTAGAAGCAAGCCAACTAATTATATATCTCCATTTTCAGTTCAAATGTTTGACAGAGAAAGAACAAAAAGGAAAGAAAATGAGCAAAATAAATTACCTAGAGTCCAATAAGAACAATCCGTCTTCACTGCATCAGTAAGATCATGCTGAAAAGCACCAAAACCCCAAGCCGAAAGTACACAAATAGAAGCAAATTTCAGCAATCAAATTATGTGAATATGCTTGAAATCGAATTTACCAAAAGGAAAAAAGGGGGAAAAAGGTTAACTTACATTAAGATATGGCGGGTTGCCCTTGATCCCAACTTCCAAATGCTTAGACTGAATTTTGCAATGAAATAGCTTCTTATGAACATTATTCGGGAGAGTAATGTAGATGTTCACTTCTTCTAGGGTTTGGTCCCACTCAAACACTTTCTGACCTGCAAAAACCACTCGATGTGGATAGAATTATTGTTATTGATTGGAAAGCTCTCAAAATGAGGAAAATCTGCGACAATTATACCATTGTGAAGGAAGCTATGGCGTTTCTCCGGCGCCAATTTCTCTGCCATTTGCTCTCCTGAATTTTCAGTTAACTCTCCGGCGGGTCGTTAGGTGGAAGAGTTATTTTCTTTCTTCTTTTTTTAAGAATTTATTTTTCTTCTTTCATTTTCGATTTTACGTCCACCATCCGAGTAATGCATTAGAGCACTAGCAGCAGAAGCTTTATATGGTCTCATATCCTTAAAATGAAAATGAAAAATAAAGTTTATCTCAAAATAGCTTTCACAGCAGAGTCTCTATCCCTTTTTAGGGATATGAACAGTGCATCCCTATTTGTGGGAATACACTATTCACGTCCCTAAACATATTTAATTATTAAAAAATTATAGGAATATGGATGCTGCTGGAGTGAAATAATAAATATTTAATGTGTATGAATAGGATTGCGAGGTAAAATATGTATTATTTAATATTATTTGAAATGTTATAGGGATAAGGATGTGATGATGTTGTAGAGATTTTTAAATTGAGATATTGTAAAATAGAGATATGTATTAATTTATATTATTTTAAGAATAAAATTTAAGGCCTGTGATAAGAGTGCCCTTATAACCATATATTATTACGAATCTTTCACCACTATACACTTTATGGGTAACGAAGTGGTAGGAATGTGTGAATCTATTACATATCACTTGTATAACTTATTTAAGCTCTTCAAAAAACAAAAAAAAACTTATTTAAGAGATAGTATATATTTTTTTTTTGTCAAGGGAGGGGTTTGGAAAAATGTCCAACAATTCTTGACAATTGAGAACCGGAGTTTCAGGGGAAGAATTATGTTACAACAGTGATTTATGAGTTGTACTAAATATAATGTTGTGATGCATCTAAATACTACGAACTGCTTTTTCTCGGGTTACAGAGTGTTTTTCTTACAAATTTAGAGGTTTTTTTTTTCATTTGAATTTGCTTGTTAGAGAAGACGATCGAATTTTTACATTTTCATATTGATTTGGAGATATTATATACGCATTCGTGGAGTTTTGTAGATAATATCTCCGAAATATACGAACTGCTCTTAAAATGGATGAATTCGTATAAATTTGTATATTTTCGCTATGTAAGAATAACTTCAAAAGCGTATAAAAAACTCTAAATTCTGAGAAAAAAACAAACCATATTTCGTAACATCATACATGCCAAATGATACTGAATGATGAGGTAAGATTGGGCGGCGTAAAGAAGTGGGGGTGAGGTTGGTGTGGGAAAGGTGATAATGTGGGGTAAAGTACAGCGAGCAAGGCGTGATGGGTAAGGTGGGGTGAGCACGATGGAGGTGGGGTAGGGCAAGGGCGCATTGTAAGGTGGGGTAAAGATAAGGTGAGAGTAAGGTGGTAGAGTGGGATAAGATAAGATGGGTGAGATAAGGGGGAAAGTCTATGGTAGGATGAATGGAGTGGGGAAGAGTGCAGTGGAGGGAGGGTTTGAGTGAAGGCACATGGTGTGGGTAAGGTGGGGTGGGGGCCATGGTATGGTGAGGGTGGGTTAGAGTATGAATGGGTAGGGTGGGATGAAAGCAGGAATGGGCCGCATTGTTATGGTGGGGTGAGGGTACAAGAGCGATGTGTTTTTGTCGATTTTCATTACATTTCCTTTTATATATTCCAATAGTAATAAAAAATGATATTTTTGTTTTTGTTGAATCAAAATTTCATTTCATTCAAACAAAAAAATAAAAAAAATTCATTTCATTCAATTATCTTACAATCATACAAACATTACCTCCCACAATAATGAAATAAATAAGAATGAAAAATCATTACATTCTATTATATCCAAACAAACAAACCATCACATTTGTTTTTTTTTTTTTAATCAAAGGAAACGTTTTATTAATAATCCTCAAAGAGGCAAAAACACCATAAGGTTTATAAAAAATTTCCAATCAAAATAACTATGGCTTGTGACGCTTGCTCCTTAGACACCGTCGCTCTTATCCTAAACGAAGCGCCCGCATGTATAATATTAAATATAATCTAATATTATACATAAGTCTTACGTCATATATCATAAACACAATACTGAAACGAAACGACTTTAAAAATAAATTCCAAAGCACCAACTAAACCAGGATTCAATCTTTGCTTAACTTCCAAAATGGAAATTGAAACGTCAAATTCGAACAAAAGAATCCAAACGATCTGATCTTACATCAAAGGCCACTAAAACGGGACAACAAGGAAATATTCAAATGAAATAACAACATAGTTTATACCAAACTTGAAATAAAAGAAAGATTCCAAAAGAACACTTCATATAAAACTTCTTCAAATCAAAAGCATCAAATATCTTCATCATACTCCTCGTCTCCATAAACCTGTTCATCTTCTCAACAAAATATATAACGGTAAGTAATACATACATTTAAGAACGAGTAGAAGGTTTATTGAAATCATGCGTTTTATAACGAAAACTATTCGAGACAACAATTTGTTATTTAACGGTTAGGGTATGATCTTACATCTAACTATCACATTATATTCATAGTATAACACGGGGTCCCTGGGTTTCTAAATTAAACTTTTATCTTTGTTACATCATGTTTATGCGGGCACTACACTTAGTGAGAAATGCACTAAGACAAAAGACGCAACCCTATAGAGATAAATCTCTAGCGGTCCCGAGACAATCACCTCACTTTGACCTGCTAGCTCTATATAGGCTATCCGGTGAATGACTATCTCGTTCGTGAGGTTGTCCGTGGTATGATCACTACTTTAACTCGGCTTTGTCTAGAATCCGGCGGTGACCAACACCACTTTATCTCGCCAACCAACACATTGCCGATATTGTACCGTGCTCTATCCAAGCTCTCATGATGTTTAATCTTTTATCTAGTCAAATCACGTGGTTTAAATGTTTAACTAGCCACCTAAGTTCATTCGAAACAAAAGCTCCCTACTCCTCTTTCTTAGACTTCTAGACTCAATCTATTCATTACAGGCGTTGATGAATCTTAATACTAACTCATCCAAGCACAAGGCCAATTCTACTCTTCCGACGGTCCCGAACTTCAATTCCCTTAAAGAATACATTCGGTGCGAACCAAACGCGTCGAAAAACATTCATGGCTTTGTAATGTTTATTAATGTTGTTTAGAACATATTAGGAAGACACCAAACCATACTCTAGTATACCATCACACTACAAACAAAAATTAGTTAAACACTTAGCTATTCTATATTTTTTTTTTCAAACTTAGACATGCTGTGGCCGTTTCCATTCCTGTGCTAACTTATGAAAAGTTGCAGGAAAGAATTATTGATACTGCTATTACTATCATTATTATTATATCTTTTTTTTTTATTTTTATATTATTAGTTTTCCTCCCAGCATCTTGCGTACTTCATCTGCACTCTTTCTTTCTTTTTTTTCTCCAGGGCACGAACTCAACATCATTCACAGCCAAACCCATCTTTTTTTTTTTAACAGCAAGTTAACACCAGAAAATCTCAAACATCACCGGGCATACTTTAATACCAACAAAAAAACCCATAAACTTAAATCTACAAAACAGAACACACAATCCAAACATTATAAAACATTCATCCATTCAATATGAAAACCCCGTTACCTTATAAAAGCGAGCAACACAACGATCCAACCTCGATCAAGACCTAGCTCTCTATTCCACCTACACAAACATGATTCATCTATCGATTAAAATCTACCAAGCATTCTAAACGTTAGAAACTACGAAAAGGTGGATTTAGAACCCAAAAGCTTGCTCGAAACACGTAATCCATAACTTGATAAAAACAAACCTTCTCCCAAAGAAAATTGTATCCACACGATCCTTGCGTCACGTAGAATCTTTTCTCTTTGAGACGTCTGCACAACCGAGTGACGGATTAGCTTCGATAATCGAAAGAACCTTTCTTCTTCTTTATCACAAAACCAGCGCCTCACTCTCTGATGGAAACCGTTCCCTTTTTTTTTTCTTTTGAACTGATTTGTTGAGAATAATGGGAATTAACTCCCATTAATCCCTAATTAACAAAATCAATTATTTCCCTTAAAATCCCCCTCTTTTTTATTCCAAAAAAAAATATAATATTCCGACTTTTCGTTAAAAGACGGTAATGCCCTTTTTCGAGAATCGGGATATTACAATGGCATAATCTATGTCTAAGCAAGTCGAATGTTTCTTGCTCAATCAACTAGGTTTGAAACAAAGACATAAGAAGAGAATCTATTCTCATCATGGTCATACTTGAGTTTATTCCTCCACAAACCTATCACATTTTCACTCCATAGTGTAATATAGATATTTGGACTATTATCGTGACAAAAAGAAAGGGTTTTTTTTTTTTTTTTTTTTTGGTATATCCATGTGCGGATACCGTAAGGAGATCATGAGATGAATGTTTTGAATTTGAAATTATGAATTCCTTAAATTGTACTAGTATGAATTATAATTCAAAAATAGAATCATATGAACATATTCCTTTAATATATCATTGATTTCTCTACTTAAGCAATTCATATTTAACATCGTAAGGGACATCTAGTAATATGTCATTATCCTCAATCATACGGAAGAGTCATCGTATATATTGCAGCCTAGTATGCGTAATGGTTATCGTATGATTATAATACTTTTGTGTAATCAATATCCATATATATAGTTGTTATTCAAGTGTCCAACATAAACAATCCACTCGTATAATTGGAACACAATATTCACTCGAAGTGAATTCTTGACTTTTGCTTTGGAGTGACTTTTGGGAATAAAACATCTCTTGTAAGAATGTCATTTTTCAATATTCATTCTCACATTCAGGAAACACAAAACCCGGATAATCGAGACATTAATTCTACCGCATGCTGCACTATCATATCCAATCTTCACCGTATGATCGTCCAGTAGACTCCGGATATAGTCAAAACATGATAATACACAACGTGATAGTTTGAAAACAACAGTCTAAAAATAATTAGACAACCGTTACATAATAATGACATTGTTAAATAAATGGGTTAAACCAACATATTTGTTTGCAGTACAATGTCCACATATATGTCTAAGTGTCAACACACTTCAATGGATGAGATAAACCACTATCTTACTAAAATAAAATACACTGTACATATGCTACTCTAGCCGTATTAATAATTTCTTATTATTGTGTATAAACATCATTGTAAAATCCCACATCGGTAAGTAGTAGAATGCTCATCCTCATACAAGTGTGAAACATAAATGTCTTGTCAACTCGGGTTAGTTATTTTTGATCAAACGAGGACGATGGTCTAAGCAGTTGACCGGATCATTTATAACTCAAGTAGCACCGCAAGATCCAAGTTCTAGGGCGTTACTGATTGGTATCAAAGCCTACTATTAGACGAACCTAAGTACCACACCGTGAGAGACGGTGAGAGCCATCTTTAGAATGCTTTGGTAGGGACGATGGCGTTACAGATTGGTATCAAAACCAACTATTAAACAGACCTAAGTGCCACATCGTGAGAGACGATGGGGGTCATCTCTAGAATCTTTTGGTAGGGACGAGAATGAGACAAATCATGTACGCCTCCTGGCGAGGACGCCAGCCCCTTATAAGGGGAGGAGGGAGAATGTAAAATCGGACTCGGTATAGTAGTAGAATGCTCACCCCATAAAAAATGTGAGCCGCCTCATAAACCTGTCATTTCGGATTTTGCACTGCCAAGTCAAGACATTTACTTTAAGTTCGCTGATCGATCATTTATGACTTCAATAAGCGCCATTAGGCTCCAAAGTCTAGGGCATTACAATCATGTTCCAAATTAACAAATATTGGGTCAAAGAGTTGCTTAATGCACAAATGAAATGTATTAACATGTACATAATAAAATAAAAGCCATGCTGTTTTGTGGTGATTATGACCAGGATATTTTGCCTTTGATTATAATTAAGGTCCTTTTCATAATGGTCTGATATTGAAGTTTTGGAAATTCCCCATTTTGGCCTTCATTTCATCCATGTTTCAGCATACAAGACGACAAACTTGGAATCTAACCAAACGCTCTGCACATGAATTAGAATTTTAAACAGAAAGAAGAAGTTTTAAATAAATGATGCAGTTTATAAGGATTATTATTTATAAAGGGCCTATGTTACACCAGCTTAAAAAGAATACAACATTTTAATTTATTTTTAACTAGTAGTCAGAATTTCACTTCATGCATAATGTACTACGTACTACTATAAATGATCTGCAGTATAAATTAGAAAACTGGTAAATACTTGTGATGAACACATACAATAAAAATTTAATATATGGTATAAAAAAACATGGGCCACATCACCACATATGGAATTAAGAGCAATGGCACGTTACGAAAGTATGAGTTCAATAACATATAATACGAAAGACAGAAACCTTAAAAGTTAATTAAAACTAAGAGTATCTCCAGTCATGAACCTTTTAAAAGGTTCATGACTGTGCCACATCATCCAGTTTATAAACCTTTTCTCTATAAACCTTTTATCTACAGTCATAAAGCTTTTTATACTGCCACGTCATTATTTTATAACTTTTTCTAGAACTTTCCAAAAACTTTTTTATAACATTTATACTTGATATATATATATATATATATATATATATATATATATATATATATATATATATATATATATATATATATATATATATATATGCTTATAACGCTTATTGTTGTTTCTAAAACAAAATTAAGGTTTATTGCTGAAGAAAAAAATAAAAATAAAATAAGAGTAAAAGTAGGTGGTTGTCAGGATATAATTAATATATATAAAAAAAAAAATCCAGCGTGTATCTTCAAACCTGGTTCAATCGCACTGCTTTTGGAAAAGTTTTTCACGACTCATCGTTAGTCTTTCAACAATGAAAAAAGCTTTGCAAAAGCTTTACAAAATTTTAAACCTTTTGATGAACCTTCCATTGTGGATCCTCTAATGCTATTAGTTTTTTTAATATGATAGCTAGCTAGGAGAAACTACGTACAGCGGATGTCGAACTAAAAGTTGCTCGTGAAAGACTCGATCATTTTGTTAACAACACAACACAACACTAACCCCGAGTCGTTACTTCCGTTTAAATCAAGCCAAGTAGCTAGTACGATAAACTTACTTTCATGAGAATCACACAAGGACAAAGTTAGGATTTGTTATCAAATCAGGTTGAGTGACTTAAGATGACACGACGGGTCAAACTATAAAATAAACAAATACCGCCCACGACATCATACTACCTCCGTCCTCGGCATCAGTGGCGGATCCAGGAATATATTCCAGTGGTGTCACCGGAGTCTAAAACTACATCTTTTATCCAAAAAAAAAATCCAGTGGGGACACCGAAGCTTAAAACATCAATTTTTATCGACAAAATGAGACTTTTTAATAACAAAACTACACAGTTTTAATACAAAATTTATTTATTTATTTATTTTTTATTATAGAAATTGAGTGGGGTCACGTGACCCCCCTTAGGTATGCTGGATCCGCCCCTACTCGGCATCATATAACTACGGTACGTACTGCACATATTCAATGTCCTCAAAATGAATTATAAATATATACTCGACTTTTAAAAAGTTGGATCGATGCCTGGTATCACGGTAATAATAACATATCATAATGGCTTTATTATACCTGAATATACCATAACACATATAAGAATCAAAATGGTATTCATATATATATATATATCATTGTCATTACTATTATAAAAAAGCGGGCGTGTTTCCCCATCAAGTGTTTCCCTCCTTGAAAATTGTTATAAATTTAATTTAGTATTCCATATACATAATCAATCAATCATAAACCTTAATTAAATTACATATATGTAGCTATCCAGTATTCCATATACATAATCAATCAATCATAAACCTTAATTAAATTCCATATATGTAACTATCCATAATTTTTAATTTTTTTGTTGGAACTATCCATAAATTTAATTACATTTTTTTTTTTGTACCAACGCGTTAAATTTGGTTTTTCTTTTGGAGTAACACGTTTTTTTTTTTTATCAACTTGTAACAACATGTTAAAACCTTTATTTTTTTTTGACATAATTATTTAAAAAATTCAATGAACATGTTAATTTATTTCAATAATAAATATAATAATTATAAGTAATTATTAAATTATAAATGTTATTCCTATTTAAAAAATCAATCGTCTATCTAATGTTAAATCCATCTTCATTTATCAATCATTTTTTAACACAAAAATCAAGCCATTTATCCTATTGAAGAGATCCACAAGCATCAATCGTTAAACATAATCATCTATCGTTAAATCAAGCCATTTATCAATCGTGAAATCCTATAAAAAAAAATACCAATCATCTATCTAATCTAATCATAAACATAATCGCCCACATAAAAAATTACCCACATCAAATCAAAAAATATAAAAATACCAATAACAAATAATATAAGATGATAAAGTTGGAAAATGATAGTGATCTAAAAAAAATCAACAATGATAGGAAAACAAAATACACCGTGCGTAGAAGGTGGTCATACAATAATAAATTGTTAATAATAAATTGTAAATATAACAATTCATGTATTGTTTTACATAAGCAGTCCATTTGTTAACATGAATTGTGTGTGTGGATTGTGTGTTGATTATGTCTGTGTATTCACGGTCAATGTTAATTGAAACACTCTCAAATTAGCAAAAAAGTAGAGATTTCTAGCTCATTAAGTACGAAACAAAGGAGAAAAAATAATTGATTTGCCTACGTGCATATTTCTTATGAATAATCAAGCTCCATCATTATATCATCATCCGACATGATGTAGGTCATCATATGTTCGACATGACATATGTCACCTTCTGTCCCTCATAATCAGTAAGATGCAAGACGTCTGCGGTCCCTTATTACTGATGTCGTGCAAGTCATCCAGGTAATTTATGATCAATACAATCCTCGACCTCAAGCAACGGTTACATTCTCTTTAATGAGTGTTCCGGACTTCACACATATATTACTTCACAATAGTAACGGATATAGTGATGGCTTTGAAATTTCATGTTCTGTTATAGCCTGAGCTCTAACGGCTCCATAGCAGGCTTCATTACATCAATACATGGTAAACTCCCTTAACCATGACTTCATTGCATCATAATTCACCCCCCTTCGAAGTAGTGTTATATAAAGTATCATCATCCTCAATTACAAGGTACACAAGTAATATGATCGCTATACATTCCTGCTTACCGTCTTAATAGAAATTCCTCTATTCAAAATATTGACTTGAGCGCCAGAGTATCCCCTGAAGGCAAGCTCCACGACCCTTCACATTTTTGTGTGTTTTGAAGGCCCCCTCTCAAATCCACTCAAAAAGTTATTTGGATAATCACCTAGAGGTACATTTACCCGAATATCAACTTAATTGTAACCTAGAGGATTTCATATATCGTCAAATATAAACTATTTTAAAGGAATAGAGAGAAAAATAAAACCTATGTGTGTGATGGAAATATTATTTCCATCACCAACCACGATGCCTTCATTGCCAGAATAAGGCAGGCGTAATGCCAAATATTTGAGATCAGTGGTAACATGATGCATGACACCACTACCAAGAAGCCATAGAGAAGATGACAGAGCATCCAAATGTGCTTGAAGAGGATGCAATGTTGGAGGACTGGACCGAATGAGAAAATTTTGTTTGAGGTTGAACCTGGTAAGAATTGCTTCATTTCTCTGAATATCCTTGCACTTTCCACACTGGAAATAACCAAGTAGGGTTTTTAGGGTGAAAACTCGAGGCTACTGCATGAGAGAAAGTATTTTGTGCATGTTTTCAAGAATCAGGAATAGTAAGACGTGGAAACGAACCAGCACTGGGAGAGGGATGTCGTACGGCCAAATGAGTTGTAGCAAGACCAGAAAAAGTGAACCGTGGAATCTTTAGACAGAAGAGTCTCATAATTAAATATCTTTTCTTGGAGCTCTTCAAAATCAATAGGGGTGTCACGTGTTTGAACAACCCTAGCCAAGTCTTTATAGTCATCTCTCATATTGTCTGAAATAAGATTCACAAGATCATCCAGATCCGTCGACTAATTTATCAGCTTTAGTTTTCATAACATGAAGATAATTAGAGAACTTTTTTGCATAGATTTGAGGTACTATTTAATTTGTTTGATTTGGCCACAAAGATGGCTTTGCATATGTATCATATAAATTATTTCATTCCTCACGAGAAGTTTTTTCTGAGTGATTTACGAGATGATATTTTGAGAAAGAAAAGAAATAAGGGCATTTAAGATAAGTTGATCATGTCCCCTCAAAAAAAAAAAGATAAGTTGATCATGTCTAATCCAAAGATAATATGACAGGTAAAATTGGGACAAAGAGTAATTCCAGGCTGTATAATGCATCTATTAAATAGGAACACATTTATTATGCGGAGAGATATGTTGGAGTGGTATACATGGTTTTGGCAACTTCGTCAATTAAATAGGAACGATGAAAATATAACTTATAATATAACTGAATGATAGTTATAATGATTAAATTATATGTCTAACCATTTACAACTGACAATAAAATTCTACAGATTCACAATTCTTTCTATCATACTAATTAAAATTGAATCTTAGATTTATACATCAAATGTTTAAAATATACTGATCATTATCTCAAATGTTACTTTACAATTACTAAAGTATATTCATATCTATGATATTATAAACATATAAAATTATATGCACATGAAACCCACATTCTATAATTTATTTATTTTTTTGAGAAACACATCCTATAATTTTTGAATGCACTTATCAAAATGAATTGTTTAGAGTAAGAACATCACAAAAGTTGCTTACTTTTTTTTTGTTGTAAATGTTGACATGTTTACTAGATAATTATGAAGAACATGTTCTCAATATATATTAAATACACAGATTTGTAAATTTAGAATGCTTATTATCTTTAGAAGGGTGTTAAATGTATCGACTACATGAAATTATAAATTCAAAATGCTAACAAAAAACATAAGATTATTTTGTATAATTATATATAATAACATATTTATATTTTACGAAGAATAAATACTTAATAAATTATATATTAATTAATATTGTTTTCAAATGTATCATTTCACTAAATTAAAACACGTGCATCCGCAGGTGCATTTTACTAGTATATATAAATATGAGGAATAGGATAGGTGAACAAATCTTGCATTAAGATTACATTCACACCAAATGTTGTTCAAATCTTTTAGATGATATATATCATGACATCCTCGGATCAGGGTCTATTATTTTTTTTATATGTGCTCTTTGAGATTGTGGAGATCAGATAGTATATACTTAACTGAAAAACTGCCATTAGGTATAGTATAAATAAATCAATAAAAAATATATATATTTATTTATTTATGTATGTAAACCGACATAAAATCCATGTTCAAAGATTGAAGTTGAATTTAACGGGGAGGGAATTAATTAAAAGATTTTGTTCTCAAATACAAATCAACAAAACGGTTATGCAACTACTCAAATTGTTAGATTTTGTAAAGATATTAATTCATGTCAGGGAAAAACTAAATTCCATCTCAAAAGCAAATTTGTCAGGTTATAATTAGTCAAGCACAAATGGTGCATCCGACTAAACTTTAATTCGTATAGAACTTTGGTTGGTTGGTGTGAATATTGTTGGGTTTTGGTTACATTTCTTTTCTTTCGTTTATAAAATTAAACCCCGTTCTATACGTTTTTCAATTTTGTAAACTAAAATTTTGAATGCTTTTAAAGTTAAAACTATTTGCAATCATGTTTGATTTGACAAGGTTCCAGTTTTTCAAAGTACGTACGGTATAATCTATTATTTTGGATTGACATATAATAATTCATGTAAGGAATACTGCAATACTAGTATGTGAGTAAGCCCAAGTAAATGATTTAATTAGCAAATGATTTGATTTGTATAGAACATGCAATTACATATATCAATAGCAGAATAATATCACAAAATCATATATATGTTCCCTCAACCATCCAATTCGTGATATGGATGATCCGCCGAATCCATTGCTGACTTCCCCACAATCGATTAGGTGAAACGCTATCTTCCAGCAGCAATAAAGTCTACTCATACCGTCAAAACTCTTAGACATTGACAAGAAGATGATAAGAAAATTGTCTTTTATTCATTTCAATTCATCAATTAAAAAATCAACTCTTATAAATAATTTATATTGAATTAATACATACAATATTTAATAACATATATATAATTCATAAAAATCCTTAAGATAAGAGATAAGACATGAGAGGAAAAAAAACCAACATGTCTTTGAGTGACAAAGAAGTGAAAGATAGTTGGTTTTCGTACGTCTAAGAAGAACAAGAGGGGAAAAAAATGACATGTTTTTGTTTTCATTTATTCTCGATTTCCCATATTTGAAACGTGGAGAAAAACACCAAGATATATATAAAAGTTGACAGATAATGAAATTGGTAATTTGATTTAACAAATTAAAGTCAAACTAGAATGACGACCATGTGTAGGCGCTTGATTCATTATGACTCAATTTGCGGCCCTAGTGTTTTAGGGTGTTACTATTTACATTACAAATAGTCATTATATTATAAACCTGTCCTTATGGACTCTGGCCTCTTTACAAATACGAAGAGAAAATATTTTTCAAATACTTTTATTTTCCTGAATTTGAGTCGTTTAAATATATATCAAGATGCGAAGTAATGATGATAAGATAACAAATTAATTTCTGTGATGGATCTTGCCACAACATGATCTTCCACCCTTGATTTTGATGAGTGTTAATTGATTGTGATGTGGACCCATCAAAATCAAGGGTGGGAGATCATGTTGTAGCATCCGTTGTGTAATTTTTGTTGTGCCTCTATCATTACTCATACGCATGCGATGGTCAACAAAATTCATTTCTTCACCGTGTTAAAAAACAAGTTTATTCGTTGAATAAAATATAAAAAAATTCCTCACAATCTGTCGCATTCATTTTATTCGATACGATATCCGAAATAATTTAAACAAAGTTTCAATCAAAATTCATTCATCGAATAAGAATTAACTTAAATAAACTCTTGTTCAACGTACATTATTGATTTATTTTTGTTTTATGATATCTATTTTTAAAATACTCCAATAATGTATTACTCCCTCCGTTCCTATTTATATGTAATTTTTTTATATATCGTATTTACATTTTCAATACATATTTTAATATTCTTTCCGCTTTACAATCTTACTTTTTAACTTTTTAGGCCATTCAAACAATCAACCAATCAATCTTTTATATTCAATACAATACACCACTACACTTTTCAAGATTTTTTTAATAATTTTTAATGAAAGTCAACACAATAAATCATTTTCTTAATCTGTGTGTTTTTCTCAAACACGACATATAATTAGGAACGGAGGGAGTATATAACAAATAACAATGTTGGGGATTCTCCCCTTTAAAAAAAATATAAAAAAATCAGAAATTTTATTATGGTCTTGGACCAAGTATGACTTGGTGATTCAGGATCAATAGGAAAGCAACAAAACACACAAGGGCCCACCGTGTAAAATATAAATGCCATTAATTTACATTTTTACTCTTCTTATAAGGATTTTCATTGGTGGACAAGTGTGACATGGTGATCCTGGACCACCATAAAACCACTGAAAAAAATAAATAAATAAACAATGTTGGAGGATTCAAGTTGAGAATGAGAGCGTGATGGCCACATCATCATGTATAGGAGGACTCGAGCCCGTGGCAACTTGCTTAGGACAACTTGGACTTCCATGTGTGATGCCAATGTCCTAATTTCAAGTTGCTAACTAAACCTTGTGTGATGATGATGCAATTATGCATTATTAAGAAAATGGAAGGAAAAAAAATTTGGATGAATTCTGGCGCCTAAAGATGCCACGTCACCTGTGTAATTGGTTATATCATCAATAAAATAAATTAATTTATTCTTTGTTTATGTGACATGAAGAGTTTGATGTATTGCTGACAAATAGCAGTATCTAAATTATATATATATATATTTCTTATTACTTGAAAAAGTTATCAAAATTATGCGGATTAAAACTGAGTTGTTGCTTTGACTTTGGTAGTAAAAAGGACCAAAATGACATTGAGCATAACCCGGAGTGACGTACCGTCGTCCTTAACCCAGAGGTTTTGGGTTTGAATCTACGTGGAGATAAAAAGTAGACAAAAAGTGTGCGTGCGTATGTATATTTCCTATCTGTGAAAAAAAAAATATTGAGTATAATCAATGCATTCTTTTTTTATTGCTATATAATAAAAAATAAAGGTTTTCAAAAAAAAAAAGGTAAAGTGATAAATGTACTCCCACCGTCCGGGAATATAAGTTATTCTACATCTTTTTGTTGTCTCAGAATATAAGTCATGTATCCCTCTTGTTTTTATTTTACCCCTAATTTATTAACAATACAACTGTTTTTCAATATTTTATAGTAATAATTTCATTAATGATAGTCAAATGATATTTTAGACATTTCTTTTTAAATTATGACATTGGACCACTTTTTTAATATGCGTAAAAACACGCAAAATGATTTATATTTTGAGACATATGGAGCAGTAATTAACGTTTCTCTGGAAATGTAAAATGTCAAATTTAAGAGTAAATATTTTTGAAAAACTTATTACTGTTATAAAATATAAAATATATATATATATATATATATATATATATATATATATATATATATATATATATATATATATATATATATATATATGGATGTCCATTCAAGATCCACATTATGTTATTTATTATGCATCATTAGTTACATGTATTGATTGTTTACATATGTTGCAAGTTCTTTTCTTATTCCATATATTAAATACATAGGATGGTTCACATCCTTTGCGCTCTTATATAATACCAATGTTTCAGTATTGTGTAGATAGAAATGATGTAAAGAAGTGTAGAAAATAAGTCTACTTTACATTTTTGTTTTTCTCTTGTGTTTTGTTGTATTGATTCATTTCAATATCAATTCTTCTATAACACGTTATCAACACGAGTCTCTACCCGTTAAAAGCTTACAACCGTAAATGACAAAAGAGGCTTATTTGCTATGGAATCCGAGTCTTCTTGTCCATTGCCAAATACATATAAGTTATTCTTCTTTTACTTCTACATTGGAAACATGGAAATAGCAATTCAGTAGCCGTGTGTACTACTAGTTTTTCGGTGATCTCTACCAGAATGAAATTGCCTACTGTTACAAAGTGGTTGTCTTGGCCATTGTGAATCTTGAAACTTGATGTATAATATTTGGAGTTACATCGAACCATATGATCTCAAGGAGTTGCCTTAGAACCAAGAAATTCGGATCAATGATATATTGAACATCATAGTTGTTATGATGGGGATAAGAAGAAGGACATTGATATTCTCATTACAAGATATTTTGTTGGTGAGAATTACCAACAAATGAAGTATATAAAGGAACCCAAAAATTATCAAATTGGTTGCTCTCGGGTATATTATTTGGAGATCTTTGATCTGTCTTTTCGATGCTACTTATGTGCTAAAGTATTGAGGTAAATTTTTGTTTACATGTTTCAATTCAATTTTTTTTTTTTTGAATGATTATACTACAAGTATTTTGATACTAGTGACATTGATATCAATAAAATGATATGATATCAATCGAATAATAATATGATCATATAAAGATGATCAATATTTTGAAAGTGTATATATATGGATATGAAATCCAAGAATAGCCTTTGAATGGCATAAAGTGAATATAAAATTCACATAAATGGAAGATGAATCTTCAGATTGATTAAAGATGATGACGGCATTTGATTATCGAGAGTGCGACAACGCACGTCATACCGTGAAAAAAAATCTCAATTTGAAAAAATGAGAGAAGCAAATGATAATGTATGAAAGAGCCATTTTTTATAAGGCTTCAAAAGAGCCATTGAAATAAAAATGTTCAGTGATGTATATTTATTGATTACAAATACAATTTCTGGACAGAAATGTGTATTAGAAAAGCTACATGCTTTATCTTCTGGTTTATATTATACAAAAATAACAGCAGCTGAAATTCATCAAGTAGTAGACCAAAAGTCTATGGTTTCTAATGATTTCATGATATGACATGATCGCCTTGGGCATCCCGATTCCACAATGATGAGACATATAATAGATTATTCACATGGCCATTCGTTAAAAGGTCAAAAAGTGTTAAATTATAGTGAATTCTAATGTGTTGTTTGCTCATGGGAATTAATTATTAAACATTCACCGTTAAAGATGATCTTCGAATCACCTACATTTCTAGAACGAATTCAGGGTGATATATGTGGACCTATAGATCCACCGTGTGGACCTTTTAAATATTTTATGGTGCTAATTGATGCATCGACAAGATGGTCACACATATGTTTATTATCTACTCGTAACATGCATTTGCTAGATTGTTGGCTCAAATAATTAAGTTACGAGCACAATTTCCTCGACTATCCAATTAAGAAAATTCGTTTGGATAATGCCGTGAATATTCATCACATAAGTTTGATGATTATTTCATGTCAATTGGAATAGGTGTGGAACATCCCGTGGCTCATGTTCACACCCAAAATGGCTTAGCCGATTGAAACAAAATTGTTCGAAATAAAGCTCTATACTCTCCCAAGTCTCAATTTTTTTATTGATATACATAAAAATGGTATCATATCGAGACATACAAAAAATGAGGACTTACTCATGCTAATAATATTTTCTCGATGACTTGAACAATATGCTTGAAAATGATGACATATATGTCCATTCCTAGAAGAGAATGTGACCAATATAATATGCATGAGTAGTGCAATGATATATGTACTATATTACATAATAAGATGCATCATGTTATACAATTTCATTTAAGTAAAATGAATACGATCAAATATAATTATATAAGATACATCATTCTATACAAGTACATTCTCATCAAGTGAATGTCATCAAATTAAAATTCTAAGATGTATCATTCCATTTAATGAAGTGAACGTGGAAATATATTATTCTTTTGAAGATATCAATTACCGTGATCATACCAAAATCGCATAACGGATGAAACGATATTGAAATGTCAAACTCTATAAGTGATTATTCAAGTTCCCCGCTTGAAATATATTAATGAAGTTTGTTGATACCGCATAAGAGGATATCACATAAAAATGTAGAATCCGTCACGGGTTATTGCAAATATTCGGATATTGATTGTGATAAAAGTATTGTCCGAGATTTGCGGGAGGAAAAATAAATACAAATACATCAATTCTCATAACAAAACATTATAATATAAATGAACATGAAGTTCATATTTGAAAAGTCGTGATTGAATCACGTAGTACCCACATAGTGTTGACAAAATTTACAGATTAATTAAGAACTCTAAAAGAGTCATCAATGAATGTTACGGTAATATAAAAATCACGAAAGACATGTCATAAAATAGCTATATAGCATATCAATATATAAGACACAATAAGCATTGTCAATCTCACGTGAGGAGAAGATGAACATTAAGTTAATTGTATTATTTTATCAAAACCCCGGATGAATGTCAAAAATAATGTGTATGATTCTTGAAGAATTTGAAATGACTTAGTGCTATATATGTTGATATTTATTCTAAACTCATGAAACGTATAAATTGTTTGTTTCAAAATATATAAATCTCATAGATATGAGATAGTTACATAAATTTTATGATTATTGGAAACAAAAGTCAAATAGCACTTGATCATGAGGTTGATTTAGCAAAAATCATTGTGTTTCAAAATGTGTAAATCGCTTGAAATGAATGATGGAGCATCAAGTTACAGCTCGGTGCAATTACTACATATTTAACGAAGATCATTTCCCGGCATTAGAGGGAGATAAGAAAACCCATTTTAAGATATAAGAATGCCGAGAAATTTTATAAAGATCTTCTACGCATCATTCAAACTAAGTTGCGTAAATAGTTTAACTTGCGCGGTATTTAGCAAGGAATCGCCAGATGCTTTATTGAATATAAAGAGTGACTATTTATAAATGCACCAAATCAAATTTGATTGATAATAATATCTATGCGAAGCGTAGAAGACCGATCGGTGTAATAAATAAAAATCCGCGGAAAATAAATTCGATATTGATATTAAGTCGCTTCATGAAATATCTCAAGAGATTCGTCTTGAAGGTGAAAACCCTTATAGATTTGCACGTGCATCAAATGATCAAATATTGGGGTTGCGGAACAATCGGATCCATATATTGATAAGGATTTGGTTTATGCTAGCAATGAATATTATGGGAGAATTTTATTAAATACTACCACGATCGCCCGACGACATCGTTGCCTCATATTTTGCTATTATAATCTGGATCCGTAACCTAAGTCAAAAGTTAAGTGCTAGAAGCACATAGATGAGGTGAAAATGAAACAAGCAATGGAGGTGATATTGACTTGAAATTTTGGTTCTTTAGTGACCGAATATTGATTTTTATCAATTATATTCTCTCAATACGGATAACATCATGTTCCATTACTTAATGTCTCTGGCAAGAATTAATAATTTTTATATGACGTTGTGACCGTATATTTATAGGTCATTAGACGTATTTATATGAAAATATATGATTGATTTTAGACATGAAAATCGCAACTTTGTATATATTGTTGAGTTGTAAATGTCGTTATATTGCTTAAAATATTCATGTTAAAGGTAAGAAAATCAATCAAGAAATTCCTATGAATAAGGGATATATATAAATAGCTCATGCATAATGACATGAGTTGTGTGATATTACATCCCCTATTTTTATTTAGAAGATAATATTGATTGTGTTGCAAGTGTTGCACAAGTAGTGGGTATGCCAATTTTTAGCCCTACATTTAAATTGGACTTTAAAAGAGATATGACTAATAAAAAGTGCGCTATAGTGACGATCCGAAAGATTTGTTCACTAAGTTTTTCCAACATCTATTTTGGAGAAATATATTTATAGTATTGAAATGCGTACATTTGAAAAAGCTTGACTGTCGTCGAGGGGCGACAACTTCAAAACAATCATGATATGCTTTGGTCCTGGATTACAATGATTGTATCTTTTCCCTTTAACTAAGTTTTTCCCACGGGGTTTTCTTAGTTAAAGGTTTTTAATGAGGCGATCGATGCAACACATATAAAAACGCATATGTCATGAACTATTTTCCTTGTCTAGTTTTTGTCCCAACTGGGTTTTTCTAGCAAAGTTAATAATGCGTGACATATCGTTATGCAACTTAGATAGAGCATTCAAATCACTCTATATTCAATGATCTTTGTCTACTATTACAATTGCGAAGAAGATCGTTCATCTCAAATTCAGTAATATTTATTTACATAAGTGGGAGAGCACATGATCTTCATAGAGAAATGAAATCAATATGCGATGAATCAAGTCAAGTGTTGATTCGGCAGATTCAATTACACTCAAATGACGAAGAATTGTAGCGATTATATGGTATTCGATTGATATTTCAAAGGGGCAAGAGGAATTATACATCATACCTTTGCAGATGATGATCTACAAATAAAAATGGGATGCACAGTTGTTCAGATCAAGTCATCAGTTCAGTCTAATTATTCACAGAAGCATAGCTTTCTACTACATTCAAAGAGAATATTTCAATTTGCCGATCCGAAGATCTCAAATATTGATTTCATCAGAGGGAGTAATACAAGCACGAATCGAATATGTACTCTTTTTCCTTCACTAGGATCCCGAAGGGTTTTTCCTAGTAAGGTTTTAGCGAACATATTCTTCGTGTAATGAACATCCAAGAGGGAGTGTTATAAAATATAATATATATATATATATATATATATATATATATATATATATATATATATATATATATATGGATGTCCATTCAAGATCCACATTATGTTATTTATTGTACATCATTAGTTACATGTATTGATTGTTTACATATGTTGCAAGTTCTTTTCTTATTCCATATATTAAATACATAGGATGGTTCACATCCTTTGAAATACTATATAATACCAATGTTCAGATATTGTGTAGATAGAAGTGATGTAAAAAGTATAGAAAATAAGTCTACTTTACATTTTTGTTTTTCTCTTGTGTTTTGTTGTATTGATTCATTTCAATATCAATTCTTCTATAACAATTACACTATTTAAAAGACCGAGAGAGAGAGTATTCATTAAATAACAGATGAAGAAGAATGGACTAAGGAAAAAGATATTACTCTTCTCAAAAAAAAAAAAAAAAAAAAAAAAAAAAAAAAAAAAGAAGATATTACGAATTTTTGCTATCTATGCATGGAAAATTCTACCGTAGATATTATATATTATGCGATTACATGAAATATACGTCGTGGTGAAAAAACATAGGCACCGTTTGATTTAATTACATTACGGATGTATCACTACTCTTTTTCAATAGAGTGTTCTAGAAAAAATGTGCAATGTAGATCATAGTAGTATTATTGAAGTAAATGACAACTCTTGAATAAAGTGTCTTTCTACCTGACTTTCCCATAATAACCATGTGAGGTACCCTTGGAAGTGGGAGTCAAGAATTTTATAGGGGCAATGTTGTCAGGCTGTCCCTCTCGTGTTCCCCAATAGCCAATACACATTCCATGGATCGAGTAGGGAAGTTATTGTGTGGTGAGGTAATTTGAGGTGAAGTGATGGGTGAAACGATCAGAACCACACAGTTTAAATACATAATTAAACTGTGTGGTCTGTATGGTTTCGCACGGTAATCTTAATGCAGAGCCGTATGCATGTGCAAGAGGGATGCCTCTACGGTTGTTCAATTCGATCTTTTTCATATTATTCTATTCTTTATCTTTATTTTCTATCCGCTTCAGGTAATTTGAGGTGAAGTGACGAGTGAAACGATCAGAACCACACAGTTTAAATACATAATTAAACTGTGTGGTCTGTATGGTTCCACACGGTGTCTCCGCACCGTGTGGAGACACCACACAATAACTTCCCGAAGAGGTACTAATATCCTTTACTCCCTCCGTCACAATTTGTTTGAAACATTTTGAAACTTACAATATTTAAGAGAACATCATTTATTAGTTTGTCTAGTCATTAAAAACATGACTACTTTACAATTATGTCCTTCCTTTATTGTTTATAAACTTCTTAATAAATGTAGTTATTTGAGCATTTTGGGAATTTTAGAAGAAACTATGTTAGTCTAAATTTACTTATGGGACATATTTTGGGGCATCCATAAATGGAATAAGTCTCAAACAATTTGGGACGGAGAGTATAAAATTATACTATTAATTTAAAGGTTAAAGGTTGTGAAGGACATGTTTTAATCTAAAATGATTGAGAATGACAAACATGTAGTAACACATGTACAAAAATGTAGTAACATATGTAGTAACTGTCATTCACAACAATTTTAGATTAAAACATGTCCTTATGAACTCTGACCCCTTAATTTAACTATATTATGGCACCTTAATAATAACACCTTAATAATCACATCTTGATCACACTTACACCTCCAATAATAATAATAATAATAATGATGATGATGATGATGATGATGATGATGATGATAAGTCCTCGGGATATGGCTTAGTGGTAAAATGCTTGTGTGCTGTGAAGGCAACTGGACCGGGAGCTGGAGTGTGGAGCTTCGAATCCCGTAAATGGACGACTTCTTTTAGTTTATTGGTATAATGTCGATCCTCGACTGTCACGTACTAGGCTACTTCGATTAATATCTTCACTTATTTAGTGACGAGGGAAGGAAGGCGCCTCAAGGGTTTAACCGTTTTTTAATAATGATGATGATGATGTATAATTAAGATTAAGTGTGATTAATCGATCAACTCAAATAATTGACTTGGTCTTCTAGAATTCTTAACTGTCAAGCGAGGGAACAAATTGCACTATTTCTATCTCTTATTATTGACCAAATAAATTATTAATACTTGTAGCTGAACTGCCAACAAGGGTTTTTTTTTTTTTTTTTTTTTTTTTTTTTTGTTGTGATTTTTTAATGCTTTTGATTAAAACTCATTAACTATTACAGTTAAGTTATTTAAAAATAAAAAATAAAAATATTACAAATAAGCATGATCGTAAGCAACAAAACAGTCTCTTAATAGGTATTAAAATGTACTTGTATACATTCATTTTGCGTAGTTTCACTAAAGTTCTAACATATTTATCCAGGTAGGGGTTCTAGGGAGTTCGAACTCCGTTTGGGACGTATGTGTGGTGTTATTTTTTCGTTTCCGGAAAGAAAAAAAAAAGTATTAAAATGCTACTATCACAATAATAATATCATAAGACACAAAATATATTTAGATCATTAATTATAATGTTATGAAAATTCATTATAATTAGGTTGGGTAGGTTTAGGGCCACCCGAGTTTTATACACAAACGGCCTTATTCAGAAGAGAGCACATCTGAAGAAAAACTATAGCACACATTTCATGTTAGATTTGAGCTAAAGGATAGCTCAATGATAATTGAATAGAGCTGACTAAAGTTTGATATCATATATCGAGATTTCTCTCTACAAAAGATTTTTAAAAAAAATGTATAGAAACAACATTTATAAACTAAATCACTGAAGCATAACCTTCGATTTAAAATCCTCCACAAAACTCTAGGAGAAGGACCTTGAAAGTCTTTGGGTTAGGGCTAATTTGTTTTTTTCCAAGCTGGATGTGAACTGTGTGAAATATGCGTTCTCTCCGTGTACAATAACAAAGGTAGAAAAGGCAATTGTCTCCCTCCTCCCAACCCCTCCCCTATACCTGCAAGTTGCCACTCCATTATATTACAATACAAATGGCAGATCCTTTGACTGTGTATACCTTTTAGCTCAAGAGCATATGTATATGTGTATATATATAATGCCACGGGGCCAGACTGACTACTAGTTTAAAATCTCATTTAGAATCTTTCATTTTTTTATAGCATGGTTTCTGTGGGATTAACATTTAACAGTAAACTTGAACATATAGCTTCATCTTTTTCTAGAACCCCATACCATTAGGTAAGGAACCCTCTTAATGAGGGGATTAGCAAGTGTCATTAACAAATCAATATACCCCTATATAAAGTCACCCACCAGAAAGCAAAAGATCACACAAAACAAAACAAAACCATTAATGGCTATCAAAAGAGATGGAGGAGAGTCCAGATGTGTGGCAGCCATTTTTGGAGTCACTGGTCTAGTTGGTAAGGAGATAGCCAAAAGGCTACTTTCTTCACCCAAATGGAAAGTTTATGGCATATCAAGAAGACCCTTATCACAAAATAGCACCCCCATTTTCAAGAATCCAAATTTCCATTTCATTTCTTGTGATCTCCTCAACCCCTTTGAAACCCAGAAAAAACTAGACTTTCTAGATGATGTAACCCATATATTTTGGGTCACATGGGGTAGTCAGTTCCCTCTTTATTCCAAAGAATGTAGTGATCAAAACAGAGCAATGATGGTCAATGTCTTGAACACATTGCTCCCAAGAGCGAAGTCAATCAAACATGTCTCTCTTCAAACAGGGACTAAGCATTATATGTCACTCCAATTTTCACAAAATGGAGGCTATTACGACGAGAATTGCCCGAGGCCCGCGAGCCCCGGTCACAACTTCTACTATGATCTTGAGGATTTACTCAAGGAGAGACTAGCTGTTTGTAAAATTGCCTGGTCTATTCAAAGGCCTGGTTTGATAATGGGCTGTTCTAAATCAGCATTTTACAACATCATTGGTAGTTTATGCATTTACGGAAGCATCTGTAAATACTTAAACCTTCCATTCTTGTTTGGGGGTACACAAGAATGTTGGGAACAAATGCATATAGATGCATCAGATGCAAGGCTAGTAGCAGAACAACACATATGGGCAGCAACAGATGATGCAAAGATCGGAATCAAAACCGAAGGTGAAGCTTTTAATGCAATAAACGGAATGGCGTTTACGTGGAAGCAAATGTGGCCAGCAATAGGATTGAAATTCGGGTTGGAGGGAAATGGGAGTGAAGGTTTATGTCAAAGTTTTAGTTACTGTAATGAAATGGAGGGTAAGGGAGAGATATGGAAGGAGATTGTTAGGAAAAATGGACTAGTGGAAACAGAGATGGAGGATTTGGCAAACTGGGAGTTCTTGGATATTTTGTTTAGATTGCCTCAGAAATTGTTGTGTAGTAGGGCTAAAGTTGATCAGTTGGGGTTTGCTTTGAGGTATCAGACACAGGAGTCTATTCTGTATTGGATTGATGTGGCAAGGCAAGAGAGGTTGATACCGTGAATCGTTTCGCTGATATATCCTATCCTTATGCAGATACAAAATGTTATGCAGATACAAAATGTAATGATACAAGTATCTTAACGTGTGTATTTTGTATTTACAACGTAAAGATCTATATCATCTAAAAATTTCTTGTTTGTTACAGGGCAATAGGGATACATAAAGTGTACTAAACAAATTCATTAAAGCTTGTATTAGTTGATCATTCATCAATCATAATGAACAAATTGACATTTACTGAATTATTAGTATTATTATTGTGTCGTTATTTAGACATACAATGTTGCATCAAAAAGTTAACAAAATTTTATAGTGGTCATTGTCCGCCGATTACAATCTTAATCTTAAAGGATAAGATATTACTAACATATACATACAGTCTTCTTTATTCCGACAAATTTTTATTGAGTTTGGTGGTAAATGATCATCATAAAATTCTAAATTACAACACAAAATGCTATCCCCTCCGACTCTAAATATAAGTCATTCTAGTTTTTCTAGTTCTGTCCATAAATACAAGTCGTGCACGGTATCAACAAAACATTTATTAACATTTTTCTTCGTCTAACCCTAATTTATACGTATATATACTATATATATAACTATTGCATTTATGATTGTCAAATGGTGTATTAGGCATTTTAACCGTACCTTAACAACAGTAGTATTGCATTCACCCAACAATATAAGTTTTTTCGGAATATGAATTCTTCATGTTATTTTAGAATGTATGCAGCATTTACTAAATAGACTAGTTATTCTGGAAAGAGAAAAGAAAAAAGAAAAAAGAAAAAAGAGAGGAAGAAAAGAGAATAATAAAGAAACAGTTGGAACAATTTGGTAAGAGTAACAAGACAGCATTAGTAATGATAAACTAAATTAATGTTTCCTTGTTAAACTGATCTGGTCTCAGAATCTTAGTCAACTACGGCTCTCATTCCCACACGGTCCCCCAAGATAAAAGGAGTTTAAAAAATAGTACAAATATCTTTTTTTATGTTCATTCTTAATAACTTCCTATTCAGGTTACAAGTTTCCTAGAAATGAAGGGAATATATATATACTAAATTAACTGTTTAAACTGATCTGTATTGGTCAGTATGATGTTCAGCATTTGGAAAATAATATTATCACAAAAAAGGTAAAGAATAAAGGCACTTGATCAAATAGTTCATACAAAGGGGATTGAAATCTGGAACAAAGATCATTTACAAAAAACAAATTGTTCATGTAAACACCATGCTTGATTTGTTACAAGTTCAAAACGGAGAAAATCTCATTCAAATTTTTAGGTGGTCACTCTATTCCTGACGGAGACCTTATTTATTAACACATAAAAACGCTAGCATTACTAAATGTATATACTAATTAGTATTACACATGCTTTATGTGTTAATAAAAGTCTCCATATGATGTCAAGGGCAGAGCCAACCTACCTGGACCGGGTGCGGCTGTCCTTGTGATTTTTTTTCTTTTCCATACGTATATATATTGGCATTACGATTTAAATGATGAAAAAAAATGTCAAGTTTATCTCATACTAAACCCGTCCCATTGACCTATTCTTCTGGATCCGCTACGTGGGGTGACCCATGGAAAATGTGCTACCTTTTCTGAAAGTTAAGTAGCTTAACGGACAGAGCAAACACAGTGAAAAAGAGAATGCAGAATCCAATAAGAACAGCAACTGATACACCAATCATACCAGGTCCGTAGCCAAAACTTTGCCTCACATACTCTTTCACAGAGCCCTCAAAGCCTGGTCCCACTACAGGTGTTTCCACGTCACCAAGCTGGGAGGTAATGATCCCCCGCAAGGTCCACGCGATGGGGCAGATGTAGTAAAACCACATCCACCATGCTGGGATGCTCTACATATAATCATTATACGAGACAATCATAAGTATATTCATCATTCTTGGATAACCATATATTGTAGTACATGCAACTCTATATGATATTACATCCGTCCTTCAATATCAGTCGGTTTTTTTGTTTAGGTTCTCTAACATATTAAGAAAATGATAGATATTGAGGGACTTTATAATGCAATACTTACTGGTTTGGGAACCAAAAAGCCAGAAAGGAGATTCCACAAAGAGTAGAATGCAGAAGAAATAACAGCAGCTAAGTGTTGGGTGGGAGTTAAAGCAACAGCCATCATGCCGTAGAAGGTAAAGTAGGTGAAGGTGAGAAACATGAATAATAGGTATAGGAAGAATTTTCCTGCAAGATATTAAAAACATGAATCTCAGTCAAAGATAAATTCACTATCAAAGGTGTTCAAGAATAGCTTTCTGTTATAAAGAAAGGAGTTCACAAAACAAAAGTAATTAGATTGATATGTTCTTTAGGAAACCTTCAAGATCTTTAATAGATAACGGTTGTCATACATAAACAATATTACACAAACCTAAAAAGATGAGAAAAGAGAAAGTGAAACTTACCAGCCGTCCTTTCAAAGTTGATCATAAAATAAGTGATGACTCCGTATAGGACCGTCTGAACTGCAATATAAGGTATCTCAACAAGTCCCTGACATGGATAAAAAGGACAATTTAGGCAATTGCAACAATATAAATCCAATAAATTTTATGCAGGATTATTCGTTGAATGCGTTACTGATCCCATAGCAGCATTCTGGCATTAACCATACCAGGAATCTGCTAATTATAATGTTTAATCAATGAAGAATCAGAAACTAGAGGGAGTTAAGTACCTGTGCAGCTGCATAAGGGAATGGTGAGTACAATCCAGCGGCTCGTTCTCTATAGAAGACGGTCCTTTCAATTGAAACAATTGGTTGCACAGAGGAGGAGTTATTCACTCCAAGAAAAAGGACAGCAGAATATAATGCCCCCATTACTATAAACAAATTCTGAGTCGAATTCCTGTCAAATAAATTGAATGCCACATGCATTAGTATTCGCAAGAATTTGAAAAGTGCATTATGGTTTTGAACAAGTTAAACGGAATTACCTTCTTGAGCCTATATCCCAAAATATAGTTCCGATTATGATTGCACTCAAAGTTGTGAAAAATAATCTAACAGCGTTATATGATGGACTTCTCCAGTATACAAGGTTTTGCTTCCAAAGGCATATTCGAAGCTGAGAAAAAAAATCTTGAGAGTATTCACTATCGAACTTGAGGGGCTCTGAGCGTGGAACTCCCCAATGCTGAATGGCAGCTTCGACTTCCCTAGATTTGATCACAACTACATTTTAGTATTTAAACGACGAAGGTATTGTTATAGAACTTATAAGAACAGTCATGATCACCTATAATTCTCAGACTTCTCATATAACTTTGCAAAGTCTTCACCGAGATTCCCTTCAGCAGCAGGTGTGCTTATTTCCAACATCCATGTTGCTGGATTATAGCCATCAGGAATGGGAGGAATCCCAGGAATGGTCTGTAATAAGCAAAGTACAGATCCAGCAAAAGAGAAAGAAAAAAAAAAAAATCATATTTTATTAAAATACAGAGCTTATACAAATCAGGTGTTGTTCACCCAAACTTAATACAGGTTATACGTAGCAAAAAGAATCACTAAGGGCGAATTCTTTTATCTATTTATTTTTCCAAGAGATTGGGTTATATATGCTGCAGAATACGAAAACAAATGAAATATACCTGGAAATAATCGATCATTGTTTGTGACTTCTCACCAAGCTTTCCACCATATATCACTCTTCCACCCCGTTTCAAAAGAAGCAGCTACAGATTGCAATCACAACCATTAAAGTAACATGCGAATTTTTTGTCAGATGACATGACAATAATGAATAAATATAAATAATAAAAGTGTAACATCATCAACCTCATCAAATGCTTCAAAAATATCAATACTTGGCTGGTGGATCGTACAAACAACAGTTCTTCCCGTGTCAACAGTATTACGTACAGTACGCATCACAATGGCAGCTGCTCGAGCATCGAGTCCAGAGGTAGGTTCATCCATGAAAATGATTGAAGGATTCGCCACTAGCTCCACAGCGATGGTTAAACGCTTTCTTTGTTCGGTGGATAAACCTGAACTTCCTGGCATCCCAACTAAAGCATGCCTAAGAGTTGTGAGTTCCACTAATTCCATTACTTCTTGAACAAATTCCTGAAAAGTAATGCAATGTAGATATCTGATGAGTCATTAAATCAACCAAATAAACAGGGTTTATAGAAAAACAAAAAAGTACCGGAGATAAATTAAGACCTCTCTTTGTTCTTTGTTCACTTCTTTTGGAAGACGCAGAAAAGAGGAAAACAGGAGGGACTCTAGAACAGTCACTTGAGGAGAATGTATATCATTTTGTTCAACATATCCTGAAACCCTTGCAAAAGTTTGATGTTCTTTTGCGTAACCTGATATTCGAATATCGCCTTCTATATACCCTCCTGTCTTCCTTCCAGCAAGAACGTCCATCAATGTAGTTTTCCCGGCTCCACTTGACCCAACCAGTGCTGTAAGGACACCTGGAGAGAATACTCCGCTTACATTTGACAAGAGTTGCAACTTCTTTTCAGGTAGACCTTGTTTAATCATTTCCTAGAATCCCAAATACTCAATTACAAACTTTTGATTGTATAAAGAAACTACAAATGCTTAGGATAGTTACCTTTGGCATGTCAACAAAGTAATTGACATTATGGAAAGTCATTGCTAATGGTTTAAAAGGGAGAATCATTCCCTTTTTCTTCCCACCGTCTCTTCTAGCAACTCCATTCGGCTCAGATTTAATGTTAGTTCCTAGAATTTATAATTGTAAATAGGAAATTGAATCATTCAGAGAAAGTAAAGTGGGAAAATAGGAAGGAATCTTTTACCATTATCTACTGCATTCTCTTGTGTGTCGTCTGGACTAACAACTGCCTGAGATTTCCGGAGAGCTGAATACAGAAAAAAGAAGTCTCCGCATTATAAATCAGTTTGAGCAGAATTTGGCGGTTAAAATTTTCTAGATGTTTCAAATTAGAGTATAAAAGCACAATATTTTGTGAGAGCTTACGATTAAGGAAAGTTAATGCCAATGTCACGATTACATTAAAGAGTAGAGCATAAGCGAATAGAACGCCGATTCCTAGCCAATACCAATAGCCAGCACTTGGAAAACTGTGAGATTGGAGAAGAAGATGTCCAAGAGTTGTATTTCCTGTTGTCAATATCTGTAGGAATGGAAGTTAAATTCAAACTGAATATGTGCGCCGTTAACAAAAACATCGATAAATAACTATCCTTTATAGTGCGTTAACAATTTGCGCTTACAAACCACACCTCTTTCCATCTTTTGGCCCCAAATTCATTAACAGCAATTGCACGTTGTCCGTAAGACAATGGTGATATCCAAAAAGCCCATATCCACCATGGCTTGATCATTCCTGAGGGTAAACAACAACTGTTTTAGAAAGAGGAAAATCATAGCATTACAAAATCAAAGGAATCCACTAAACAAACCTTTTGGTATAACAAATCCACCCAACAGAAATACAACTAGAAGGGCAGCTGATCCAAATGTATTGGCAATGATCATATCTCGAGAAATGGAAGCCATCGTACGGAAGAGACCTAGTGCCATTTGGTGCACTGTAAAGAGTGCGAACATATAGCGGAAGAACCTGAGACAGTTTTAGTTGAATAGAGGTGAAATAAAAATATGGGCATCTTTAGTGGCACCACACTGAAGCTACCGTTTGTGGCACTATAGTGACAATTGACTTTTTCATAGTCGATTCTAGAGGTGATAATTGACTTTCTCCCACATAATCGACTGAATGAACTTAGAATCAACTTTCTGTCTTTCCGCAGATTGACACTTTTCGGTGTGGTGCCACTAGAGGTGCCCTAAAAATATAGAACAGAAAAACTCAAGGTGAAGAAAGTAAACAGAGCGTACCTCCCAGCGCCAGGGGCAAATCCTACAGTATAGTATACAACACAAGACCAAACAACTGGCTTCAACCACTGAGTAGGGTACGCGTAGAATCCAACTAGAGACAGACCAAGCCCACGCAGGATGGAAAAGATTATCTCTTTGCTTGTAGAATACTGGGAGCCTAAAGATCATGAGAGGCAACTCCGAAAATCCATTGAACATCATATGCACCAGGCCAAAGAATAATGCAGCAAGATATAGGTTGGCATTAGCTAAATCTGTTGGATGTAACCTTGTCCTAAGAAACATTGTACAAGTGACAAATCCTACAAACGCAACCTGTTACACGAAGAGATCAAAAAATTACCAACTCACTCAAAAGCTTACGGTGTTCAACAGAAGTGTAGATTTTTTTCTGACAATGATGAAATATGTATAAAGAACATAGTTTTTAGACAAATCGAATAATGTGGTATTTAGGATCACAAATGCGGTAAAAAAAAAAAACCAAGGTTGGTGTATTGGTTTCATTAGTCTTTTCATTTAAACAATCACCTACACGATTTAAACATATGACACAATCTGGTCAGATAAGGATCGACTCCAACATTCAAATGAATCGCACTTCCATGCCAAGGAGCCATTTCATTTCCATTTTCTTCAAATGGTTAATTACTTTTTATACTTTCACAAACTTTGCTACTACCACCGTACATATTGATGCATGCTGGCAAAGCTGCCATCAGAAGACATCTTTGGCAAAGATATAAGAAGTCAAGGCATACCTGGCATGTCCTAAACGTATACAGAAAACGATGTCTACTAATCAGAAGCAGCTCTCTGGAAAAACATGCTTTAAAGAGCTCCCATTTGGGTACTGCAAACTTTGTTTTGGCAAGAGCCGAAGGATGACTCTTTGACTTGTCATATGGAGCAAACATCGAAGACTGCAAAGAACTACCGTACTTGGAATTTCGAAAGGCATCAGCCATTTGCGGAACTGGAATGAACACATAGGGTTTTGAACTGTCTGCCCAATATTGTGCCTGGTCCTTTTCCGAGGTAACCTGGAGGGACGGATTCATATTAATACCTGGTGTAAGTTATCAATATTAATCAAAACCAGAAACCATGTACCTCCTGAAGAAAATCCGCAATGCCCTTACGAGGTGGCAACCTGAAACCTATTGACTCAAAAAAATCTACTACTTCCGTTCGAGGACCATGATACACAACATATCCTTCGGACAAAACCACCAAATCATCGAATAAATCAAAAGTCTCAGGAGCAGGTTGAAGGAGAGCCATCAAAATTGTTCCTTCCATCAGGTGTACAAAGTTTCTCAGGCATTTCACAATCTGGTATGTTGTTGAACTATCTAGTCCAGTGGAAATTTCGTCCATAAAAAGCGTTTTCCTTGGCCCCACAACCATCTCTCCTGCACAATGAAAATATGTTAAAGATTATAACTAAATGGAAGCCACATATGTGATCTGGCTAGATATTCCTTCTTATCAAAGAAATGGTTGTCCATTGATAAAGCATCAAATCATGCTAATGTTTATCACTACAAATACAAAAATACTGCACCTTAAACTTCACCACAGTAAAAATATAATGATGGCAAAGATAAAATTGGTTCTATTACACATAAATTGGCAGTGGTTTATAAAGGATTTTTCTGTGAATTTAACTAACCAGAAAAGAAGAATGGCTGGTATTATATTTAGCAACAAATATTGCTTTAGGAAATTGGATTGCGATTAAAAAAAAAACGGAGGGTGACAATAGTGTGCTGATCATGCAGCACTTTCTCTAAGGTTATTGTAGTACATAAGGTTGTCCAAAGAGCATCAGTCCAAAGATGTCAATGTTGTATGTGTTAAGAGTATAGATGACTATATACAAAAAGAGATTTGTGTATTCAGCATGCTTCCAAACTCTTGCAACCTACACATCATTATTATCAAACTGTTTGAATCACCTAGTCATTCAATGAAGGAATAACAGAGATAAATAGAAAATAATATAGAGAATAAGAGAGAAATAGGAAGAAGAGATTAAGAGAAAGTAGAAACTCTTATTATTTTCATCGGCCAAACAGCCTCATCTAAATAGATGTTGTTACAAGGTGACCTTTGAGCTTCAAGAAGCATGCCTAATCTAGGAAAGAGGAAAAGCAACTTTGTAATAAATACTACACTTTGTAGAGTGGGCACCATTAACTATTATATTAAAGGGACTAACCGGCCTAATTACTTTACAAAATAAAGAATATAACAATACTATACTAAGTTGTTATTTATTATATTCAATACTCCTCCTCAAGCTGGGATGTAGATATCTAGCAGACCAAGCTTGTCAATACACTTCAGAAGGGAGGTGCTAGGTAGACTCTTAGTGAACACATCAGCCACTTGATTTCTTGAATTGATATAAGATAGGAAAATCTCTCCCTTCACCATCTTCTCTTTGATAAAATGCCGATCAATTTCAATATGCTTGGTCCGGTCATGTTGTACCGGATTTTGAGTGATTTCAATAGCCGACTGACTGTCACTGTAAAGACAAGTTGGAGTAGAAACAACAAATCTTAGTTCCTTCATAAGTTTCTGCACCCATAATATCTCACACATACACACTGCAATTGCCCTGTACTCAGCCTCAGCTGAACTTCTGGCCACAACTGATTGTTTCTTACTTCTCCAAGAAACCAGATTTCCAAAGACATAAATGCACCAACCTGAGGTTGACTTTCTATCAATATTGCACCCTGCCCAATCAGCATCCACATAGGCCTCAATTACATTTATTTCCTTCTATTAAATAGTATACCTTTTCCAGGATTCCCTTTCAAAAACCTTAAGAGCCTAACTGCTGCCTTGTAGTGAATTTCTTTAGGTGAATGCATAAATTGGCTAAGAGTACTAACAGCAAAAGATATGTCCGGCCTAGTATGAGATAAGTAGATTAATCTTCCAATAAGTTTCTGATACCTTTCACCAATATCTATACCAAAGATCATCCTTCCCAAAATTGACAGTATTATCGAGGGGTGTGCTAACTGGTTTGCTCCCCAACAGTCCATAATCAGATAGTAAGTCCATAGTGTATTTCCTCTGGGTGAGTATGATACCCTTTGATGATCTAGCAACTTCAATACCAAGAAAGTACTTTAGTGTGCCTAGATCTTTTACTTCAAATTGATGTTTTAGAAAGTTCTTCAAGTAGCTGATCTCTTCTTCTGAGTTTCCTGTGATGATGATGTCATCAACATAGACAATGAGAATAGTGACTTTGCCAGACTGATCATGTTTGTAGAACATAGTATGATCACTATGGCCTTGATGATAAGAAGCTTCCTTCATAGCTTTGGTGAATCTTTCAAACCAGGCCCTTGGAGATTGCTTTAAACCATAGATGGCTTTGTTTAACTTCAGAACATGATTAGGTTTAAGTCTAAAACCAGGTGGATGGTGCATATATACCTCTTCTTTTAAATCCCCATTTAAGAATGCATTTTTAATATCCATCTGATAAAGAGGCCAATTCTGAACAGCAGCAATGGAAATTAGGATTCTGACTGAGTTTAACTTAGCCACTGGAGCAAATGTTTCATTAAAATCAACCCCTTGAGTCTGGGTAAAACCTCTTGCAACAAGTCTTGCTTTGTATCTGTTAATGGTACCATCTGGGTTGTGTTTGATGGTAAAGAGCCATCTACACCCAACTGGTCTTACCCCCTGTGGTTTAGGAACACAATCCCAAGTATGATTCTTATCTAAAGCAGACAGTTCCTCTAAAACAGCATGTTTCCACTTAGGTTGACTTAAGGCATGTTCAATGGATTTAGGTATACTGCTAGAGTCAATATTAGACAAGAAGGCTTGATAAGAAGGTGAGACTTTACTATAGGCCACAAATTTCTGAATAGGGTGTTGAGTACATTCTCTCCTACCTTTTCTAAGAGCAATAGGTAGATCAGACTCAAGAATAGGAGGTGAAATGTCAGTGGGTGATCCAGATGAGGTAGGTGAAGTAGATGAAGAATCAGATGAGGAATTAGGTGAAGTAGATGAGGAATCAGAGTGTTGGTTGGTCTGGATTTGAGAATTATTGGGGTTTTCAGCATTCAGGGGTACCCAATTTTTTCTGGTGTAAATAATGATCTCTTTTCAGTGATGAATATGAGTGTCATTGGGAGTATCAACACTAATAGGCGTGGTGATGGCGGTTTCAGGTGATCAAATCTTGGTCGATGGATTTAGTTTCGCACTTTAAAAGAAAGGTGATCTTCAATGAATGTAACATCAAATGTGATGTAGGTTTATGAGTTTTAGGGTCAAAACATTTATACCCCTTTTTGTAGAGAATAGCCAAGGAATATGGTTTTAACAGGACCTAGATCAAGCTTCCCCGTTGGGGTTATGATTGTGGATATAAGCGAGACATCCAAATATCTTTAGAGAGATATCAGAGATGAGTTTTGGGCAAGGATAGATGCTTTTTAGGACATTAATGGGGGTCCTGAAATTCAGCATCCTAGAAGGCATTCTATTGATCAAATAGGTGGCAGTTAGGACAGCTTGACACCAATAGAAGGTAGGAACATTATAGGTGAAGATCATGGTTCTGGCAATTTCTAGGAGATGTCGGTTTTTCCTCTCAGCTACCCCATTTTGTTGTGGGGTGTTAGTGCAAGAGGATTGATGAACAATCCCTTTTTCAGTAAGGAAAGGGGATAGGTGTGAATTAAAATATTCAGTCCCATTGTCAGATCTTAGGATTTGAATTTTGGTTTTGAACTGAGTTTCAACAAAGTTATAGTTTGGTGAATATGGTTTGTGACATCGATTTTTGGCTCATAAGATATACCCATGTGGTCCTAGAATGATCATCAATAAAAGTAACAAACCAAGGTTTTTTTGATAGGTTAGGGACCCTGAAGGACCCCAAACATCAGTATGAACAAGAACAAAAGAAGCGAGTGGGTGTATAAGTGCAGATCGATACACACTTCTAGTCTGCTTTGCCAAGAATGCAGAACTCACATTTTAATTTTTCCATACAGATCCAGAAAAATAAGGAAGGATACAACTTTTTCAAGTACACAAAATTAGGATGGCCTAGTCTAAAATGTAAATGAATAATCTTGTTACATTTAGAGTCTAAACTAGCCACTAATCCTCTTGGTTCTTCTAAGGTCTTGCTATGAAACAGGTACAGACCTCCCTTAGTACTCTTAGCACTGCCAATCTTCATCATAGACTTCAGATCCTGAAACTCACAATGGGTATCCAGAAAGTTAGCTGAACATTTCCTATCTCTACAAAACTGTTTGACAGAGAGAAGGTTACAATTTAGATTAGGAACATAGAGGACATTTTCTAGGGTAATGGTAGGTTCAATTCTGACTCTGCCTTTTCCTAATACTCTTTTAGAGGAACCATCAGCTATAGTAACATGTTGGTGAGATTCAATACTTGAGAAAGTTTCAAAAACAGAAATTTCACCTGTCATATGGTCAGCTCCAGAGTCAACAATCCATTTTTGCCCTTCATGTCTTTGTAGCTCCAACCAAAGGATTCATGAGTCATGGTTGGAGTTTGCTAAACATCAACCGAAGTGTGTTCATTTGCTCTTCAGTGAATCCTTGCCTCTGTTCAGCCACACTATAAGCCTTGTTCGGCTCATGGCCTCTATCCCCTGTTTTTGCTTGCTGATTTTTGAGAAGGTGAGGAGGTTTTCCATGCAACAGCCAGCATTTTTCCCTCAGGTGTCCTTTCCTTTTACAGTGGTCACATAGAAGGTTGGCCCAATTCTCACTCCTTTTGTTTTTGTTAAAGGCTGCATTGGCTGCTTCAGATTCTGACACTTTAAAGGCTGAAGATGCTCCTCCTGGAGTTGGTAGTATCCCTCCAGCCATAGGCATTACTCCCCTCCTGCACTCCTCCTTCCTTAGAATGCTGAAAGCATCATTTATAGAAGGAAAGGGAGATATTGCAAGTATCCTTTCTCTGGCTGCTTCATAAGTTGAGTCTAGGCCTCCCAGAAAATCCAGCAACCTGTCCCTTTCCAGCTCCTTGTTATGAATATCAGCATCATCAGTGCATTTCCATTCCTTGATAGTAAGTTGGTCATACTCTTCCCACAGATTGGTTAGAGTATTGAAGTATTCATTGATTGGCTGTCCATTTTGGACTGAATTCCGAAGCTTAAGTTTCAGTCCATACACTTGGACATAGTTACCTTCATTAGAGTATAGTGACTCTAGCTTCTTCCAAATACTGAGGGCTGATTTGGCATACAGAAAATTAGAGCTGATTTTTTCTACCATGGAATTCATAAGCCATGATCTAACAATGGCATCTTCGGTTTCCCATGTATCAAACTCCTTTGAGTTTTTGTCGGTAGGAGGTATGGAGGATCCAGTGAGGTATCCTTTCTTTCCTCTCCCTAGGACATAAGTGTAAACTGACTGTGACCAAGATAGATAATTCGGTCCAGATAATTTTTTGGAAGTAATTTGGAGTGATGGATTATCAACTCCATTGAAAGAGAGTGAAAGAGGGGAAGGATTAGATTCATTTGCTGTCATTTTTTTTTTCGATATAACAGAGGAAAAAAAAACTGAAAAACAGATCGATTTCCTGAAGTATTTTCAGGGCTCTGCTACCATATAGAGAATAAGAGAGAAATAGGAAGAAGAGATTAAGAGAAAGTAGAAACTCTTATTATTTTCATCGGCCAAACAGCCTCATCTAAATAGATGTTGTTACAAGGTGACCTTTGAGCTTCAAGAAGCATGCCTAATCTAGGAAAGAGGAAAAGCAACTTTGTAATAAATACTACACTTTGTAGAGTGGGCACCATTAACTATTATATTAAAGGGACTAACCGGCCTAATTACTTTACAAAATAAAGAATATAACAATACTATACTAAGTTGTTATTTATTATATTCAATAAATAACTTGAAAACAAACCAGTAAGAGCATTGCTTATTCTACAGAAGTATCCATTGTAGCGAACAGCCTAGAGAGAGGAAACCAAATTCCTCAACTAAATTTGATTTGTAATGCTCACATTCTGTGCCCTTGAATTCAAGAGCAGAAAGACAAAATGAATGGCTTCTGGACTATAGTAGATATGGGAAAGTGCAAGCATAGCCATCAGTATCAGTAATCCCTAGGTCAACTGAAGCTGATGGTGTATGTTAAAAATTGAACCTCGTATACTTGACAAAGTAAAGATAAATGTTCTCAATTTCAAACATATAGATTCGCACTGATGCCTTCGGCAATACGTAATTGTATATGTCTCTAAACTGACTACTATGAATGAAATTTTCTGGAAAGAAGGGACCTGTAGTAACTCTCTTTCTTTGGCCTCCTGAAATTCCCCTGAGCATATCATTTCCAACTACTGTATCAGAGCAAACGTCCAGACCAAGAATTTTCAGGTAGTAATCAGTAGATACGCTGTGCTTTTTACCACCGACAGACGATGCCTGATTAATATATATTTTAAAAGGTGAGTGATCCCAAAAAATATGAAACACGCACACACACACACACAAGTGAAATGCTGTAATTATTTTTTACAAATCAAACCTTCATGTATGCATCAATCTCAGGACTTGGTCGTATGCTTCTTTCCTTTTCTCTTTTAGTAATAGTATTCAAGTATTCTGTAATTGAAGATACAAAGGAAAAGTTTGAGTGGCGTGAGAAATTCGTTATCCAAGAATTTTTAGGTGCACAGCTAGTTTAAGTTTGTATCTTCTATTGTAAAACAATTCTCATGTTGCAGTATGTGTTTCTTCATTTGTTTCACAATATACATGAGTCATGTTATTTAAATTACAATGACAAGATAATCTCCACAATAAAATAAATACATGTGGCAACTTTTAATGGTGCAATAGATGACTAACACACGTTGCAGCAAGAGATTTGAAGTTCCTCATTGGGATTATGCAACATCACAAAAAATAAAACGAATTATGCTCATACCAACAAATCAAATAATTATACTCTCGAAGGTTAACAGTTAAAGAGATAATTTAAGATTAAGAACAGAACAAACCAGCAAAAAGTTCACTGGCGCCTTGGCATCTAGCTGCAAAATCTAAAGTTTCCCGTACAGTTAGCTCAGCAATGTGATTATCTGTCTGACTTATGTACGCTGAAGTCCTTTGAACACAAAATTCATCAAGCTTATGACCATTGTATGTAATATCCCCAGATTTCTGAAAGCGTAGATAATTATGGAACAGAGAGACAACATCCACCATGAGAACTTATTATGCTCACTCTGCATGAAGTAGATACTCCAAGTGGTTTCAAATATGCATAAAACTACAGTTATTCTACAAACAGGCAAATGTACAAAAATCCTGAAAGATCTAATTGCTGCAAATAACCAAATGGGAACAAGAATTACATGGCTACATTACACTTTCAGATTTTTGAAGCAGCCAATAACGATGACAAAGTAAAGGCTAACAAATTTGTTATCTTAAACAATAATGATATCTCACTAGACAATTAACCTACCACATGTCGGTAAGTCACATTAACAACAATCCTTGTTTTTCCTACATTCATGTTAATGATAGATCTGTCATTTCATCCCCTAGCAGGATCAAACCTCGTTTGGCCAAAAAACTAACCTTCTACAAACTGGTAAGACTCTTTTGTTTCTAAGGAAATGTATGTGACCAGTTGTTCTTAAGAAAGCATTTTCTTTTTTAACAACTTAAACGCATCCCTCTTACAGAAGTTGACTAAAAAACATCATTTGTCCAACAAGAAAGTTAGATGTTGATTGCTCACACTAACCTTCAGGTTATTGTCAAGCTTTCCAGCTAGAGCGCGAAGCAGTGTTGACTTTCCAGATCCTGGAGGTCCTAAAAGAAGAGTCATCCTAGTGAAAGCCAAATGTACACGATCAAAAGAACGCAACAATACGAACATGATATTGAATATTATCAATAATGCTCTAGTTTTCATTTGAAGAAAACTTATTTCACAGAAGAGTTTGTCATTTTTGTATTCCTCCTGCTTGATAAGCAAATTTTCTGTAATTAGCTGGCTTGTTTTTTATAAATATTGGTGTTTGGCAATCAATTCTACTATCTCCGTTATCACCCCCACCCCCACACACACGCCCCTTTCTTCTCTTTCTTTGTAAGAAACGGAAGAACAGACTGTCTACCAAACAATATTCAGCTAAAGAAACTGACAGGTTTCCTAGTTGCAAGGGGGCATAAGACACTATGCTCCATGTCCATTGCAAAACTATGAACTTTGTGATTAGAGCTATATGTGCTTCATCTGCAATAAAGTTTAATGCAACAGAATCTATACCTTCCCGGTTTCACTACACCGTCGAGATTATTCAAAATTGTAATAGAATTTCGCTTCCCCCGAAATATTCTCATCCGAGTTAAGATATCCTGCAAATGAAGAGTGTAAAAAAGAGTTGGAGCCTAATTAAAAAGCTACTATATCGCATAACACCTAAAATACCATACATACCTCAATGATATCACGAGTGTAGTTCACTAATGTTGGCAAAGCTCTGGAAGCTACTTGTACATTAGCTGTAATATGTAAGTTCTCGTAGCGGACCTCAACTTTTGGCAACTCAATTCCAACTCTTTTAGCATAGCAATTAAAATAAAACATAATCAGCCAAAACTCAGCTTGACAACATTGGAAGTCCAAGATATACAAATAGAGTACTTTAAATTTTGTAATCTTAATAATAATAATCTCAAGCATTAATACACCATCATTAGGTTGAAAATCATAATTTCAATCTATATCAATCATATGTGATCACAAAATTGAAGTGTTTTTTACTTCTTTTTTCCGCCTATACCTTGCCACCAAAAAAATGCAATAGAAAATTGAATCAATATAGATCTCCTGCGTTCTATTTCACAGCAGCTCCATGTCCAGAAGGTAAAATAAACAAATAAAAAAAATCAGAAAGCAAACATATTATCTCCAATGATTATATGGTTTACAGAAAAAGGTAATTTATGCATGATTAATCAGTGAGCTCATTATATATATTATAGATGTCCGGATGCATGTTCATCCAGTACTGTTTTCTATCGTACAATTTATTCACAATAAATTCAAGCAGAAATCGGAACCAAATCAAAAGGCATAATATTAATCCCACTAATTGTGCATGCATACATGCGGGACAGTAGACATTGAATCAATTACAGTACAATCAACACCTCTCGAAACGTTGTTTGATGCCGGAGAGCAGCTTATAATTATCCTGTTCAGACGTGTCCAAAGCTCTTCTAACGACAAGCTCACGATGAAACCTATTTAATTTCCTCACATCGACAGTCTCCGTGCGCGGCTGCTGCTCATCGGGGGTGGCGATATCCCTTGTTGACGCTGTATGCCTCAACAACGCATAATTCGGACGCTGTTCTGCCGGTAACCGTTCTATTGCTGCCCATAACAGCTCCTCTTGGTCCAATTCTGCGATCTCAGCACCTGACGGACGACCAAAACTCCATCTACGTGAAAGTGACTCGCAATCGAAATACTCACTGCCGTCTGAAGCCGCCATTGACGTCTAGCTAACTACCTAGCGCTCAGAAAATGGAAGAATTTTTTTTTTTTTTTTTCCTTAGCGTTCCAGCTGCATTTAAGGAGAGAGAAGTCCAGAGAAATGTGAATAGCAGAATAGGTGTTTGATGAAACGAAGCACTGAATACAAGTGTCATGGCATTGGGGGGAGAGAGTAAAGGTAGTTGGAGAATAGAGCGGGACTTTTGCACGGACGGCCTTTCAGTCGTAGTCACCTCGCCGATATTTAGGCGCAGAACAAAGTTTGAAAAGTTACCGAATTCCGTCAATTCCCGTGAATTATTGTTTAGCAGAAATTTGTGTAGCACTTGCATAATATTTGACACAACACATACTTTTATATCATTGATTTTTATAGGATTCATATAAATTAATAGTAGATCTCATATCATAATTAATGACTCAAAATTGTGTTATATCAAATGTTGTGTACATTTTTTTCTGGCACTATTACTACGATACGGATGCTACCGTTCTTCGTCACAACGAGTGACACAACCTACTCATTCACTCTTGATTATGTTGTGTCTTCATTAATCATGATCTAGACTCATCATATTTAAAGGTGGATGATTAGGTTGTATCATATGTTGTGCCGAATTGATTGTGTTTTTATCATTGCTTGTTCGTTTTTCCCTCACCCGCTTCATGTTTTAAGTGGGTTTCATTTTGTAAGGGGTAATTAGGGTTTTTACGTTCAGTTTGATTCGATTATAATCTTTATTAAAATCAACTTAAATATTTAGGTTTGAAAATTATTAAACCAAACCAATTATATTAATCTCAATTCGGTTCGGTTCAGTATTTTATTTCTTCGATTTGATTCAGTTCGGTGTTGGTTTACCTTACAAATCTATCACAAATCAAACATTATAGATTATTGTGGCCACTTAATCCGCAGTTATCCATATTCGAGTCCTAGTAAGAACAAAATTGTGTGTGCGTATATATCGTTTCCGTCAAAATATTTTCTTTCGTTGTGTGGAAAGAAAAAATTGATTTAAAAACCAGTGATAGAAAATTTTTGTTTGTGATCGTGTCATTACATTCTAGTTAACAAGTCACAAGTCGCATTAATAAAGAAAGGGAAAAAAAAGTACTCATCGAACTTTTTTATTAAATTAAACTATAACTAACAACCCAACAATAGGAAAATATTGTTATAGAAGATGTGTCAACGCTATATGAATTTCAGTATACCACACCTGTAATAGATAATTAACTCCACACACACACATATATATATATATATATATATATATATATATATATATATATATATATATATATATATATATATATATATATATACCAAGAAAATACACGCGTCTTTCTGCATTGTTTTGATTAAAGAGGAGAAATAGACATAGATGATATGCCATGTTGAATAGACATAGATCTTATGCATCGATGTTACTTAGATATGCCATGTTGCCTTATGTGCTACTAATAGTTAAATTAATGTGTTAAGCATATCTATGTGTTTACATGGAAAACTATGCTTATAGCATGAATATTTATGGTTATTTATGTTTATTATGAAAACCATTGAAAGGGAGAGATCGAAATATTTTGTTTATCGTTTTGAAAACACTTGCACCAAGCACTTCTTTCAATATTTTAGTAAGAAAAAGATGCAAAAGCTTAGTGTCATTTAGTTGTTAAATTAAGTTATTTTATTAACTATGATGTTGACTGTAAAATCATTGGGCAGTGACATATGATGTTGTAGTGACATTTTACATTTCGAATAATACAAAGGAAATTTATTGATATCAAGTTGTCATTGTGTTATGTTACTACATACACAATATCATTTCGTAGTTGTTAATTTTTTTGTTCTATGTTAAATTTTTTTTTTTCCTGAATACATTGTCAATGTTTTAAATTCGATGTAACTACACTATGTCAATGCGACATGCTTCTACATACACAGTGAGATTGTATAGTTACCACATAAGTTTTTTAATTCTAAATGCATTTTTTTCCTTGGCATTGCGCAGGGCCACGTAAAATTAATCACTATATATACACAGTGACACACGTTAATGTTTTTTTTACTGTCATTGTCACTGCACCCTACCAATGTCACTACAATGATGCAGAAGGCAAGTCCATTGTCTGCATTCTGCCACTGCATATGGTTACTGCACAGTCATATATAAGGTGTTATTGCATATGTAAATGTTGATGTCACAGTACAGAGACATTGCAAAAGCAATGACAATCACTGTTAATGTGTTAATGCATATGTAAGGTTGATGTGAGTCACTGTATAGGCAGGGGCAATTGCTTTTAAGGGAAATGATTCTTCGAATTTAGAAATTATGATAGAAGAGTAGTATGAAATCAAAATAAACAAGAAGAAAAAAAATATGAATTACAATGATTGGAGGTTTGGATCAAAAGTTATGGTAATTTGAAAATTTGGGTAGGAAAAAATAAATTCATTTTTTTCCCGCACAGAAAAAGGGTATTTCCCCTTTAAAAAAAAGGAAAAGAGGTATTTAGTCAAAATTTTGTGTTGGCTTGTACTCCATTTGATGACCTTTTAAGGGCACCACACTAAATCTATTATTTCCTTAAGGGTACGTCAGTTTATGTTTATTTTAAAAAAAAATTGTGGTGCATATAATATTTTTAATGAGGTGCCCTTAAAGGCACCATTGTCTTTTTCATCGAGGAAAAGTAGCCCATGTCCTAAATACCAATGTTTAAACCTTTTCTTACGTCCTTTTAGACTCTTCTCCTTTTTTTTGTTTTTAATTGGTATGAATTGGAAGTTTATCCTTATATTCATTTTCCTAAATTTATCGCCCTTCTATCTTGAATTTAATTGGTAATGTAACATGTGCTTAGAATCCTATGCTTGACTTATTTTTAGTGTCTTATATTTATCTTTCTTTTGTTTAATCAAGAAGAATATGCTTCGAATGTTTGTTTAGTATTTTCCTAAAACTGCTTAACATATCGTTTATTAGTTTAATTTAATATTCATGTGTGTAATAAAATAAAATATTTATATATATCGGTAAAATTATTATTTCCCGGATCTTATCCTTATTTTTATTATGCTTTTGCAATTAAGCGTATAAATTATGTTTAGTATTGCTTAATTTGTATTCAATAGTGTGTTTGAATAAATATTGTTTTTTCGTGCCATATGCTTTTCAGATTTTCTATTTTATTTTTTTAATTTAGTATAATCCGGAAGTTAGTAAGTAAATTTCTTGCTTATCCTTATTTTTACATATCCTAGAAATTTAAAAGAAAAAGTTTTTACATTGCCGCATCCTACTCCTCGCCTTATAGCATAACACGCGGCCGAAATGCAGTTATGCCTCCTTAAAACCTATGTTTGGCAAACCTGGTTTGGGAAAATAAAAAACATAGGAAGAGTACAACACACTGGGCTACAGAAAAATAAAATCGTCAAAGGAAAAAATATTTGTATTCCAATACTTAAAAACAAAGCTGATGACCATGTGATGAGAAGAATATAAACAATATGCATTCCACGGATCTTCTGAAGTCATATTCCATGTGTTTTGTCCATGCATTCATTTTTCATTTCATTTTTCATGTCTCTAATTTAATTTGATCAGTATGTTTGTGTAATTAATTAGTGATACAATAATCATGGTTAAATATTAATTTGCATTGATGAAAAAACAGGTTGATAGAAATAAAAAAATTACCCTAAAAAAAGAAATAAAAAATTTGTCTGATCAATTATCCAACATATACAAATATAAACATACTTCATCTTATCAATGTCACGTTATCATTATTTTGAATATATAGTATATAATCATATATCGGAAAACACTCACATTTTAAATTAGGAAGAAACATGGGCGTCCATATCCAAATTTATGCTGGGGCCAGATATTGTTTTAGGTCATTATACTATAGTTATTGTAACCGAACAGAAAATCATTTAAACACCTCTCTCCTAGCATTTTTAGAAGCAAAAGTATTACTCAAACTCGCGTAGCCAATGTTATCAACCATATCTTGTTCAATTGACAATACTTACAATCTATGTTCCAAATTTAAGTCATCCTAGGTGTTTTGACATAAATTAAGAGTGCGGTTGAATGTCATAAAATTTATGGTTAATGTGTAAAAGACCCATTTACTATCATTAATGCAATAGTGGTTAAATAATGAAAAATTGTTGGATTGATAATAATTTAGGAGAAAGATAGAGAAAAGAGTAATAAATATTGCATTTGTAATGTAGAATGACATATACCGTGAACAAATCTAAAAATGTATGATGACTTATATTTTAGAACTGAGATAGTACATGCTATTGGGTCAAATATTCATGAGGACTTTAAATTCATTGATTTTGTGGGCTGTGGGTCATGACCCCTTGCCCATGGAAAGAAATGCTTAAGATAATGGAGTAGTGGTATGCGATATAAGTGTTTCGCTCTTCTTCTATCATTCATTGACCTATTAAATTTATAAACTTTTCAACTGCGGGGCCTTGTGCGCAAAAAAAAACACGTAAAGTAGTCCCCATGCGAGCCCTGCATTCGGATAACAAATTAGTTATGAAATATATTAGAAAAGGTTGTTTCACTACCTCGAAAATAGTTCCTTATAAAGTGTTTCTGTTAAATTTATCAACAACAACAAAAAAAAAAAAAAAAAAAAAAAAAAAAAAAAAAAGATACGATTAAATGTATATTGTAACAAACTAAAAGGCTATCTTGCAATTCTGTTTTTTAAAGGTTCTTTTTTTTTTTTTTTTTTTTTTGAGAAAACATATTAGTTATCTTAATGACAGCGTTGCAAGGTTTTTTTTTTTTTTTTTTTTTTTATAATTATTATCTTTACTTATAATGATTATTATAGATTTAATGAAATAAATTAATTAGGAAGAAACACTTTTTGGGGGAAACAACTCTTACTTTTAATATAAAAAAAGAGATATATACATATATATTCAAATCTTGGACGATCGATATATATATCATACGCGTGTTTCAATATCACATTTAATTACTACCGTATGATCGTCTCGTCGAGAGAAACCTCAATAATGTTAAAACGTGACAATCTACTTCGTGATAATATGACGACATCTGGTTTAAGGATAGTTATATATATGACCGCTACATAATCGAAACGTTTATATAAATAAGCGGGTCATCCAACATATGTATTCTTCTAGTAATGTTCACGTACACGTCTAAGTTTCGACACACTTTAATGGATGAATTCATTATCATTTTCACAACATATATGACATTCAATACATTCTAGTTTGAATGTATCAATAATTTCCCGTTCATTTATACATCTGACTACCGATATTCAAGAACTAAATCATTTACCGTGACTTGAAATTTCATCAATAATAATTATTATATTATGATTTCTTTATCATTGTTTTATTCTATAAGATTTTATCCTATATTTTCAGATAGTTCATTAAACACAATATCTATAGTTGTAATTTTTTGTGATACATAGTAGTGCTTCCAAGTGGTATATGACGATACGGGATTTCACCCCTCCACATGGAATTATCTAATTAAACCAGCTAGCGTGTGGGGGATTCCAAGCCTCTGGTATACGCCTCGGGTCGAATAAGTGACGTGTCGATGAAGACCACAGCAGCCAGCAGTTTTTGCAAGTGTCCCATCTCGAACACCCATGTCAGTGGTATACGAGTCGAGACCAGAGTTCCAGCCCAGCTTCACAAGCCCAATATCTATGGGGTTACTTGGGCAAGGGGTAAGGCCCAATAAGGGTTATTTGTGTCAATAGACAACACCGCCATAAGTTTTAGGGCAGAAGGTGAACTTATGCCTATAAATACATTAATCCAGAAACTACGTAAGGCCGATTCTCGGGCGTCTGCATGATCGTAGGCAATCCAAGATACATTCTTGGACTCAGCCCCAAAACCCTAAAAAAACACCACATTTAACACAGTTCGAGCCGTGCATATTCTTCTTGACTCACCCTTAGATTACACGTGGCCCTGTTAAACCGGAGGTGCGTAATTTAGCATCATCAGTATAGAAAAAAAGAAGCTAATATACATTATTCAGATTGCAAAAACTCTTTAGAATTATCGCTGCCTCGACCAATATGTTGTGCGTCCGCATCCGCATCCGCCTTATATAACACTCCGCACTTTGGGCACTATCGATAGGAAAATTTCTGTGTGGTATGTCCACATGTAGCGAAGTGATGTGTGGGTGAATCAAAACCACACAGTTTATATCCCGCATATAAACTGTGTGGTTTTGATTCATCCACACATGACTTCGGTGCATGTGGACATAACACACAAAAACTCCCCCGATACTGATGCCTAAATAAGAGGTTGGCCTGTAGCAATCATTCTTATTGACTTTGTGGGCGGTTTAAACCGTGATTCGAAAGTATTAATTTGAGGAATTGGTCAGTATCTGTATGGTCAGATGCTAAACTTGAATGATTTTGAAGTCAAAAGGAGCTGGGGTTTCCATGTTTAACGTTCTTTATATATATATAAATGTATATTCAATAGTACTACAAAGAAGACAAGCATTTGGAGTCTTTCTTTTCAGCAGAGTTGTAAACTTTCTATAGAGTTCTAGAATCCGTCATATTATTCATCTTTTAGTATGAGGGTTTTTAGTATCCTCCGTTGTATTGTTCATCTTTTAGTGTTAACCGTCTTATTTTTCTCCATGAATCCTCATAGTCAACTTGGCGATGCAAGATTAATCCTCATTTTCCCTTCAAATCAAGGTATTTTGATTAATATTTTCTTTTAATTCTGCTTTTGAAGATGATTGATTGATATATTTCTCTGGTTATTTTTCTTTGCTCTGGTGTTTATAATTCACAATATTTTTTTTTCCCTCGTTGTGATGCAGAAGCACAAAGCACAATATTCCGGTACCGTATTCTCCGAGACGATCCCATAAGTGCGAACTCTTCGCCAATCCCAAATCCAAACAGCCGCAACGATAATAATTAAAGGTTGGGTGGGGAGGCTCCGGTGCGGTTCCGATTTATCTGATTTAATCGTCAAGTTTATCATCATATTTGACAATTATTAATATATATATATATATATTTTTTTAATTTGAAAATAATGAATATTTTTTTTTTTTTTTTTTTTTTGGTTAACAAATAATGAATATTGTTTTTTTTTTTTGAAAATAATAATGAATATTGTTAATGTATAAGAAATCTTATGAAAAATATATATCTCATCTATTGATTCATGAATGTATATTGGCATTGTACGTTGAAATGACACGGTTAAGTAACAATAAATATCTTCTTCTCCACACAAAAAAAAGTAACAATAAATATCATTAATTTTGTTTTTTTTTTCTTTTCAAAACCGGATATATTATTAAAAATCAACAAAGTGTACAAAAGTGTTCAAAAACCAACTATACAAGGCACTAGGCTAATTTTTCTATATTGAAAGAACGTAGAAGTCACCATGCTCTGGTAGTCAGCTTCATGTCTTCGTCGAATAAACTTCCGAAATGAAGATCATCTTCGGGGGGCGTGATCGGTCTCCGTGGTGGGTCTCATGGTGTTAGGAAATCTACGCGGGAACGCAGCGGAATTCAAAAATTTGATTTCCTTTTACCCAAGATCGACTTCGTTTAAGCAATAAACAAACAAGTAGTAGACGGTGGTTACCTTGGTTGATCTATAAGATCGACGCTTTGACCGTCTAAGGAGAGTAGTTCTGCATAGAGCCGCCCAAGTGTTCGGCCTCTACCGCTAGTCCACACGAACAACCCCTACCGGAATCCCATCATGGATTCTTATTGGAAAACTCCGGTTCTTCAGACCGCCCTTTTCCACTCTCTCCAACTCTCTATAGGATGCTCTCTAATTTTACACAAGAACTATGAGCTCTTGCAATTGTGTTATACAAAAGAGCTTGACACCCACCTCCTATTTATAGTAGAAGTGGCGCCCCAAGTAGAGTAGAAAGGAAGAAAACATTTTCCCAATAAAATAAGGAAAATATAATAGATTGATTTATCTCATTTATTATAATATCTCATATTAAATAAATCTAGGATATTGTCAATATCTTATATTGAATATTTCCAAGATATTGTCAATATCTAATATTGACTATCTTTATTTTATTACTATAAATCAATTTACACATGCAGTATATATCACATATATAAATTACAAGTATAAATCTATATGCATATATGTATATTATGTGTGCACTCATGTATATCACAAATATACAGCCTTTTACCCGTGCGATATGCAAGATAAAAGATTAAATATAAGTGAATCTATACTATGGATATTCAATTTTACACACATGAAAAGATAATAATTAGTTAATAGCAAATTATAAATAAAACTTCAAATGCAAATACGCATATTCCATTGTAATCAATAACATCAAATAAGATACCAATGAAATGTCAAGTTGTTCATAAGTACAACATGTTCAATTTTCCATCAACTATGTTGATGGAGAGGTAATGATAATTGAGATGAATCCTCAAGTGTCAAGAACTTCTATAATAGGGGCAAAAAGCAAATGGCTTCCCAATAGCAAAGATGGGTGCAAACCTCTTTTTTTAGCTTCTCTTTGTTGCCTTCTTAATATGTCGATACCTAATTATATGAAAGAAGACATCAAATGAACATATGGGAAAAAAATGCACTATTTCATTAGCCGGAGATCTTATGTAGAGTATAAGGTAACAACAACCCACTTGCACATTATTACACCATACCTTTGTCAAATTTGAAGTACCTCAAATGATGTCAGAGCCTCGTATGTCTCTTTCCAACTAAAATTAAATATCACATAAGGTTACCAAACATGAAAGATTAAACGTTTATCAGGTTCAACGCCGCATAAAAAAATCAAGAACGGGCTAACTAAGAAGAAGCCACGTCCCAATCTCCGACAACATCTAATCAAGAACGATACTTATAACGCCATGAAATGAGCCTGAAATAAGTCGATTCTTATTAACATGAGCGGTATATGAAGCTCTATTCCGTTCATTGGATTATTCGAATACTTAGAAAATTGATGGACGTAATTTGCGGGAAGACAAATATCAGACCTAATTAGTTTCAAGCGGGAGCCAAGAAAGAGATGCATCAGTAATGAACGAATTCTCTCGATTATACATGAGAATAAAGTGAGGGTTACCGCAACAAATCAATAAGTATTCAGGAGTAGCAAAATCATTTTTAAATGATCACAGATCAAGAAGCCAAATTCAGCAATGACGAAGACTTACATTCATTCCAACAACTCTTGAGCAGTGAATTTCTTCTGGTGAAGTAAACCATGCAAGTGAATTCTAAAGTTCTGAAATCCAAATAGGTAAGGGGTAAAGGGGTCAAACAACAGCCATGTCGAACCATGAAATTCCACAAATCAACATGAGAAGTTAAAAAATAGATCAATAAAGCAAACCAATTAGAATTAGTCAAAAAAATCACAATGAATCAAAAGGCATCTCCTAAAAAGTTATAACAATCATCGAAAAGGAAGGGTGATTTACCAAAAAGCTTGTTCATTATATAGCTTAGAAAAGGGATTAACTTCAAAATTGTAAAACCATCAGGTTCAGTTAAATAAGAAAAGAAATTAAAAAGCAATTTCCTATGGTATCCAACTATCCATAAAGAAGCACACATCTGTAACTCTAAAGCCTTTCACAAAGGCAAGAGCATTAAATTAACTGAAACTATAAATCCTTTTACAAAGCAGCAAGAGCTTTAAGATTCACCTCCTGAGGACATATATTTCAGCCTCAAACATGCATGTTGGCAGTCACCCATACGAAGATGAACAAAAGTGAAGGACAACAACTACTCTTAACATGTTGGCCAAATTTAAAATAAACAACACTAATGATAGTCTTTCATGTTTGACACATTAAACCATGTTACCGTAAGTGAAAAAAAAACAAACGAAAAAACTAACCGGAAGTGAAAATATTGCACATTAAACCATGTTACCGTAAAACGTCATCCATGATACAACAAAAAATGAGAAAAAATATTGTTACACTGGAATACTCTTCAAGAGAAACAATTCGAAAGACATCTTAGCATAGAAAATGTAAGGTCTCGTCTCACCGGAAAAAAAATCAAAACAAAAAAAAGGAAGACATCAACCTCTAATCCATTTCCAACTCCTTTCCTGCCAATAATTTGAAATCTAAGAGCTTAAACATGTTTCCTTAGATGTTGAAAGATGTCCTCCTTTTCACTAGCAGTTATTGTAGGATCAACATCCGCTGTCGAAAGCATGTTGGAAAGTGTTTACTCTGTTCCGGAAGTCCCACATGCTCGATTTTTCACGCATAAATATCACATATTTACAAAGGAAACTAATTAATAAACATGATTTGCAAATATGACCAGCAATAAACTCAGAGCTAAGAAAGAGAATGTATTCTACATACATGATAATAAGGCGATGGCGGCGCGCATAGTCATGAAGACATGAACAATCTTGTAAATTTCCTTAGACAATAGGAGTATGATCTCAAGCACATGAATCTTTCCCGCACTTGATTGAGTTTTCCCATTTTGCTATGGTGATCATGACTCCCAAAATGAACCCAACCACCACCCACAACTACACTAAGAAATAAAACAAATTAGTATAGGTTAAAGATTGAGCGTGCTTGATTAATGGCTCCAAGATGTTCATTAACACTAACAGTAATATCTTATCAAATAAGATAAACAATGTAAAAATTCAAGGAGAGATAGGGGTTGAAAAGAAAAGAAAAATCACCGAGCAAACGTACCAAATGAGCCCCATTATGAATCAATCAAAAAAGTGACAAATTGCTTGATAATAATGGAGAAAAGCAGAAAGCAGGACCTTTTTTCCCTTCACTTTCACCGAAAATTAAGGTGAGAGTGTGCGGATAGAAGGCCGGAAATCGAAGAATTTCTATTATCAACAACAATGCAACATACCGCTTAATGGGCTCTCCAGAAATCGAAGAATTTCTATTATCAACAACAATGCAACATTCGTGAGAATGGTTCTCCGCTGTCGACGCCTCTGTGGAGGAACCGCAGCAAGGGGACATGAATGAAAGGAGTAGAACAAAAAGTCATGAAAGACGAAATGAATGATTTCAATGAAGTCTGCTGGAATCTCTACAATTAGAAAATATGGAAGGTGATAAAGCAAAAATGCTTAGTCCGAAACAAAGTTTTTTTCATTAGCAAATAATTGTGTACCCATGCTCCTAAAAACATAATCAAATTCAAGTATGGGGTCTCCTAATACAATATTTAAGTCGACGCCCTCGATTCATCGTCAGCACCCATGTCTTCCTCGCACCTCTCTCCCTCAATGTCCAACTCAATCTTGTGCATATGTCATACCACCACCTACATCACCGAAAATGAGAATCAATAAATAAGACTCAAACAAATAAACACTATATCCATGAATATTACATGAATTCTGATCAACACATAGCAGGAAAGTAAGTATCAACATCTGAATCGAAAACCCGTGAGTTCGGATAGTTTAAACTTTAGATAAACTAAAGAACTCTTACAGAGACGAAATTCTACGGAGCATTAAAAAAACTATACAACTAAACATTAGATTGAATATAATGAGATAATGGAAAAGAAGAAGCCCTATGAAAAGGAACAATCCGGATAAGAATCTTACATCATAAGTATTAATCAGATATTACTCACTCAAGAATCAATCCGGAATTCAGATTTATCTTCATTGACCACAACTCTCAAACCCTAATTCAGAATTCTTAAATAGCTTCTCAGCAGCATTCTCTCGAGCGGTATATCTGCAACATCCAATTCAAAAATCTACAAATTTGATGAAAATTGGTGCACGTTATGACATAAAGACAACAAAAAATGAAAACTTCTTTACACGTTGAATAAGAAATGCATATCATTTTGCATCAATATTCATTGCCAAAGCATTAGCTAATATGAAGTCATGAATCAGAAGAATGTAGCATTCACTCATCAAGTAGGAAAAAAAGATAATGGGACAACATGAACAGAGGAAAAAAAAAAAAAAGAAAAAAAAACTATGAAATTACTTTAGATATGAAAAAAAGAAATCCTGATTTAAGGCAAATCACAGATTTTAAATCATATCAGTCGACCAAAATGATAAATTACTCAGTTTTACCTCTTTAACTAATGAGCAATAACATTTCGAGGAGGAGGAGTGTATAAATCTTGGAAGACTGATTATCCATGGGGTTTGTTGCAGATATGATGTGATCCTGAAATACACTATAAAAAGGATTTGAAATTTGAGTGGTGATTTTCAATTGAGATTGTTAGAAGCGATCTTGATTTCGATTTTCATAAGGCTTTATCGAGATTTTCCAAATTTAGGAAATGAGTTGTACAAAGGATGCACATGTTGATAAAACGGGTATACATCGGTTTATTTTACGGGTTTGGTTCTTATTTCCGGGTAATCGGGTTAAATCATCCTTTCAAATATATATAGATATAGATACACCACACGCATATACCAAATATATATATGCACAAATATCTAATATTATTTTATTTTATTAATATCTAATATTAATAATAGGTAATATCATTAATTAAATTGCACAATCCAAGTGTATCTTATACACTCCAAAATTGCGCCACCTTTAGCCAATAAATTGGCATCCGGAATATTCTTTAATTAATCAATATAATTAATATCTTGTATTTAATTTATTCATAATAAATAAATACCACCATATTAATTTACCACTATAACCTTTATAGTCTCGAGATAAACTTTCCTTATTTGGTTATCATCTATAACCACATTTTAATCCGGCTAGATGTTCTTATGTGTGTGACCGATAGGATTCGAATATGTTGGCCGTAGACACAAAGTGCAAATTATGAAAATGCCCTTCATGCTAACGATCACGGGATAGCGTCTAGCAACACACCGTGACCCCAATCATCGGAAGAGTCAAATGCAATGACTACTACCTTTCATGTGAAACAGCGATTACCGTGTAACTTACAATCCTATCATTTGTAATAATATCAATACGGTCGTTAGTCGAGTGTCAAAACATCAACGACCGTATCTTATAATCTGGATATCATGCTCTCTCGAAGTAACTCGTTTACTCCCACTTTGCAAAGATTCACGAGTAAGACATTCCTTATAAGAAGGCCATTTCGGATATTCGATCCCAATCATAGGATACGCGATTCCCGGACGACCAATCATGTATACTCCGCGTGCTTCAAATGTCATACCCAATCACTACCGCATGATCGCCCGTGGCTGAAAACCTCAATAGTGTCAAAGCATGACAATCCACACCGTGATGCCATGAAGACTCGGGTCAAAAGGATAATTACACAACCGCCACATAGTGTGACACTTATCCGTGTAAGTGGGTCGATCCCCACGTGCGCATTCTCTAATACACGTCCCACGCATACCCAAGTGTCTCTACACTTCGATAGACGAGATCTATATCTCGCCTCTTAAAGACAAGACATCTAATACGCGCTAGCTTTGCTCATACTATCAATGCCTGCTTAATAGTACATCGACTAGAGACATTTAAGTATCAAACTTATTAAAGTGATTAGAGATCTCATCAACCATAATCGCCTATCATGGTTTCTCTATCACAGTTTAATACTAAGGACGTCATCATATAACAATTCATAATTGGTTCTTCAAAAAGAACATATATATGACAACAAAAAAGCCATTTAATATATATATAAACATAAAGAAATGGTAGAAATGATCCGACCCGGTCGGATCCGGTCCAACCCGATTGGGTTTAGGACACTATTTCAACAATCTCCCACTTGGCCTAAAACCAATCACTCGCACACACAATACCAAGTTGACACAAGAATCTCATGCAATACTCGCAACCAGCCCTAGCCATAAACGGATCGCTATCCGTGGGGACTCAGACTATCTTCATATCATGTTCCATATGATCAAGTCAAAGGAACCGCCTCAACACACACATGAATCTCTGACGAGACCCTAGTCCTTGCTTCAAGCAATGAATCCACTTACTATATCAGCTATATAGAAAAGGTGGAAGAACCGTATAAGGTTCATGAATGAACCTTCTAGATCCATGTATCTTTGCTCATTTGCGCCTCTAGGCACTCTGTGTTTTTGGCCTAGTTGTAGAATTTACAAAGATGACCCATAGCTAAGAACATTTCCAGCTCACTGTATCACTTAATCAAAATGACTGCAAACCCAGACAGTAGCTCCCACTTGCCTTCATAAGACTCAGGATCTACGTCTGTATATCTACATTTATTTAATTCCAAGTTTCAATAAACTAGGATACTTTCCTTAACTTGTTTAAGGATATTCTCGACATTCACCAGATTTACTTTCATACTTGCTCATGACTATTCATGGACTATGAACATCCGGCATTATTCTTATGATGGTTTCTATTGCAGTAGCGAAGGAAACCTTCCATAAGCATCATCTTTCACCTTACCTTTAGGACGAACGTCCTAACAAAGATAGATCTTGAGAACACTGGCTAGCAGTATCCCCGTCGCGATCTATGCTAAACTCCTTTTAGCATCACATCTATATAGGTAAACTATAATCTAACAGCAGTTAAATCTATCACTATAGATTCTTATTTCTAAAAATAAGAACTGCCAATCCAAGTGCTTTCGTAAAGACCTTGAACTACCAAACATTAATTGACTGTGACATGGGGTGATAATTCTCGAGATAGATACCTAATACCTTGCTCAAAAAATCGTAACACACTCCCACTATCCATCTTTCACATGGGCATATCCTTCTTTTGACTAATCAAACTCCTTTGATTATCAAACAAAGAAATCGTCTAGAGAAACTTATTTGAGTCCATAAATGGATCTCGCGGGCTTACATATCATGTCATTGTCTATGAACATCGAGTTGTCTGCCCAACGTCTTCAACACTATCATATAGCCATGATACGAAGTTATAACAAGTATTATCTGAATAGAAATGGGCTCAGCCTTACGGGGACATTCCCTCTAGATAAGACAAACTAAGTTCACAACCTGGTTGTCACTGATAGAATGTAATTCAGATATTATGGCTCCTGGCCATATCTCTCAATCTTGCCTTTCAAACATTCCTTCATAAGTCGTGAGATATTCATTCTTCAAGATGAACATACCAGCAGCCCTTTCAGGCTTGAGGTTATCTACAGACTTACAGAACTTTTGTGTGCACTGAGCAGTGTTTTACACCTCATCACTATGCGGCGTCTGCTCACGTTCCAATGGTTGAATGTATCTTTGTGGTTCTCAAACTCTTTTGAGATCTGATTTACTCCCACTGTTTCTTTTGGAAGAAACACTTCCTTCAGAAGACAGCATGTTTGGAGACAAACATTTTGCTCCGCGGACAAGTAAATAATGTCCAGCGTGCTAGCTAAGATATGCCACAAAGTTGCATATGTCGTACTAGGCTCCAAGCCTTTCTGACTTTGCCTATGACAATTTCAAATTATCGGCTAGGATAGATTCGACATTATCCTCTTCCATACCTAATATGGAATTTATTCAACCTTTATTCTTCAGAACTTGGTTAAGTATAAGGCACACTATCCCGAACGGGTAAGGGATACTTCGCATGGCTTGCGTCACACTTTTATCATATAAAGTGTTGTTGCCATTTTGGGAACACAATCTAATTGCGTATCCCAAAGATGGTATCCTTCAAGGGAGAATCTTATTCCTTTTCAGACGACTTCTGAAACACCCTTCAGGTACTAATTACTTCAATCCAATTGAAGATTAATTCCTAAGTAGCTCATCAATCTCATATTCGTACTAGCTCAAACTTTTCGGGCTTCCGAATTATGCACTTCACTGAGTACACTTGACTATTTCTAAAAATAGTCATAGAGATTTAACGAACAATTATTTGTGGCATTAATTGTCACAAGCCAACAAACATCGATATGTTTAGGCTTCAGACAATTTTTCTAGATTTTTACAACCTTTTCGAAAAAGGGTATTTTAGTCATCTTTAGGTAAGATACGTATTACCCACATGATTCATAATCATATGGTTCAACATCATCAGAATGACGTTTAATTACACGCTTCCCTCCCAGAGAGACTATGTCTAGAACAACCACAAATGTTAAGGATAACAGCCATACAAATATTTAGTTGAGATCTCATCACATATATCAACTATAAAGTGACTTCAATCTAGTATGTTAGATTCAGCGACCATCCAACTTTATCGGAATAACATTTATTCTTTACAATTGAATATGTCTACTAAATCCTAACAAGTAATCAAAACATATTCTTCATAAGAACCGAACATAATAAAGTTTATTTAGTTCCTTATCGCTTTACTAGATCCGAATATGGTAAGTATTACAACATTTGCTTCACCTTCCATATCTCAGATTTAATCTTTCTAATTTAATCACACTCGTAAGATATCATATATCTAAGAGTTGACTTGAACTTAGATAGATTTATCTCAACAGACTTGCCTATAATAGAAACTTCAATAAGTTCTCTATTTAAGCACATGCCCTAACTTTCCTTTTCAACCCTTTTAAGCACTTGAAAAATGTTTCTTAGTGTAGTCTTCATAAGACTTAAGAAAGATCACAAGAGCTATGTCTTTGATTTCCTTTCATAAAGAAAATCTAATGTTTATTAAATAGTTTATTTAACCTTTCGAATCGTATTCAAAACATTGACTATTTAATTAACCTTTAAGCAATGATAGAATTAAGTCGATACTTAAATCTTACAATTTTGAAAACAACCTTTTCAAAATTAAACGTGGTCATTCTTATCCAACGATTGAATTAATTGTCATCGTATGACTGAATGATCATCTTGGATCGTATCCAATTTATGACTAATTCATTGAAACTTATTTCAAATGTTTTAATCATATCATGAGCTTCCGCTTTCATTAATAATTAAAGTCTCGGAGCACTGCATCCATTATGTAATCTCCTTGTCTATAACTACTATAACGGGATTGCTCATGTCATTGCTTATTTTAAAAGGATTAAAATTTCTTAACCATATTTGAGAACATTTCTCAAAATTAACAGTCGTAATTTGGTTTTACGAATCGAGAATCAAACATAAATATAAAGTCTGCTAAAACTACAACATAAAATGAAAATAAATGAGTGTTGTTGTTTATACACGCAAAATAAAAAATGGTCTTTTGGTTTATGATTTTGCTCCCACTAGTCAACTACTCCCAATTGACTTTCAAGAATCTTTCGAAATTCTTTAGTGGCCAAGATCCCATCTGGTTACCCCGATTCCCGACGAGGGCCGATCAACCGGAATAATTCGAAAGGTATGTAACTCTTACCAATCATATCTCTATGTGACTCTTGGTGGCTGACTAGTCAACTCTTTGACAATTCACATCTTTATGTGGTAGTCAACCCCTTGCCTCTAGAATAAGACGGTCCTGACGAGGGCCAATCACCGCAATACTCTAGTCAAGTCATAACTGTTAGGTGTAGTGCCCAAAAGACAATTTGTGTAATTGTTTTTAATAACCCAATATTCGCGAGATCTCATACGATCATATCTCAATAACGACGATATACCCGTGGTAGGTCAACTCCCGACGAGGGCCGATCAGTTGGATCCGAACAAAGGCTCTTCACCGTCGCTATAATATTGGGAGACAATTTTCGACTTGATTTTTGTTGTGGAAGTATTTACGTAAATTAATTCACTTAATTAATTTTAATTATGGTCTCATCAAATATATCTATCTTATAGACATACATCTTACACATTTATCTAGATCGTGCCTAGTCATGCATCTATCGTATCACATAAAATAAATACAAGCACAAAATAAATAAGTGCGTAAAGTAACCGGTATAATCATGGACTTTTCCTAGGTGCGGTTTCGAATACAAACTGACGAAACCGCGGGTCACAATCTAAAGGTAGCTGCAACCGCCAATAGGAACTTTAATGCTCCATTCTCCAATGGGATCTTTATTTTCTTCTTTCTTTGGTCTTCATCTTCTGCTCCATTTTTGTTACATTTAATTCTATCTAATAAAATAAATACACCCGCCGAACACGGGGGGGAGCTAACGGGAATGAGATAAATGCAGAAAATAAACTAGGTCACGTTCTTCATAACGGCCTAGGACAATTTTTAAACCAACAGAAAATTTAAATCATTCACATCTATCCTATCGGCCGAAATTCCACGATCAATCTGGGGTCCATATAATCATATTATATCTACTATATCTAATCCATACAATAAAATCTTATGAAAAAGATAAAATTAAAAATTAACTACTTGCGTCTTAATTAATCAATTAACATTTAATCTATTAAATAATTTTATCCAATCAATTAACTAATTAACATTTAATTAATTAAATGATTTTAATCGAAATAAAATTAACGATTAATTTTAAACCGATTTTAATTTTAATTTTAATTAATTAGAATTATTCCAAAAATCAAAATTAAAATTATTTCTCTTTTGTTTCTTTCCTTTTGATTCGTAATCAAAAGGGATCGCTTTCGGTTTCTAAACCAAATTTGGCTTAAGCTCAGCCACTTTCAAAAATCAAAATTTTGAAGTGGCTTGCAGCTAAGCCTTTTTACAAATCAAATATTTGGAAGGGCTGCAGCTATTCCAAATCAAATATTTGGAAAGGCCAAATAATTTTGGTTTAAGCTGCCACTTTCCAAAATCAAAATTTTGGAAGTGGCTTTGCTTGAACCTTTCCCAAATCAAATATTTGGAAGGGCTAGGCGTATTCCAAACAAAGTTTGGAAGACCATTATTATTTTAATCGCCATGTGGCATCCCAATGGCCAAACTATTTGAACCATTGGTTAGCCACACGCACAAACTAAACAAAGGAGATATCAATCACAACTATGAACCATATTGAATCACAAAATACACAAAACAAAAATTTGGAGATCCGCCAGCATTGACCGGCCGACTACCGGCCGGCAAAGAAGCCGCCCGCCCGCCGCCGCCGCCGCCGCCCGCCCGCCGCTGGGGTGGTGCCGCCGCCAGTCGGCCAAGCACCACCAGATCTCGTTTTTTTTCTCTTTCTTTTCATGTATCAATTTTGTAAATAAAAATCTTTCATCTTTTAATTACGTGATTTAAACGATAAAATTAACTACGCGTAATAACATGCTTATTGCTTAAGCTCAAGCTCTCTCGATACCACTGTTAGAAATCTCACGCGGGAACGCAGCTGAATTCAAAATTTGATTTCCTTTTACCCAAGATCGACTTCGTTTAAGCAATAAACAAACAAGTAGTAGAGCGGTGGTTACCTTGGTTGATCTATAAGATCGACGCTTTGACCGTCTGGAGAGTAGTTCTGCATAGAGCCGCCCAGTGTTCGGCCTCTACCGCTAGTCCACACGAATGCGACCGCCGGAATCCCATCATGGATTGCTATTGGAAAACTCCGGTTGCTTTAGACCGGCCCTTTTCCCTCTCTCCAACTCTCTATAGGATGCTCTCTAATTTTACACAAGAACTATGAGCTCTTGCAATTGTGTTATACAAAAGAGCTTGACACCCACCTCCTATTTATAGTAGAAGTGGCGCCCCAAGTAGAGTAGAAAGGAAAAAAAACATTTTCCCAATAAAATAAGGAAAATATAATAGATTGATTTATCTCATTTATTATAATATCTCATATTAAATAAATCTAGGATATTGTCAATATCTTATATTGAATATTTCCAAGATATTGTCAATATCTAATATTGACTATCTTTATTTTATTACTATAAATCAATTTACTGCACGTGTATATATCACATATATAAATTACAAGTATAAATGTATATCACAAATATACACCACACGAATATACCAAATATATATATGCACAAATATCTAATATTATTTTATTTTATTAATATCTAATATTAATAATAGGTAATATCATTAATTAAATTGCACAATCCAAGTGTATCTTATACACTCCAAAATTGCGCCACCTTTAGCCAATAAATTGGCATCCGAATATTCTTTAATTAATCAATATAATTAATATCTTGTATTTAATTTATTCATAATAAATAAATACCACCATATTAATTTACCACTATAACCTTTATAGTCTCGAGATAAACTTTCCTTATTTGGTTATCATCTATAACCACATTTTAATCCGGCTAGATGTTCTTATGTGTGTGACCCGATAGGATTCCGAATATGTTGGCCGTAGACACAAAGTGCAAATTACGAAAATGCCCTTCATGCCTAACGATCACGGGATAGCGTCACAGCAACACACCGTGACCCCGATCATCGGAAGAGTCAAATGCAATGACTACTACCTTTCATGTGAAACGATTACCGTGTAACTTACAATCCTATCATTTGTAATAATATCCATACGGTCGTTAGTCGAGTGTCAAAACATCAACGACCGTATCTTATAATCTGGATATCATGCTCTCTCGAAGTAACTCGTTTACTCCCACTTTGCAAAGATTCACGAGAGTAAGACATTCCTTATAAGAAGGCCATTTCGATATTCGATCCCAATCATAGGATACGCGATTCCCGGACGACCAATCATGTATACTCCGCGATGCTTCATGATCATACCCAATCACTACCGCATGATCGCCCCGTGGCTGAGGAACCTCAAATAGTGTCAAAGCATGACAATCCACACCGTGATGCCATGAAGACTCGGTCAAAAGGATAATTACACAACCGCCACATAGTGTGACACTTATCCGTGTAAGTGGGTCGATCCTAACGTCGCATTCTCTAATACACGCCCACGCACGGTCCAAGTGTCTCTACACTTCGATAGATTTAGATCTATCTCGCCTCTTAAAGACGAAGACATCTAATACGTGCTAGCTTGTTCATACTATCAATGCCTGCTTAATAGTACATCGACTAGAGACATTTAAGTATCAAACTTATTAAAGTGATTAGAGATCTCATCAACCATAATCGCCTATCATGGTTTCTCTATCACAGTTTAATACTAAGGACGTCATCATATAACAATTCATAATTGGTTCTTCAAAAAGAACATATATATGACAACAGAAAAGCCATTTAATATATATATAAACATAAAGAAATAGTAGAAATGATCCGACCCGGTCGGATCCGGTCTAATCCGATTGGGTTTAGGACACTATTTCAACACATGGGTGCGCCAATACCAAAGTCCCTGAACAATCTCTCGGAATAAGAATCTCCAGAATTCAATAGTGTCGTGTTTGTACATATTTGTACTCAAGCATTTTTCCAGCCAAATCGGAGTCTTATTGGCAGTGGAAAAAAGCGTCCAACAATGTCGATGGATGACTTGTTTCCACATAGATGTAGCCCAGCAACAGTCTCTCATCACATGTAGCGTGGACTCGGGCCGAGTGCCAGAGCCAAGGCACGCATCATTATCTCCTATGTGTCTCCCTTTTAATAGGCCTATAGTAGGAAGGGCGTCTCGATGAATCAACCATAATAGCATGTTCCCACGAAGCGGTCCCTTAATCGCCCATATCAGCTTCCAAACGCCACTATGAGTAGTATCTGCACTAAGAGTGTAGTCTTGGAGTTCATGGTAGGCAGAGCTCACCGTAAATTTTCCGGACGCCGTTGGTTTCCATAGAACATTTCCATTTTAATTAGAGTCAAAAGCATCGCGTAGAGAATTTGCCGCAAAACATGTGTGTCACCATATGAAGGAGCAATTTGCTTTGGGTTCATCGAGTGGGGAGCCATATTTTTGGTTAAGTACTTGGACCCAATGCTTGCCTCGCTCAGTCAACATCTGCCAAGACAATTTTGCAAGGAAAGCGATATTCATGTCACGCGCGTTTCGAATGCCCAGACCACCTTATTTTTCGGTTGGCATATAAGGTTCCATGCCACTAAGTGAAGTCCCCGTTTATCCGTGTCATGCCTCCAGAAAAAAGATCGGACGATCTTATCTAATTCATCTGTTACAGTAGCAGGCAGGCGAACCGTTTGCATTAGATAATACGGTGTTGTAGAAAGCGCCGTTTGAGAAAGAATGGCGCGGCCAGGTCTTGAAAGCGTATTTGCCTTCCAAGTCTGAAGTTTTGATCGGGTTTTATCCATAATGCCCTGAAAATCATCTTTTTTAACCCGAGTATGGTGGAGAGAGACGCCGAGGTATTTTTCGAGGTGCGCCGTATGAGACATACCCAATGCATTCGCAATCTGGTTGATAATATGGTTGTCTGTGTTTTTAGATGTAGCAAATTTAGAATTGGCAACGCTCACTTTTTGACCCGAGAAGCCGCAAAAAACAGAAAGAACATGTTCGATTTCGGTTGCCTGCACAACCGATGCTTCTGAAAAGAGGAGAAGATCATCCGCAAAGAAGAGGTGTGAAATTTTGGGACCCCCTCGAGAAACAGTGATCGGTTTCCATCTTCCCCCATTAATCGATCGATGTATAAGGCAGCTCAACACTTGCATTACTAGGACAAAGAGATACGGTGCTAGGGGATCACCTTGTTTAAGACCACGCCGCGGTCGGAAGCCTTCAAGAGGTGTTCCGTTCCAAAGAGTTTCCAGGGAGGTACTTGACAAGGAGAACATGATAATGTCAACAATGGCGTCGTTAAATCCCATTAGACGAAGAATATGGCGAAGAAAATCCCAATTAACTCTATCATAAGTTTTTTCGAGATCCACTTTAATTATCATAATTCCTTTAGAACCTTTCTTCTACTTCATAGTATGAAGAACTTCCTGTTAGGAAATCACTAGTTTAACGCAGCGGAATTTAAAATTTGATTTCCTTTTCTAGATCGTTCTTCGTTTAATGCAATAAACACGTTAAGTAGTTTGACGGTTATACCTTAGATGATCTACAAGATCGTCGCTTTGACCGCCAACGGAGAGTAGTTCAATCGCAAGCCGTCCACGCGTCCGGCCTCTATCGCTAATCCACACGAACCCCTCGCCGAATCCTCCTTGATTGCTATCGGAAAAACTCCGTTTGCTAGATCGGACCTTTTCTTCCTCACAAACTCACTATGGAGAGCTCTCTATTTTACACAAGAATTATGAACTCTTGCAATTGTGTTGTACAAAAAGAGCTTGACACCCACTTCCTTTTATAGAGGAGGTGGCGCCCCAAATTGAGTGTGGAGGAGAAGAAAACCTTTTTCCAATCAAATAAGGAAAATCAATTAGATTGATTTATCTCTTTAATTATAATATTTTGTCAATATCATATATTGATTATAATTATCTTATTACCATAAATCTATTTTACTAAAATCAATTAATATCCTATATTAATATTATGGCAATATTTATTAATTAAAGTGCACAAATCAAGTGTATCTCATACACCCAAAAGTGGCGCCCTTTAGTCAATGAATTGACTTCCGGAATATTCTTTAATTAATATAATTTATATATAATTAATATCTTGTATTTTATTTATTCATAATAAATAAATACCACCATATTAATTTACCACTATAACCTTTATAGTCCGAGATAAACTTTCCTTATTTGGTTATCATCTATAACCGCATTTTAATCCGACTCGATGTTCATATGTGTGTGTGACCCGATAGGCTTCCGAATATGTTGGCCGTAGACACAAAGTGCAATTTACCAAAATGCCCTTCATACCTAACGATCACGGGATAGCGTCTAGCAACACACCGTGACCCCAATTATCGGAAGAGTCAAAAGCAATGACTACTACCTTTCATGTGAAGCGATTACCGTGTAACTTACAATCCTATCGCTATAATAATATCCATACGATCATATCTCGAGTGTCAATACATTGACGATCGTATCTTATAATCTGGATATCATGCTCTCTCGAATAACACATTTACTCCCACTTTGCAAAGATTCTCGAGAGCTAGACATTCCTTATAAGAAGGCCATTTCGGATATTCAATCCCAATCATAGGATACGCGATTCCCGGACGACCAATCATGTATACTCCGCGTGCTTCAATATCATACCCAATCACTACCGCATGATCGCCCGTGGTTAGGAGAAATCTCAATAGTGTCAAAGCATGACAATCCACACCGTGATGCCATGAAGACTCGGGTCAAAGGATAATTACACAACCGCCACATAGTGTGACACTTAATGTAAGTGGAGTCGATCCCTAACGTCGCGCATTCTCTAATACACGTCCACGTCATACCAAGTGTCCCTACACTTCGATGAGACGAGATCTATCCCTACCTTCTAAAAGATAGAAGACATCCAATACGTGCTAGTCCGCTTATACTATCAATGTCCCATTTGATAATATGTAAGACTAGAGACATTTAAGTACCAACCTTGTTATAGTGATTAGAGATCTCATCAACCATGATCACTATCATGGTTTCTCTATCATGATTGATACTAGGGGCGTTACTATATATATATACAACAAATGATATGAAGACAAACAATATATATAATAACATAAGTGCTTTTATTAATCATAATAAAGTTATTACATGAACTAAATAGGCGTAAATGACCCGACCGGTCGGATCCGGTCCGACCGATTGGGTTTAGGACACCTTTCCAACAATCTCCCACTTGGCCTAAAGCCAATCACCCATATGCCTAAGCCCGTGCAAGTGAACATGTTTCTCATGCTTAGCTTGAGACAATGCCTTGGTTAACGGATCGGCTATGTTATCATCCGTGTGGACTTTCTCTATCTTTACATCTCCTCTATCTACTATCTCTCTAATCAAGTGATAGCGCCGTAGCACATGTTTGGACTTACGATGAGACCTTGGTTCCTTTGGTGAGATATCGCTCCATTATTATCACGATGACAGAGGCCTTTGGACCTTGATGGAAGAAACCACACCAAGTTCGATGAATGAACTTCTTCATCCAAATCGCTTCCTTTGCCGCCCTCCGAGGCTGCTATGTATTCGGCTTCCGTTGTAGAATCTGCGGTAGTCTCCTGCTTGGAACTCTTCCACTCATTTGCTCCGCCCGTTAAGCGTGAAAACAAATCCAGATTGTGACTTAAAGTCATCCTTGTCGGTTTGGAACCTGGCATCTGTGTAACCTCGTAATACTAAATCATCGTTCCCGAAAACCAGGAACATATCCCTAGTACGTCTCAAGTACTTAAGGATATTTTTGACAACAATCCAGGTGACCATCACCTGGATTGGTGAGGGTACTACTAGTCATACTAAGAGAGTGCGAGGCGTGCTGGTCTTGTGCATAACATGGCATACATGATAGACCCGATTGCCGAAGCATAAGGGACTTTACTCATTTGTGCCCTTTCCTCCTCTGTCTTAGGACTCATTCCCTTGGACAGGTAGACCCCATGTGACATGGGCAGCAACCCTTTCTTGGACTGCTCCATGCTGAATCTCTTCAGCATCTTGTCTATGTAGGTGGATTGTGACAGACCAAGCAACCTTTTAGATCTATCTCTATAGATCTTTATTCCCAGAATATAAATTTGCCTCACCCAAGTCCTTCATAGAGAAGTTCTTGGATAACCAAGCTTTGACTGATTGTAACATAGGCACATCATTCCCTATGAGCAGTATGTCATCCACATAAAGCACTAGGAACACAATGGCACTCCCACTAACCTTCTTGTAAACACAGGGCTCATCTTCGTTCTTGATGAAATCAAACTGTTTGATTATCTCATCAAAGCGAAGATTCCAACTCCGAGAAGCTTGCTTTAATCCATAAATGGATCTTTGCAGTTTACACACCATCCTAGCGTCATTGGTTGTGAAACCTCAGGTAGTGTCATATACACTTCCTCGCAGGGTTCCCGTTAAGGAAAGCTTGTTTTCACATCCATCCGCCAGATTTCGTAATCATGGTATCTTTGCAATAGCAAGCAAAATTCTAATGGATTTTAACATGGCAACAAAGTAGAAGGTTTCATCATAGTCAACTCCTTGTCTTTGCTTATAACCTTTTGCCACCAACCTAGCCTTGTAGGTGGTCACGTTACCGTCCATGTCGGTCTTTCTCTTAAAGACCCATTTACACCCTATGGGAACTATTCCCTCAGGCGGATCAACTAAGTTCCAAACTTGGTTGTCCTTCATGGATTCCATCTCAGAATTCATGGCCTCAAGCCATTTCTCTTTGTCGTGCCTTAATAGCACCTCCTCATATGTTCTAGGGTCCTCATCTTCCATGAGATACACGCCGGTGTACTATCGGGTCCACGGCGTTTCCTGGTGGATCTTCGAGGTGTTATTGTGTCTACGGTGAGGGATGGCGCCACATTTATATGTGGTGTCTCCTCTACTTCCATCAACGGAATTTGTTATCCGTAAGTGGTTCTCGAATTTCTTCAAGATCAATCTTACTCCCACCGACCTATCCGAATAAACTCTTTCTCCGAAGTGGCCGATCCCGGCAACAAACACCTTTTGTTCCTCGGGGTGGTAAAATTGGTATCCTCTAGTTTCTCTAGGATATCCCACAAATGACATTTGTCGGATCTCGGCCTCTAATTTGTCGGGCATCATCCGCTTCACATAAAATTTGGACAACCCCAAGGTTTAAGATATGCGATTTGGTTTCTTCTTGGCCCATACCTCGTATGGTGTAGAATCAACCGTCTTTGATGGAACTCGGTTCGAGTGTATAGGATGCGGTTTCTAGAGCATACCCCAAAACGATTTTGGAAGAAGCTGCATAGCTCATCATGGATCGCACCATGTCTAACAAGGTGCGGTTCCTCCTCTCGATTCACGCCATTCATCTGTGGCGTTCGGGAGGAGTCCATTCGAGTAGAATCCCATTCTCCTTCAAATAATCTTGAAACTCTCCATCTAGGTATTCTCCGCCTCGATCGGATCGAAGTGTTTTGATTTCCTTACCTAGTTGTTTCTCCACTTCACTTCTGAATTCTTAGAACTTTTCGAAGGCTTCAGATTTATACTTCATTAAGTATATATAACCATAGCGAGAATGGTCATCGATGAAAGTGATAAAATAAGAGTATCCTCCTTTGGCTTGAATTGACATTGGGCCACACACACATCGGTATGTATAAGCTCAAGCAATTCATTGGATCTTATCCTTTGCCACTAAAAGGTGACTTTGTCATCTTGCCAAGTAAACAAGCTTCAGCATGTATCAAATGATTCAGAATCGAATTGATCCAACATTCCATCTTTATGGAGTTTGGATATGCGATTCTTATTTATATGGCCAAGTCTACAATGCCATAAGTAGGATTCATTCAAGTCATTTGTTTTGGCTTTCTTGTTATTTATATTAAGTACGTCAACATTCATATCTAATATGTAAAGACCATTGCTAAGTATGCCAGTACCATAAAAGATTCCATCACGTGAAAAAGAACAACATTTATTCTCAAACGCGTAAAGAAAATCCATCAACATCTAATGCGAAAATAGAAATAATGCTCTTCGTAAAGAGCGGGAACAAAATAACGATTATTGAGTTCTAGTACTAGCCCACTCGGGCAATGAAAGAAAATAAACTCCTACGGCCTAGGTAGCAGCGAACACTTGCTCCATTTCCAACGCGTGGGTCCACCTCTCCTTTCTTCAGATCTCTAGCTCTTCTTAGTGCCTGCATATTCATACAAATATGAGAACCACAACCAGTATCTAATACCCGGTGGTTAGACTTAGAAGAAGTAATGTTGATCTCAATCATAAATATACCTGAATTCGAAGCATCGAATGCTTCTTCTTGGTACTCAAGAAGCCACTTGCTTGCGCTTCTCCTCCAATGTCCGGTCTCACCGCAATGGAAGCAAGCATCCTTGGATTTGTCTTTTGCTATCTTAGGCGTTGGCTTAGGTGCGACCTTCGCCTTCTTGGACTTTTTCTCTGGCTTTTGCCTTGCCCTTGCTTGAAGTGACCAAAGAACACTTGCTTTCCCTTCCCTACGGTGCCTCCAGCGATTTTCAACATGTTCAATAACTCCGCTGAGAGCAATCTATCTTGTTCATGTGATAGTTCATCACAAAGCTGCGAGAATGAGTCGGTAGAGATTGCGAGAATCAAGTCAATACTCAACTCTCGTTCCAACTTGTGGCCCAGACTTCCCAAGCCTCTCTATGTACCCGATCATTTTAAGCACGTGTGACCCCACAAAGATCCCGGATGCCATCTTACAACTAAACAGGGCCTTGAGACCTCGTACCTCTCGATCACGAGGCGAGAAGCATAAAGCTCCTTCAGGTGGACCATAATAGAGTAGGCGTCCATGGACTCATCTTTGTTTCTGCGATTCAGTGTCATAGAAGCAAGCATGATACATGTAGCATCGATCTTGTCGAAGCAGTGCTTGTTGTACTTCTCGACAACATCTGCGGCCCGAACCCTCGGCTGGGCTTTTCCGGTAGGGCCTCGTCCAAGACATAGCCAATCTTCTGCGTGCCTCAAAACGATTTTGAGGTTTCTTTCCCAATCGAGAAAATTAGTTTCAGTCAAGCTTGTTATCGATGATAAAACGAAGGTTCAATTTGTTTGACATTTTCTACAACAATAAATAAAAGATAGAATAAGTAAAAGCTCATGTATAAAACCTAAATTTGCACTAAGAAATTTATAAGGTTTTTACTCCCACTAACCAACTATTCCTATTGGCTTTCAAGAATTTAATTAATTCTTTAGTGGATGGAATCTATCTAGTTGACTCGATCCCGGCGTGGGCGATCGACCGGGTCAATTTCGAAGGTGGGTACTATTTACCGATCGAATCTTATTCGATTTCCATTGGTTGACTAGTCAACTCTTTGACAATTCACATCTACATGTGATAGCCACCCTTTGTCTCTAAAATCGAGACGGTCCCGGCGTGGGCCAATCACCGCAAGATTCTTAGTCGAGTCGTAACCCAAATATTCATGAGATCTCGTAACGATCATATCTCGATAATGACGATATACCCGTGGTAGGTCAACTCCCGGCGTGGGCGATCAGTTGGATCCGAACAAAGGCTCTTCACCGTCATTATAATATTGGGAGACAATTTTGGCTCGATTTTTGGTGTGGGAATAATTTTAAATTAATTCACTTAATTAGTTTGGTTTAATTATGGTCTCATCTACTATGTGCATATTACTACGATATCATATAAAGTAAAACATACACAACATTCCGCGCATAAAATAACCGGTATGATCATGGACTTTTTTTCTAGAGTGCGGTTTGAATACAAACTGAGCGAAACCGCGGGTCACAAACTAAGGTATCTGCAAACCGCCAATAGGATCTTTATTCTTTGACGCCAATGGGTTCTTTATTTCTCCTTGGTCTTGAACTTCTTGCTCCATTCTTGTTACATAATATTTAATTACACCCGCCGCACACGGGGGGACTCGAGGAATGGGATAAATGCAAAAGTAAACTAGGTCACGTTCTTCATAACGGCCTAGGACAATTTTCAAAAAAACAACATAAAGAAAACATTCCCATCTATCCTATTTGGTTGAGTCAGCGATCAATCGGATTCAATATAATCACATTATATCTACACATCTAATCCATACAATTTTATCTTATGAAAAAGATTAAATTCTAATTTTAACTACTACTACTCATGCGTCTTTATTTTATCACGTCAAATAATTAAATAACTTTTAATTAATTATATGACTTAACCGAAAATTAAAATTAACATTTAATTTTAAATCGATTTCAATTTTAATTAAATTTGAACTATTCAAAATAAAATTAAAATTATAAAGTCTCCTATTTGTTTCATTTCCAATATTAAATTTAGCTTAGGCACAGCACTTTCCAAAATCAAAATTTTGGAGTGGCTGCGCTAAGCTGTTCCAAATCAAATATTTGGAAAGGGCTGGCTCTCCAAATCAAATATTTGGAAGGCCAAATTATTTTAGTCTGGCACAGCCCACTTTCCAAAATCAAAATTTTGGAAGTGCTTGCGCTAAACTATTCCAAATCAAATATTTGGAAAGGCTGCAGCTTATCCCAAATCAAATATTTGGAAAGGCCAAATAATTTTGGTTTAGGCTCAGCCACTTTCCAAAATCAAAATTTTGGAAGTGGCTGCTTGAGCTTGCGCCATTCCAAATCAAATATTTGGAAAGGCTTGTGCCTATTCCAAATCAAAATTTGGAAAGGCCAATGTCCCATATGGTTTCCCGATGGTCCAAACTATTTGAACCATTGGTTGGCCATACGACACAACTAAACAAACGAGATATCTATGCACAATAAAATATCACAAACGAAAAGGGTTGATCTCCCCATTGGAAGAGGATAGCCGACGGACGGCAACCCTAGGGCTACCGCCGCCGCCGCCGCCGCCCCTTGAGGAGGGCGCCGCGCCGATCGGCCGACCCCAAGAACCTATATTTTTTTTTTTTTTTTTTTTTTTGTTTTAACGTTTAGTGATTTAAATCTTGCATCTATCGATTAAATACTACGCATTTAAATTATGCTTATTGCTTAAGCTCAAAGTCTGCATCGATACCACCATTAGAAATCACTAGTTTAACGCAAATGAATTTAAAATTTGATTTCCTTTTCTAGATCGTTCTTCGTTTAATGCAATAAACACGTTAAGTAGTTTGACGGTTATACCTTAGATGATCTACAAGATCGTCGCTTTGACCGCCAACGGAGAGTAGTTCAATCGCGCAAGCCGTCCACGCGTCCGGCCTCTATCGCTAAATCCACACGAACCCTCGCGGAATCCTCCTTGGATTGCTATCGGAAAAACTCCGGGCTCTTTAGACCGGACCTTTTCTTCCCTCACAAACTCACTATGGAGAGCTCTCTATTTTACACAAGAATTATGAACTCTTGCAATTGTGTTGTACAAAAGAGCTTGACACCCACTTCCTTTTATAGAGAGGTGGCGCCCCAAATTGAGTGTGGAGGAGAAGAAAACCTTTTCCAATCAAATAAGGAAAATCAATTAGATTGATTTATCTCTTTAATTATAATATTTTGTCAATATCATATATTGATTATAATTATCTTATTACCATAAATCTATTTTACTAAAATCAATTAATATCCTATATTAATATTATGGCAATATTTATTAATTAAAGTCACACAATCCAAGTGTATCTCATACACCCAAAAGTGGCGCCCTTTAGTCAATGAATTGACTTCCGGAATATTCTTTAATTAATATAATTTATATATAATTAATATCTTGTATTTTATTTATTCATAATAAATAAATACCACCATATTAATTTACCACTATAACCTTTATAGTCCGAGATAAACTTTCCTTATTTGGTTATCATCTATAACCGCATTTTAATCCGACTCGATGTTCATATGTGTGTGACCCGATAGGCTTCCGAATATGTTGGCCGTAGACACAAAGTGCAATTTACTAAAATGCCCTTCATACCTAACGATCACGGGATAGCGTCTAGCAACACACCGTGACCCCCCAATTATCGGAAGAGTCAAAAGCAATGACTACTACCTTTCATGTGAAGCAGTTACCGTGTAACTTACAATCCTATCGCTATAATAATATCCATACGATCGTATCTCGAGTGTCAATACATTGACGATCGTATCTTATAATCTGGATATCATGCTCTCTCGGAATAACACATTTACTCCCACTTTGCAAAGATTCTCGAGAGCTAGACATTCCTTATAAGAAGGCCATTTCGGATATTCAATCCCAATCATAGGATACGCGATTCCCGGACGACCAATCATGTATACTCCGCGATGCTTCAATATCATACCCAATCACTACCGCATGATCGCCCGTGGTTGGAGAAATCTCAATAGTGTCAAAGCATGACAATCCACACCGTGATGCCATGAAGACTCGGTCAAAAGGATAATTACACAACCGCCACATAGTGTGACACTTAATGTAAGTGGGTCGATCCTAACGTGCGCATTCTCTAATACACGTCCACGCACGGTCAAGTGTCCCTACACTTCGATAGACGAGATCTATCCCTACCTTCTAAAAGATAGAAGACATCCAATACGTGCTAGTCGCTTATACTATCAATGTCCCATTTGATAATATGTAAGACTAGAGACATTTAAGTACCAACCTTGTTATAGTGATTAGAGATCTCATCAACCATGATCACTATCATGGTTTCTCTATCACAGATTGATACTAGGGGACGTTACTATATATATATACAACAAATGATATGAAGACAAACAATATATATAATAACATAAGTGCTTTTATTAATCATAATAAAGTTATTACATGAACTAAATAGACTGTAAATGACCCGACCCGGTCGGATCCGGTCCGACCCGATTGGGTTTAGGACACCTTTCCAACACTTCCTGTGCCACAATAATATTATCAAAGGTTTGCCTGCCCGGGATGAACGCACTTTGGCTATTGTCTGCAATTTTGCCAATAATTAACCGGAGGCGGTTTGCAATAATTTCGTGATAATCTTTGCCGTAACATTTGTCAAAGCAATGGGCCGAAGCTGGGAGACTGATTGCAGGGGTTGGACTTTTGGAATTAAGGCGATGAAGGTGCGGTTCATAGACCGGTCAAAAGCACGGTCTCGAAAAGCCTTAAGAGCCCAAGCCGTAATGGAGGGGCCGAGCACACCCCAATTCTGTTGGTAAAAATTTGGTTGAAAACAATCGGGCCCGGGAGATTTATAAGCCCCCATATGAAAGATTGCTGCTTTCACTTCCACTACACTAACCGGACGATTTAATAAGTGCTTATCTGCATGATTTATCTCAAGCGCAAACAGGCCATGAGGGAGGGGAACCACATGCTCATCAGTGTATAAGTCAATGAAGAATTGGCGGACCATAGATTGAAGAGTCTCCTTATCAGAACTCCAGTTATCGTGGGCGTCTTTAAGATAGAAAATATTATTTTTACCTCGTCTGCGTTTGGTACGTAGAAAGGTGGAAGTACCGCGTGTTCCTTTCGCCATCTTCAATCCAATTTAATCGTGATTTCTGATGCCAATAAATTTCCTCCTGCAAAAGAATCTCTTCGTATTCATTGATTAAAGACTTGTTCAGGCTAGTCAGAAAATTCGAAGGAGCCTTGGAAAGTGCCAATTGAATTCCCGCAATTCTCACATTACATCGTTTCTTGCGATAAAAAATATTTCCAAAGACCGTGCGGTTCAAGATATCTACCTCTTACACCACATCTAATATTTCAAGATTACGAAACCTACCTCTACACCCAATTTTAATTCCAAAATTGAAAAAAAAAAAAAAAAAACCACTTAGAGTGACTCCAATGATAATCCCCAATTACACCATTCAAACACATCATTTTCCGTTTCAGTTACATTTTTTCAACACCCAAAAAATAATTTACTCCAATAAGCAACCTCTATACACCCCCTAAAAAAACTTTTCTCAATTTTACACAGATGCATACCTCAATTGGATGAACAGTGATTTCTCTTCTTCTTCTTCTACAGATTTCTCTTCTTCTTCTTCTACAGATTTCTCTTCTTCTACAACAAAGCTTCAATTTTGGATGTCAGAACTGTACTTCTAGGGATATACATCTTTTTTGGCACTAGATATACATCTTCTTTTTGGAGCTGCAATGAAAAAAAATTTGGCACTGAAACTGAAATGATTTTGTTGAGTGGGATGATAGAGAATTTATGTACTGTTCATATTAGTAGACACTTTATTTTTGAAGTGTGGCTTAATTTTATTTAGAGATATGGAGAGGTTTTGGGTGTTATTGTGGGCTTGAGGGTGGGTCAAGGCCTTTATATCAGATTTAGGGGGAGATAAATTCAGCCCATTGGGGTCACTCTTATACTAAACCCTTTTTACCACCACCAAAATTTTATATTGTCATTCCCCCCCTCCCCCTCAAAGTCTCAAAATTTACAAAATTCAACAAACCTCCCTCTTCCCTCTTCCCTCTCCCCCTTCCCCTTCCCCTTCCCCCTTCCCCCTTTTAAGTTAATACATGCCTCTCTTTTTTTTCCGGAAACCCCGTTTGCCGCTGTCAACCACCGGCACCTAACCACCATCATTGTACTCCTCTTCTCAGCCTCCCTTCCTTCCCTTCAACCACCGGCAGTTTCATCTCCGCTAAAAGTTGAAGACATTTTCCGGATTTGGATCTGAATTGCAGGTAGAAGAAACCAAACAGCAGGCACTGCTAAATTTTTTTATGAGCGAAGGCACTGCTAAATTATGGAGATTCTGGATTCAATAGCAATGGCGGAATTAGATCCTCCGTGTTCCCATTCCTGCCGCGTCGAATTATTATTATCACTGGCAAGCTTGTTCAATCAAGCACAAATGGCCATAAACCCCTCCTCGCCGCCCTTCCACCTCCACAACCATGACCTTCGGCGGCTTTTCAGCTCCGATACAGGTTTTTGTCGAGCATCCACCACCGGAAACCCTGCCCCAACCTGAACCCGCCACCAATACCAGTATACCACCCTGTCTGCCCCTCCTCCTCCCAAACCACCCGCCCATGCTGCTCCACTGGCGGAATCCGGCAATACTTTTTATATGGCCGATTCCGGCCAAAGCCAACTTCAACCAACACCTCCATTGATTCCATTGACTACTTCAATATACTTTTTGGTAAAATTAGGATTAATTTGTAATATAAAAAATTTGTGTGGAAATAGTATATATGTGTGGTATAAAGGTAGAAATTAGGGTGTAATAAAAGAATGAAAAACATAGAAATTTCATTGTAGTACAAAGGTAGATTTAAGTTTTAAGTGTAGTGTGATATACAGAGTGGTGCGGTGATGCAAATAAAGATCCCCAAAATAAACTGGAATAAATAAAAAAGTTTAGTACTACCTCCGTCCCAAAACGTAAGTCCATTTAAGTTTTTCCATACAGATTAAGAAAGTTGGTTAAAATGGTTATGTGTAATTAATTTTGATGAAAAAAATTTAAAATGACATTTGACTGTTATTAATACAGAGTAGTGACAAGTGGGTGATTAGATAATGAATGAGGAATAAAATGAGAAAAATGTAATAAATTCTTCATTGGGTATTAAAATCGACTTACATTATGAGACAAAACAAAAAACCTAAATGGACTTATATTTTGGGACGGAGGTTGACGATGTAAAAAACTGAACGTATCTACGTGGCACCTCTTTAGTGGCCCGACTTTAAGTCTGAGAGAGAAAGGCTGTTTAAAGGGTCGGATCTCAGGAGCCGAGCTAGCATAGCTGATCTCCCTAGCCTCTCGGGGTCGGCCCATGTCTAGGACCGACCTCCGAGCGATCTAGACACACACACTGTCCCGACCTCTGCCGGTCGGCTAATACTTGTGTTCAAACTTACCCATTTCCGACCTATAAGGTCAACCTAGGCTCCCTAGGTCCAAACCCCTTGCACACGCTCTTAATCAGATAATTATGGAAGGAATCCTGAGTCATAAAGGCTCCAATCTTTATCATTTAATAATTATTTGAACATCACAATTATCTCCTAATATCAAGGAGATTGATGCAAACTTTCCTTAGGGTTTCAATCTCACCGGCAGTATACCAGGTCAATTATAGTCTAGTATGGTGGTCAAGGTCGTTTTCCACGTGGATTGTGAGGTTACACACCAATTAGTTATTATTATATTGATCCGAATCGCAAGTTTGTTTAAATAACTAATATTTAACTACTAAAAGGTGTTCAAATGATAAAAGAAACTAACCAAGATGATTTATAGTTCAAGTTATCTCCCTTAGATTATTTGGAAATGATCAACCTACCGCCTTCCATTAGTGTTCTATTGTGTGAATGGTGCACTCCTAAACACGTGATTTCCCCTCATACGAGTGAATGAAATCACACTTTGCCTCATCCTTAGTTTAAGCACCTTAAACCTAATGACTTGACAAGATAAACACTTGAATGCATAATTCCCCGGATAAGGAACCGAATTCCGCTAGGGTCGATTCTACCTTCCGTTCTTCTTACCCTCGTCTCACAACTAACGTCTCCATTCGGTGTCTACTAGTTGTGTAGGTGCATACATTGGTTAATTACTCCAACATACACATTACCAATCAATGCAAACAAGAAGATTTTCAACACAATAGAAGCTAGCACCATAAACAATCACTTCCAAACAATAAAAAGGATTAACTATCATTACTATATCATCTTAGCTAGTATAAAGAACTAGCAATTACAACTACTAACAAGTTAAAGCTAGTATTCATAGTGATAAGAACAATTAGATCAAAGGAAAGATTAATAGATTACCAAATTTGAGTGATGAACTCGAAATGGAGTTTCATCTACTTCAATGTATTGATGAAGATAGAACACAAGCTAGTTGCCTTCTACATCCATTGAAAGCCTTGAGTTCTAAAATGATAGTTCTAAAATTTTTACAATGAATTTAAGTGTTAAATGGTGGAATTTTGGCTAAGGGAAGCCTTGAGGTGGAGGTGCCTTCAAGCTGCTGCAACAGATAGTTTTTTTGCTCTCTGCTGATGATGTCTTTTTTTCTTCCGTCTCAAATTAGCTTAAATTGCATTAATCCGCTTTTTCATGTAATTCGGCGCACGCCATAGTGTCCTCGGTGCATGCCGAGCTTAACAGGGTTGTTGAAATTTGACATCATAATTAATGCTCCTGCAATTATAGACTTTGATGTCTCGATACGCGCCGTAACATGTCTCGGCCTGCGCCGTGATTCACTCGGCTTACTCCGAGACCTCAATTTGTGTTGCCAATCAAACAGAATCAAGCTCAGAATTTCCTAACTCCATTAATCTCTCCAACTGTGACAGTAAGCTCGATCTAACTTGGATATTTTTACTCCACGCCCATGTAATTACTGCAAAATGCCAATACAAACATACCACGAGTAATTCCGACGATAGATTATAACTGATAAGCTCTAAAAAGATGATAAACTGTTGGATATTAGACGTGTCTACACAAAATAAACGTGATTCGTTTTATTGCAAAATTCACCACAATTGACGCGAAATATCACTATACACTAAAGAATTGGGGTAAAATACCGTGGAATTTGATCATCCGGTTGACATACATCAGAGATCAACTAATCATAATCATTTTCCTTAGGGAACACGTCAATCAGTGTCCACCATGGACACGTGATGCAAACTTTCCTAGGGTTCCAATCATACCGGCAGTGTACCGGGTCAATCGTAGTCTAGTACGGTGGTCAAGGTCGTATCCCACAAGGATGTGAGGCCAAACACCAATTAGTTATTATTATCTTGATCCGAATCGCAAGTTTGATTACAAAAGTAATAATTGACTACAAAAGTTGTTCAAACGATAAAAGAATCTAGCCAAGATGATTCATAGTTCAAGTTATCTCCCCTTAATTCCTTGGAAACGATCTACCTACCATCTTCCAATGGTATTTTAATGTGTGAATGGTGCATTCTAAACAAGTGATTTCCTCATAAATGAGTGAATGAAACCACACTTTGTCTCCTCCTTGGTCTAAGTACCTTAAACCTAATGAATTGACAAGATAAACACTTGAATGTAAACTTCCCGGATAAGGAACCGAATTCCACTGGGGTCGATTCTACCTTCCGTTCTTCTTACCCTCTTCTCACAACTAATGTCTCCATTCGGTTTCTACTAGTTGCGTAGGTGCATATGTAAGTTAATTACTCAAACATACACAATGACAATCGAAATTCACTGTTTAAATTCACTGCCGAAATTCACTGTCGAATTTCACTATATAATTTTCAAAATTCATTGTCGAAATTCACTGATTTTCGGAATTCACTGTCGAAATTCATTGATTTCGGGATTCACTGGTTTTCGGGATTCACTGTTTGTCCTTCTCGCTATAAAAATTATGCGCTTGTCCTTCTCCTATAAAAATATGTAGATGTCCTGTTACTTAAAAATATTCCAGATTGTATCCTTATCCCTAATTTTCCATTTATTTTAACATAAAATTTGCGTAGAACTTATATTTTATTCAATAAAACTTGTACATAATTTAGAGTTTTTTTTATTTTTACCGCTGGATGCTTGTACATAATTAGATTCTTATGCAACATATTTACGCTTATTTACGAATCTTCTGCAAGTGCTACGAGAAACTCAATAAATGGTCCATTTTTCATTACATAAACTAAATTGTCCGAGGGCATTTTTCAAGCGCCCCTCTCCACCATCTCCAATTGTTGAACTGATGAAGATGAAGGAACCTCATCTTCAATTAATGTCATTAATCACCATCAATTCAGCTTGATCACAGACCTATATAAACGCCCCTTTGCAAGAGTGGAATATACACTGAATTACAACACCAAAGAAATAGCATACATATTATTCTTCTGCATAATTCTATTCATGCATTAAGTGAAGAGAAAGCTGAAGCACTGTTAGAGTTCGCCGGAGTTCAGAATTTGTAGTACCACTATTCTGAAAGGTAATCTGAGAATTCCTGGGAGACAATTGCTGCAAACCGGGGTACATACCGGGGCAAATTTGTCTTAAGAAAAGAGTTCGTCTCGGCTCAGATCGTTGCATATCCTTTATCATTTTTTCCCGTACTTCTTTTTGTAATCTTTTCTTTGGATCAATAAAATTGTTGATTTTATTCGAATTGTTTATTTTAATTATACACGGACTATAACAGTTCATGAGGCTTTGAATATGTTATTACTAGAGAAAGAACCCCAGATTTCATATAGACGATTTTTGAAATCGTCAGAGGTAGTACTTGATTTATATAGGCTTCATTAAACCAATGCGGAAAAAAACAGATGCTAATGGTCATCAGAATTTGAAGTAGTAGAGATTGTAGTCAATTTATGTACCTTTTACAAGAAATGATAACAAAAATACAAATAACGTTAGTAGCAGCAAACACGTCTTTTTAGAACGGTTGAAGGTAACATTAACAAGCTGCACACTCAAGGAAGCACAACAGACAACAGCAAGTCTTTTTCTCTCATTGGCATTTGGTCGAACACACATGTAGCAGAAAGCAGTTAATACTTTGCAGATTCTATTGGCGTTAAATTAAGTTAGTTAGGCAGTTGATTAAGTTAATTAACCGTTCCCTCACCCTACTAAGTAGTAGTATTATATAAGGCTGTTCCAACACTTTGTAAACATCAGATTGAATAATCAAAGGTCTAATAATTGAAAGTTTCATTCTGTTCTTGCTTTCCCATATATGCATTTCCGGAACTTTTGTTCTTCATTCATTTTTTCATTCTTCCTTGTTCACTGTTTGCTTATCATGAAGAAAATTGCGATCCCTTGATCGAGGCTTGGGCTTTCAGTCCAAGGCTCGTAATAGTTGGTATGAAAAAACTTTCTTTTGAGTATCATATGATCTCTCTAAACGAAGAAAATCTGCAGTAATTTGGGAATTTAACCATGATAACAAAAGATGACATAAAGAAAGAAAATGGATAGGAATTTGCAGTTTGGGGAATTATAAGATTAATGAGATGATAAGAAAATGGATAGAAATAAGAAAACACAAAACCAAAGAGAAGATTATGAGATGAAGATAATGGTAGAACGGTCAGAAGAGGAGGATGAAGAACTTGAAAGATTGAATTCATCAGAATCTCTAAACCCTTTTGGAACGAGGGAGAATGACAGAAATATTTCATCAATTGAGTAGAAGGACAGTCTTTTGAAACTTTTGTATAAAGGACAAAACTATTTATCCACTGTCGAAATTCACTGTTTAAATTCACTGCCGAAATTCACTGTTGAATTTCACTATATAATTTTCAAAATTCATTGTCGAAATTCACTGATTTTCGGGATTCAGTGTCGAAATTCACTATCGAAATTCACTGATTTCGATTTATTTTATTCACCGATTTTCGGGATTCACCGTCATTCATCTCGCTATAAAAAAATATGCATTGTCTCTTCTCCTATAAAAATATGTATTGCTCCTGCTTCTTAAAAATATTCCAGATTGTGTCCTTATCCCTAATTTTCCATTTATTTTAACATAAAATTTGCGTAAAACTTATATTTTATTCAATAAAACTTGTACATAATTTAGAGTTTTTTTATTTTTACCGCTGGATGCTTGTACATAATTAGATTCTTATGCAACATATTTACGCTTATTTTCAGAATCTTCTGCAAGTGCTACGAGAAACTCAATAAATGGTACATTTTTTTTTTTTTTTCTAATTTTATTTTTAGACAAAGGAACTTTTATTATTATCAAGGCTTTATAGGCGCAAAACATAGTACAAAAAAAACCAATAAAGGCTGCAACCTTCTTTTTTTTTTTTTTTTTTTTGAGAACAAGGCTGCAACCTTCTTAAATGGTCCATTTTTCATTACATAAACTAATTGTCATTTATTTTTCCTACCAATAAATAGTTATAGTAATAAATAATGACAAAAGAGATACAGTGTGAATAATAGCATTATATACTGCATTTCTATTTTTATTATGGTAATAAGTAATGTATTATATGTATTACTATGAGGTAGCAATGATATGTTAGTACATTGAAAAACATAGGTTTTTTTTTCTTCCATAATCTGTCATAATGAAGGAGATACATATATGGGCCTTTTGAAGGCAACACAATGTTTTCACTAACACCACATCACACCGAAAACAATCGACCCGACGAAAATCGATTCTCAACTCGAATCAATTTTCAGCTGATTGATTGTCATAACCGACCGGCACTGTTGTGCCGAAAACAGTAGGTTCGATGTGAGGCCTTTAACAATAACGCATTTCATATACACACGGTTTACAGGTAGAGGTAGTACAGGCTAGATATATAAATGTGGGAGTATACACGATCCTAGTAAGATTCCCAAGCACGAGTTTCGGTGTGTGTTGATGTACGAGTAGTGAGTGAAGGTCTCATGGTTACTAATGCCGACTCGTCTGCTCCGGCTCTTAAAGCAGCCCTTCCGGCTTCCAAGAACCTCGCAACTGCATCCTCTGCGTATCGATTAGCTGCAGCCACCGTCATGTTTCTCCCGATGTCTGGATATGTGTTCAGAACACTGTCACCATTAAGCTGTGATGCAAGCTGGATCAACTCAATCTGGAATTCTGATAATTCAACATCTTCCTGTGGTCCTCTTGGCCGTAATGATTGCTTAACTTCTTGAAGTTTCTCTGAAACATTTACACAAACAGTTAACATGCATTCATCGGTTCAACTGCGTGCAATTGTGCGTACAAGTGTGTAATAGCACAATGTTGTGCAAGAAAGCCAAACCTGGACAATCTTCACGAGGAGTCTGACGAATGCGGAAATAATCCTCGAAAGTTCCAGCCCAAGCATCCCTTTTGGTCAGGTAATTTGATTTCAATTTGAAAAGTTTCTTTACAGTTGCTGGGATAGACGAGTGTTCAAACTGTGAATCTGGGGTTGGGCCATTAGGCTCATGGATCACTGCACGAGGCAAATTCAGTATGTGCTTAAACGGGCAAGAAAAAAGAATTTCAATAACACAAAAACAACAGCAAAAATAGATGCATTAGATTCTCTGCCAAAAACAATTCGTGCCAAATGCAACTCAAATGGATAACCTCAAGTCACATAACTACAAGTATCACCTTGAAATTCTACATATCATTCTGATGACCGATGTATAAACAATTATATCCCACCAAAAGTCCAAGGCTTCTACTTAAGACACCATTAACGCAAGAGAGTTAGCTTAAAAGCTAAGGATGCAATCAAACCATTCACCAGTTTATGGAGCTAGTTCAATGACTTTATGTAAATCAACTGAGACCTTAACATGTTCATATATGAACCTAGCCTAGCACAACTCTGCCAAATACAAACCTTTGGGCTCAATTTCTCAAAATAATAAGAATTTGTTAGCTACCCTTCATCCTACTGCTCAGTTAATGTATAATCTCCAAGTCCTCTTGTACTCTATCAAGATTAGTGATTTCTGGTAGAAAAGACTTCAGTAAACTGACACGATTAAGCTTATCTGCAAACCTAGTGAAGGCATTTGTCTAGCCAAGCATTTCAAACAAAATGATATAAAGAAAGTTAAACATTGAACCTGGCAAACATGTAACCAACACAGGAAGCACAATTTACATCAAAATACATGCAAAACATACCAGTGCCCCTATCAATCCAAGGTGAAATCAAGAATGTAGGCACACGAACACCCAAACGATCAAACCGGAAATACCAAGGATCCGGACCAATGATTCCATCAGGATTAGGCACCCCTTTGACAGGTGTTGGCACATGATCAAAGAACCCACCATGTTCATCATATGTAATCAACAAAGCCATCTCCTTCCATTGAGGACTAGCTCTTAATGTCTCATAAACCTCTTTAACAAACTTTTGACCTAAAGCTACATCATGTGATGGATGATCATCGTTTGCAGGTAAAAGATTAACATCAAAATACCTCTGTTCTATCACTGAATAATTAGGAAGTTTCCCCGATTTCGCGTGCAATTTGAACTTCAATGCATAGTTATGAAACTTAACTACATGCTTAAGCTTTCTTAAGCTCTTGAAGAATAGGGTTGCTGGGATGTTTTGGTAATAAATACCAAAACTGAGGCCATTCTCTTCTAAAGAATCAAAGATTGTTTTTTGAGGAAACCCATTAATTAAATCTTTCCTTACATTACTTGATGCTCCATGGGATGTAGCTGAATGGACATAAAACCTATTGGGCTGTGTAGACGCCGGAACCGAAGCAAACCACCGGTCAAAAACGGCGAACTCGTTGGCCAACTCAGTGTAAATCGGTAAAACTTCCGGTTTAAAGCCACTCATTACATTCTTCGACATGCCATCAACACCCATACTCTCAGCTTGCTGAACAAACCCATTCATCGGAGCAGGATCCGCATAAGTATCATTCGACCCGAATATCTGTTCCCGGATAGCTTGAATAGAGTGACCCGGGTCAGAATCAATAAAGAAAGCATCGTCGGTTACATAGACCTTATCCGATTCCGGGTCTGATGCATTGACCCGGTTAAATTCGGACCCGGTTAACCCATCAATATCCGGCCGGGTTCTCTTCAACCAACCCAAAACATGATCAAAAGAGCGATTTTCCATGACCAAAACGACAACAGTCTTGATGGGTCCATCAATTTTGTGCTTTTTATGAAAAGAGAAGGAAGATGAAGGAGAAGGAAGCAAAATTAAATAGAGGAAGAAAGATAAAATCAAGTGAATATACAGTGTCCGGGAGAACATCTTCCCGGCTGCCGGTGATGGGAGGAAAACAATATCGGTTTGTTTTGGTGGATAGAGTAGTGGAGAAGCCAAGAACAAGTATATGTAGCAATTGCAAGATAGGGAGATATTGAGGATTGAAAAGATAAAGAGAGATAGGGAATATGCGATTATATTAGGAGAATAATGGGAGTAGCGGTTTGTAAAATACAGCAATTTCCATGGAAAAGTAGTATACTATAAAGGGAGAGAGCATCAAGATGACGACAGACTTATCGGCAGAAAAGAAAGTAAAACAAACAATGACGACAAAATCAAATATTACTGGTAGGATTTGATTTTTGTGCCTTTAAGCGGCAGTTTTGAGTTGAGATTACTTGCAAGATTAACCTGCAATCGGCAGCAAAGGGGTAACTCGATAAGATTAGGAGATGATTAACGATATATGCATTAATTTTTTTAAATTAAAATTGTATATATCACTTCACAAGAAAATTGTATTCAAAACACATATATGATATATATTAATCAAACAATCTAAGCTTGGGTTGAAGTTTTTTTTGGTTTTTTATATATTAGTGGATATTAAAATATGATAAAAATAATTAAATTAATGATTAGAAAGTTAAAAAAAAAAATTTGGAAATTTGTGTTGATAAAAAAAAAGAGTAATGAAAGAAATTAAAATAAGGCAGTATAATGAATAAACTAATGTAAAAAAAATAATAATAAAGTAGATAACGTGAAATGATGAGAGATGATTTAATATTTTTTTATTTATAGTTGAAGAATTAATTGATGAGATAATTGTAAAAAAATAATTGATTATGTAATGTATAAAAAAACTCCCAAATGAAAAACCCAACTCAAAACAAACAAGGGCATTCCACAAAACAATTATCATACGCTAATCTGCCGATCTATTGCTGAGTTCTAATGATGGAGATAACCACTTGCTTGCTTAAGCAACGTGAGTCCTCCCATCTTTGACCGGCCTCTCTTTGTAATACCACATTATTTAATTATTTATTATGATATTGTAAAATTATTCTCTCTAGACTTTTCCTAATTCTTATTTTCGTAACATAAGTTATTATCGATGATTTTTCTCCCAACAAAAAGTAATCACATATCATAAAATGACTTAGTATCGAGTTTCTCTCAATAAAAATAAAAATCATATAAATATGTCGGAGCGTCCTTGTGGAGCCACCAGCGCCATAACCAGAGCCCCAAATCTCTATATTTAAGGAGCCAAAAAAAAAACTAATCCAATAATGTGTTTATTTAAACTTTTAGGATTTATTGAGTCTTCAGTCCAATGTCAAAAGTCATGGCAGATGCAACCTAAAATTATTTTTTATGTTATATTTAACAACAAGCATGACCATGAATAAAGAATTGATTGAGTTTTAAAATGTTTGTAATGTTTTTAGTTGTATTGGTTTTTTTTTTTGTTACTGTTAAGAAAAATAGAGAATGACACTAAAAAAATATTTGGGTTAGGGCCCTAAAATTGATAGGGGCTCCCTTGAATACGTCGCATCTAACGCAAATTGAGTAAGCGTCAACAAAGTGTCTTAGTTAAGTTTGGAGATCATCATCATGCAAAAATTACTCCCGACCATTTTAAAATTTGTTCTTGTTTATTATCAGTGTATAAAATATTCGTTATTAGCTCTCAAAACAAAATATTCGTTATTGTATTTCACTCAAATTATTTTCACAAAAGTAATGTGAACTAAAAAAACGTTGATTAAAGAAACTTTTGACCACAGAAGAAACATTGATTAACTCTATTTGTGGAGTTAGATTATGTAACTCAATCTGAAGAAATATGTTTCATTTTTTGTTCAGAGTGTGTTTTAAATTAATCCATATGTCCATACATTATTAATAGTTCGACGTGCGAAAGATCTATGACTGGCTTGGGACAGTATGTAAATATTATATTTATTGCCTTTATCGTTCTAATATAGTTTTGCTGCTAAACACTTCGTTGTACGACTGGCTTGGGACAGTATGTAAATATTAGATAGATCGTTTTTCAAAACAAAAAAAAAAATTAAAGGAGTTAGCAAACAAGAATCACCCTCCTTATAAAGACATGAAGGGTGCATTATGTATTATGAGACGAAAAATAAAAGAAAAATACACCACATCATAGGTTATCCACTTAAATAAAATGAATTTAAAAAACATGCAAGTGAGCCATTGCTCTAGCGGTAAAGACCCATTACCCTAGTGGTAAGAAAGACCATTTCCGGTGGTGGGGGCCGGGTTGAATCCCCCACCCTCCTTTCGTATCTGGAAAAAAAAAAAAAAAAAAAAAAAAAAAAAAAAAAAAGAAGAAAGAAAGTTGATAAACGCATAAGTGAATTATATATACATGTTCATTATTGATCAAAAATAGTTGGCTTCTAAAAAAATCACACAAAAACATATTATTATTATAAAAAAAAATTTGCATGTAAGTATTTTGTTCGTTTTTCAAATTATTCAAAGAAAACAGTTAAATTAAGTTGAAATAGAATATAATTTGTTAAAGATCAAGCGCTTACCGTTGTACTAAAACCAATTGGTGTCAGTAAAGGCGCTACCTCCCTCAAGTGTGGGCAATTTCTCCCAACACTTGCACAATTTTTTTTCTTAAAATAATGTTCCAACCATGGTTCGATCCTTTGACATCTGACTCTGATATCATGTTAAAGATCAATGCGCTAGTTATCTTAAAACCAATTGGTCTTGAAGAAAGCGCTACTTTATTTCTTATACATTAAGAGTGTGTTGGGACCATTACTTCACTCTTGAATTGAATGAAAAAAATTGTGCAAGTGTTGGCGAGATTGTCAACACTTGCGAGAGAAGATGTTGGGACAGATCGCCCACACTCTTAATGTATAAGAAATAAATTAGTGCCTTTACTGACACCAATTGGTTTTAGTACAACGGTAAACGTTTGATCTTTAACATAATTCAATTGTGATTACCGTGATGTCACATCACAACTTAGTACCTATGGGGATGATATAGACTTGCATAGCATAATTATAAGTAAGTATTAATTTAAGCTTTCAATCAATTTCTTTTCTTTGTGTTATACAAAGTCGTCGCGCCTCTTGGTGTATAAATAAAACACGTTGCCGTGGTTCTCACTTCACATTACTCCTTCTCTTCACCGGTACGTCATAATTCAAAGATTGGAAAACTATGTCACACTAGTATGAGACTTTAAATGCAAAGGTGCACCAATTTGGTACACTCAAACTCCATAACCACCTTTTGGTTCAAAAGGGGTACACATGAAAGACTGCATAGGTGAAGATTGCACTCCACGTCTCAATAGCACAGTTTCATCATATGATAAAACTATATAATCCATATATATCTTTATCGGTATAATTAAGGATGACAATTTCGATTAAACTTGGTGAATATCATCCCTACCCTACCAGTTAAGACTATCTCCAACAACAACCCTTTATATCACCCTCTAACTGTATCGTTCTCCGTTCCAGTTTCACCTTTTTAACACTTTATAAATTAATCTACTCCAACAAACACCCTTTATACAATCCTCTTAAAACATTTTTTTCCCTTCATCTTATATATAACAAACAAAATCATACGATGAACATCCAATATTTTTTTACTCTACTATTTTTCTTATTATTTTTTCCAGTATTTTAGTTACATTATTTTCATGTTTATAATCATACACGATATAATATAATATTTCAGAGAAAAAAAAAAGGCATTACGGCAAACAATGGAAAAGCACAAAAAGAAAAAGAAAAGAGTTTACTCTATCATGAACTCCAAATTGGAGTTAATTATGTAGAAATTTAAAGTTAGAGTGTGCATATAAAAGCATATCATTGTTGTAGACATCAAGTAGAGAATATATACTTTAAAGTATTGAAAGAGTGTGTCATTGGAGACAGTCTAAGCTCCGGGTATTTTAAAGGTGTGGATAGAGTGTGGATTTGACTTTTCAAAACCTGTCGTGTGTATTTTTAGAATCAAATTTTAGATTGAGAGGCAGATTGAATGAAGAAGAAATTTAAGTATAAATGTTGACTTTTAGAAACCTTATTTATTCGCTTGAGTTAAATTAATATCTTTCTTACTACTTTTGATAAATTTGCTCCGATTTCACTTACATTAGTGTGGTAACTGCTTTGCCCAAAAAATTGTTCTTGCGTCCAATATATTTATATTTAGAGTTGTTCGTCCATTTTCATTGTTCTTAATTATGACTTGATTTACATTAGGTGTTCTATTGATATTACAAAATATTTCGAGCACCATGATTATTAAAAACACCACATGTTTCTTGAGAAATAAACTTCCCTTGTATACGCGTTTTCTACTTTACATTAATGACACTCATAGGGACGATGAAGAGTAACGTTAACATCTGTTAGGAAAATATCATCGCAACGGAAGCGATTTATGGATCTAGATCTATGTGTATACGTAATAAAACATCAAATCTACATCTACAAGTGAGTTCAGTAGATCATACCTCTTGAATCTCTAAATTCAAGTTGAAGAACCACAAAGGATGATTTGTTGGGAGTAGATGTGATGAGCACCACAATCTTCCGTACGCGTGATCCAAGCAATTCCCGTGGAAGGAATCCTCGCTCGAACCCTCCGATATGCTACCCGGAAAAATCACCAAAGATTTATCCTTGCTATGGCCGAAATTTCCTCTTGCTTTTCTAAGTGAGAGTCGAAATTTATGTGTTTGTATGAGGCTTATAACTCTCTTTATATAGAAGAGTAAAAACTTAAATTTCCAAGGATTTTATTATTCCAATAAATAAATCCATAAATAAAAGATAATCTCATAATATTTTAGAACAAATCTAAAAAATAATATTTATCTTTATTTATTACCATAAATATTTATCCAATAAATATTTTATGCACATGTCTTTTAACACACAAGAAAACTAATTCCTTGTTAAAAAAACAACACATGTGGCGCCACTTTTATTATTGACCTAGTCAATATTAATTTTGGCATTACACAATAATTGGGCAAGATTATGGAAAATGTCTTTTCCACATATTTAATTATTTAGCCCAACTAATTTAATAGTCCACTAAACAATTAATTCACATATCGCTTTAATAAAGTCCAACATGAACTAAATTAATATTATTAGATTCGACGTCCGAGAATATCTATGCTATATTGTGAGGCACGTCGGGACCATGGACTAATAATCGCTGACTCCGATAAATCAAATAAATAATTATCGACGAATGTAATAATTATATTCGATAAATCAATCACGTGAATATGCCACCATAATCCCGTGATCGCACTCCTCCGATTATAAGATTATATTTATCTCCTCACGAAAAGTAATAAGCGTCCCACCGATATAATCATTTCATATGGATTAATCCTCCATAGATCGTGCTCATTCTAAATCGGGAAGTTACCGTTAACCCTTTTCGTAACATCTTGTCCTTACTTACCGTTAACCCCTAGTGATCAATAATTCAAATAACTCACCGGTAGCTAATCGCTGTAATATGAATCCCATGGATCGATCAATGTCTGTGGATTAACTCATAAGGAATCGACTATCTACTTCCATAAATGAAAGGAATGGATTCCGTATCTGTGATAACACGTACTACTCACTCAATCCAAAGACAATGCCAAGATGGGGTAATTCGGATCACGCACTCAAAGGCGTAATCCTTAACCGTCAAGTCAAACCTCATAATCGATTCAAGCGATGATTGTGATCACCTCGTGGATTAAGATATATCCATAATATGATCATCTAATGATTCGATAAGACTTCTCAATTACGGAATTATATTGAGAACTCGGATCAAATCGGTCCAAATTTCTATATGATATATCTATCATATATAAATGCCCCATTAGTTCCCTTAACCGAAAAGTCCGGATAAGACGATCACACCTATCGTGTTACGGGCGCATTAATAATACGTTAAAGCGAGACCCGATACTCTCGATTAACTTTACTATGGACTAATTGTATTTTAAGTACATCTTCACTAACTCAATCCTCCCGTGTATGTCTCATACACCGAGTTAAATGATTACATAAACGATATACTCGTGGTTTTCAGAAGTGTAAATACTATTGTCATATCGGTGATTATGAGAATAATAAATATGAATAATAACATCATTTCATTTATTAAATAAAACAATTACAAAATTGTCTTTCGGCATCACACCTAACAATCTCCCACTTGCACGAAAGCTTGTGATTAATTGTTTTAGAGCACACCCTATTATTTAAAATACAACAAACTATCACTCCCACTTGCTCTAAAGCAAATGAGACATGTCTCTAATACCTATAGTCTCCAAGTGTCGACTAAAAGCTTCAATCGACAAATGTCTTGGTGAATGGATCACAGGATTATCGGCGGAGGCGATTTTCTTGACGGAAATGTCCCCTCTATCGACAAAATCGTTGATCACCCAAAGATTTTCTCTCTATATGCTTCGACTTCATCAGTGCTTTGAGGTTCTCTGAGTTGGCAATGGCCCCATTGTTATCACAATAGAGAGTAATAGGATCTTCAAAGATTCGGGACAACGCCTAATCCGCCGATGAACTTTCTTAACCAAATCGCTTTTTAGTCGCCTCCGAGGCCGCTATGAACTCACTTCCATTGTTGAATCGGTTGTCTTTGGATTGCTTTTGGCTTCTCCATTCTATCAAGACCGCCACCAAGCGTAAACACCGAACCAGGTAGATTTAGAATCATCTCTCGCCTGATTGAAAATCGAATCGTGTACCCCGCTAGCTCCAAACTCCCACTCGAATAGACGAGCATATAATTTCTGGTTCTCTTCAAATATTTGATGAGATTCTTTACTGCTGTCCAGTGCGGTTGCCCTGGATTTGACTGAAAACGGCTGACTAATCCAACGCCGTAACAAATGTCAGGTCTCGTACACCTCATGGCATACATAAGACTACCAACAAATGAGGCATATGGCACTCTTCCCATAGCTTCAATCTCTTCAGGGGTTTGAGGCCCCGAGTCTTAGTAGAGGTACACGCCGTGACGGGTTGGTAGAAAACCTTTCTTTGCGTTTTCCATGCTGAAGCGTGCTAGCACCTTATCTATATAAGTTGCTTGGGACAGAGCCAACATCCTGTTCTTACGATCCCTTATAATTTGGATCCCTAGAACATAACTCGCTTCTCCCAAATCCTTCATTTGGAATTGCGTGGTCAACCAACTTTTTACGTCGGACATCATCCCTTATTGTTGCCAATTAGGAGTATGTCATCGACGTACAACACGAAATTACAACACTATCTTTGATAACCTTCTTGTAGACACAAGATTCAAAGAAAGTGTTGTTCAAATCATAAGACTTGATCGTGTGATCGAATCTATGATACCAGAAACGAGATGCTTGCTTCAAACCATAAATGGATCTAAGCAACTTGCACACCATGCTCTCGACCTTCTTCAATGAATCCTCTCGTTGTCTTGATATAGATTTCCTCGCCAAGAAAGCCGCTTAAAAACGTTGTCTTAACATCCATTTGCCGATCTCATAATCCGGACATGCGGCAATCGAAAGGAGGATGCGGATGGTTTTCATCATGGCCACAGTGAGAAGGTTTCCTCGTAGTCAATACCTCTCATTGTGTGTAACCTTTGGCTACCAAATGCTTTGAAGGTTTCGACCTTCCCATCCACTCCTCTCTTTCGCTTGTAGAGCCATTTACATCCAATGGGCCTTTCACCCCGAGGAAGTTCTACAAGTTTCCAGATCGAGTTAGAGTACATTGACTCCATCTCTTGATTCATAGCGTCAATCCATTTATCCTTATCATGATCCAAAGCCAGGCCTTCTTATAGGTCAAAGGATCATCTTCCACCTATCGAGGCGACTACATTAGCCTCTAAATCCATGCCGTATCGAGCCGGTGGCGAACCACTCTCGCAATGACGTCTGGGTGGAACAGAACGCCGGAAGTGATCATGTATCATTCGTGTTGTTTATAGGGACATCGCAGCCCACAATAGGTCCGATGTTATCGGAGAGTAATTCCTCTAGTACAATTTTACTTCGAGTTCTGTGGTCTTTCATATAACTTTCCTCCAAAACGTAGCGTTAGTCGAGACTAGCACTTTGTTATCTTCCGGATCGTAAAATAGACCACCACGTACCTTTTGGATAGCCTACAAATAGACATACTTTCGTGACGTGATTGTAGCTTGGTAGTCTTGTCCATCGCCAGATGTGCGTGACAACCCCATATCGCGAAAGTGACGCGTGCTTTCGCGATGTCGCGACCACATTTCAATGGGTGTCTTTTCGACAGACTTGGACGGATAATCGCATTCAAAATGTAGACCGCTTCTAAAGCATAACCCCAAAAGGATATAGGTAGTGAGGCGTAGCTCATCATTGATCTTACCATGTTGATCAATGTCCTGCTTTCTCCTCTCAAAGAACTCCATTCTGCACGAGGTGTCCTAGGCGCCGAACGTTGGAAACAAATCCCATTTTCAGCCAAGTAGTCAATGAACTCGAGATCTAAATACTCACCTCCACGATCCGAGCGGAGGCATTTCAATGACTTGCCTAGTTGCCTTTTCGCTTCGCTTGGAACTCCTTGAACTTTCCAAAGCCTCGGATTTCTATGCAGTGAGATAAACATAACCGAATCTCGAGTAGTCATCAATGAAAGTCACGAAATACTCAGATCCGCCTCTCTAGCTTGTACGCTCATCGGACCACAAAGGTCCGAATGCACTAAGTCTAGAGTTCCTGTGGGCCCTTTTACCCTTTGATGAGAAGGGACGCTTAGTCATTTTTCCTCCAGGCAACACTCGCAGACAGCAAGTGTGTCAACAGATGACTCACCTAAGGCATGAGCCTTTTCTAGTCTTTTGAGTCTTTCCAAGGAAATATGGCCGAGCCTTAGATGCCACAAGTATGTTTTATCTTCTTTTATTTGAGAAACTTTCGCTTTTAGCAGATCTTTGATGAGCGGTTTTAAACATTTCGAATTAAGTAGGGAGCTTTATGTGGTTTTACAAAATATAAACCATTTTCATTCAGTAGTTGAACATAATTCAAAACCATTTTTTGAAATAACAAATTCACCATTCATAAATGAAATGTAAAATGATTGTTCAACCAAGGCGAGAATAAGAAATCAAATTTCTCCTGAAATTGGGAATAAAATAAACATTGTCTAAATGTAAAATTCTATTATTGAAATGCAAATCCACAGCTCCCCCATCGCTTTAGCCGAAATGAGCGCCCAAAGGCTCACTCGCATCACTTGAGAACCCTCTTCCACTCCTCATCATAAGAACTAAGAATCAGCAATGAAGAACATACATGGTTAGTAGCTCCAGATCAAGTATCCAATTGGACACATCTTTAGCTACATTAAAAGATTCCAAGAATAGTAATTCTAAATTACCTTTCTTATCTTTTCCAAATGACACTTTGACTTTGCCATCTTTCACATCACGAAGATATTCTCGACAATGGTGTCTCCAATGTCCTACCTCCTTACAAGAAAAGCATTTGCCCTTGGGCTTGGCCTCGCGCTTTTCTTGGCTTTCTTCCTCTTTTTCTTCATTGGGTTGGGCACAGTGCAACATTTCCTTCTTCTTCGGTTTTGCCTTAGGCTTGTTTGAAGACTTAGCTTCGGCCATATTGGCTTCAGCTTTCTTATCCCCTACTTGGGCTTTATCTTTCGATAGTAGGCCCTCGTAGATTGTCAGCTCATTCAATATCTGTGTCATGGATAATTCATATTTGCCCATCGATACTGAGTTTTGAACGGGATAAACTCAGGAGTCAACGATTCCAAAATCATTGATACTTGAGTTGCCTCATCAAACTTTGATCCATGAATACCGGCGTCGTTGAAGTAACTGATCATATTCAAAACATGACCATTCACCGCTTGACCCTTCTTCGCTTTAGCGTGTTAACGTACCAACCTGATGGCATCGTGGTCTTGCTTGGTTGCTAGGTGATCCAAACATCGTAGTAAGTTTCGCATGATTTCTCCCGCACTCAAACTCCTCAATCTGGGTCCTAATGACCTCTCGACATCGCCGCTTAGGATGAGCCCACGAGCCCGGTTGTCGGCTTCGATCCAAATGATTACGCTGCTCGATCTCGGCTTTACCAGTGTTTTTGGATCGCCAAAGAGGGCATTCCGAAGTGAGTACGTGTTGCACATTCTCATATGTGAGTACCACGCTTAAGTTACTCTTCCATTTCTTAAAGTTGTTTCCCGTTAATTTTTCGTGACAAGAAAGGTAAATTTGAGTAGACATTTTTGGCCGAAAATAAAATGACATACATTAATTCAAGTTTAACACTACTATATAAATTTATTTTTAGGAATTGTAAACTAAAATTAAGTCTACTCTACCATTCCAAGGTTTTAACCCAGCATCTCAATGCCGCCAGTAGGGTAGGTCAAAGAGATGAGACGGTTAAATCAATGAATAACTTGTGAGAATCGACATCCCACGAGAATCGAACATCCCTTTATTCATTGACTACCTTCCTTTTTTAGCCTAGGTATTACCAAAAATACCTTTGATGAGTGTGACCTACTATATCGATCTCTTAGGTACGCCCGAGTGTGCCGTCGTAGGATAGTCGGTGACCCGACGAGTACCCGTAAATCCTATCCTTTCGAGACCAAGCCATGAATGTTGATAGGGGTGAACACCATCCGTAGGGGGACGAAATCAAAGCGCCATGAGCGAGGCGCCACCTTCTCTCACTTACTTGCATCTATAGTAGAGACCGTGGGGTTGGTGTCGACTTCCCCGCTCCCACTCAATATTTTGGAAGTGGTGGTGGGTTAACTAACCACGCTTTTTTTTATGTTAACATAAAAGTACATAAAATCAAGGATTCGAATGGTGTCGGTGACGTGGCAAGCCTACCCGTCCTATTCGTTGGAACATATGTGATGATCGGACGAAAATCGGGTCAAGAGAGCCGTTTGAGATGTGAAGGAATCACCCCTCCGTTCTCCGGTGTGGCTTAGTCTTGCCGGACCCCGCGGCATACATCACACTAGGAGGGTTAAGTCGGTCGAGCCAAGCTCGATTGACCACCCAACCTATAAAGCGAACCGCTTTTATCCAAGATTTATTGTTCTTTTACCATCACTCAATCTCGTAGACACTACTTAATCGAAAACGTGATCTCGTTGGAGCTTTAAGGCGGTTCACCGAGAACACACACCGAAAGGCTAACGATTTCATAACCCGTCCTCGGATCTTTTAATTAGTTACTAAATTAATTAATTACCACGTATTAATTAAATTTCAACTAATTACGCGAGTTTGTATACATGCCTATTTTAATTACCAAAATTAAAATTCTACATGTATGCATGGAGTGGATTTATGATATGAATGCATGTCATGGCAATTCCGATTTTATGTCTATTTTATGATCAAACACATAAAAAATAAATTGCGGAAAAATTAAACACCGAGATGGATTGTTGGTACCCCCGTATCTAATCTATTCTAGGAAAGCAGTAAATTACATAATCTATGTCTTCGAGTCTCGATCTTCGATGTTGATCTTGAAACGAACCACGAACGACGAGGAGAGAAGGCCGTAATATACCAATATATTGAAAAATATATCTATATTAACAAATTGTTTTATTAAAAAAACTTTTTTTTTTTTTTTAATTTAATTATTCACGGCAGCAGTAAAACACTAAAAGCTGATTGGATTTTTTTTTTTTTTTTTTTTTTTTTTTTTTTTGACCTATCGGCCAATCCATGCAAAAGAAAAAAAAATTAGCTGACAGCCCTAAAATTGACGCAGCCGCAAAAAAAAAAATTTTGTGCCGTGACCTAATGTAAAAACAAAAACAGGTTCTTGCATCTACAATCCCAAAATTTGTGCCGCATGCAACAAAAATTTGCCGCCGATAAAAAAAAAAATTAATTAAACAATTCGCCTCCTCCTTTTTACCTTCCATTGATCTTGACCACGATCTTCAACACATCATCTTCGCTGCCTCAACCCGGATCAAAAATAAAATTAAAGATGCTACTTTTACATATAAATTTGAAAATTGACATAAATAAAATACAATTCCTATCTTCAATTGTTACTAAACAAAAGAATTACAATGGATCTAACGAGTAAACAATACCAACCCCAATCCATCTCTTCACCAAGACAATCATAATCATAAAAAAATTGATACATGCGTCGGCCCCCTTTTTTTTTTTTTAAAAAAAATTGGGACTTAAAAAAAAACTACATGTTACCACTCCTAGATCTAATATTTTATACGTATAAATATAGATCACCATGCGGCCGATACCATCATTAGGAAAATATCATCGCAACGGAGGCGATTTATGGATCTAGATCTATGTGTATACGTAATAAAACATCAAATCTACATCTACAAGTGAGTTCAGATCATACCTCTTGAATCTCTAAATTCAAGTTGAAGAACCACAAAGGATGATTTGTTGGGAGTAGATGTGATGAGCACCACGATCTTCCGTGACGCGTGTGATCCAAGCAATTCCCGGTGGAAAGGAATCCTCGACTCGAACCCTCCGATATCTACCCGGAAAAATCACCAAAGATTTATCCTTGCTATGGCCGAAATTTCCTCTTGCTTTTCTAAGTGAGAGTCGAAATTTATGTGTTTGTAGAGGCTTGAGAAGAACTCTCTTTATATAGAAGAGTAAAACTTAAATTTCCCAAGGATTTTATTATTCCAATAAATAAATCCATAAATAAAAGATAATCTCATAATATTTTAGAACAAATCTAAAAATAATATTTATCTTTATTTATTACCATAAATATTTATCCAATAAATATTTTATGCACATGTCTTTTAACACACAAGAAAACTAATTCCTTGTTAAAAAAGAACACATGTGGCGCCACTTTTATTATTATTGACAGTCAATATTAATTTTAATTACACAATAATTGGGCAAGATTATGGAAAATGTCTTTTCCACATATTTAATTATTTAGCCCAACTAATTTAATAAATTCACTAAACAATTAATTCACATATCGCTTTTAATAAAGTCCAACATGAACTAAATTAATATTATTAGGATTCGACGTCCGAGAATATCTATGCTTATATTAGGAGGCACGTCGGGGACCATGGACTAATAATCGTGGCTCCGATAAATCAAATAAATAATTATCTCGACGAATGTAATAATTATATTCGATAAATCAATCACAGAAATATGCCACCATAATCCCGTGATCGCACTCCTCCGATTATAAGATTATATTTATCTCCTCACGAAAAAGTAATAAGCGTCCATCGATATAATCATTTCATATGGATTAATCCTCCATAGATCGCTCATTCTAAATCGGGAAGTTACCGTTAACCCTTTTCGTAACATCTTGTCCTTACTTACCGTTAACCCCTAGTGATCAATAATTCAAATAACTCACCGGTAGCTAATCGCTGTAATATGAATCCCATGGATCGATCAATGTCTGGATTAACTCATAAGGAATCGCTTATCTACTTCCATAAATGAAAGGAATGGATTCCGTGATCTGTGATAACACGTACTACTCACTCAATCCAAGACAATGCCAAGATGGGGTAATTCGATCACACGCTGACTCAATAATCCTTAACCGTCAAGTCAAACCTCATACACGATTCAAGCGAATGATCGTGATCACCTCGTGATTAAGATATATCCATAATATGATCATCTAATGATTCGATAAGACTTCTCAATTACGGAATTATATTGAGAACTCGGATCAAATCGGTCCAAATTTCTATATGATATATCTATCATATATAAATGCCCCATTAGGTTCCCCTTAACCGAAAGTCCGGATAAGACGATCACACCTATCGTGTTATGGGCGCATTAATAAGTGCGTTAAAGGGAGACCGATACTCTCGATTAACTTTACTATGGACTAATTGTATTTTAAGTACATCTTCACTAACTCAATCCTCCCGTGTATGTCTCATACACTGAGTTAAGTGATTACATAAACGATATACTCAGGGTTTTCTGTAGTGTAAATACTATTGTCATATCGGTGATTATGAGAATAATAAATATGAATAATAACATCATTTCATTTATTAAATAAAACAATTACAAAAATTGTCTTTCGGGCATCACACCTAACAACATCAATGATGTTAATTTGTATAACAAACATCAAGCACGGTGACGTTTTTGTTAGAGAAATCTTTAACATAAGTGTTAAAAATAATTTTGTGGTACCTTTTAGTAATAAAATTTATTAAAAATATGTATTGTGCGGGGCATTTTTGCGATGACAATAAAACTCCATTCCTCATTATATGTGGAGTTTTTTGGGTTGTTTTAGATACTAGTGGATTGTAAAATATAATAAAAATGATTGAAGTAATGATTATAGAGTTAAAGATGTTTTTTTAAAATTTTTGTAGATAAAGAAATGATTGATGAGATAAATTGAAATAAAGTCGTATAATGAATAAAATAATTGTAAAAAAGATAATAAAGTGAAATGATGAAAGATGATTAAATATTTTTTTATATGTAGTTAAAGAAATGATTGGTAAGAGAGTTGTAAGAAATGATATGTGAAGTGATATAAAAAAACTCCAAACAAAACAAACACAAGCACGTGGATATCCGCATAGGGAGGATATGAGTTTTAATTTTTTTTACCCGCATGGGTAGTGAGGTGGGTATGGGTAAAAAAAAATTATGGGTAGCTATGATGCACCGATCTGGTCGCCGTGCTCCGTGTCCGACACAAGACGCGACACGACACGCTCTGACACTGTGTCCGACACGTGTCGGATGATTAAATTAATATTATTTAAAATTTAAATATCCGACACACTGTCGATACTCCCCGAGACGGCACCGAAACTCATGAACCGAATTTTTTAATTTTTTTTTTTAATTTAAGTTTTCTTCAATGGAAACGTTAAAATACACGGTTTTCATTTCTATAATAATTAAATAAATAATACGTCGTATCAAGTTTATATGATTTTTTGTTGATAAACAATCATTTTTACGATTTGTAATATTTTGAAGGTCAATTACAATTTCCTTTGGCACCGTATAAAGGTCGAATATCTATTCTAGATATTCATAGAGTTTATGTAATACCTATCTTATTTTGTCTAGTTTTTTCAGATGTTTACGATTTTTTTTGATAAATTGAATTTTATTTACGTTATATATATATATATATATATATATATATATATATATATATATATATATATATATATATATGTGTATTTAAGGAGGAAAATCTGATTATTATAATTAAGGAAGATAATAAGATCTTTATCTTTTTTGATTTGATAAATCTGATTTTTTATGATAAAGGAAGATAATAAGATCTTTATCTTTTTTTTTTGATTTGGTAAATCTGATTTTTTTATGATAAAGGAAGATAATAAGATCTTTATCCTTTTTGGGATTTGTTATTTAAGGAAAATAAATCCCCACAATTCTTATAACCTAATAGAAATCAAATTTCTCCACCTCCTAAATTGTGTTCTGCGTGTGTGGGCAAGAAATTAGGGCTGAGGGATTTTTCATCAATTGCTAAGTCGATTCTCAACGGTTTTCAGATCAGAGTAGAGCGCCGGAATCGTTGTGAAGAAGGCAACGTTTTGATTGCAGAAAGTTGAAGCTCTGATAAGAGAAAGATCGGTTTTAGCTGTTGTTTTTCTGAGTTTTTGCTATGTTGGAATAAGCTTGCTAAAGGTAAGAAGCTCTTCCTACAATCTAATTGTGGTTTAGAGTACAATAGATCATGTTTTGGTTGCATATTGTATCAAGTTTTAAGTTTAGATGATGTTTAAGGATTAAGTTTTGTTTCGGATCTTAAAAGACATGTTTTTTCTACTGTTTTTCTGCTATAATTCATGTGCAAGATGTTTTGAAAAGGAGTTGAGATCGTTAAGGGTTGAAAAACAGGTTTTAGGGATTTTTCTGCGTAGGATACGTACGAATTGGCTAGCAATGCGCACGCATTCCTCGATCTGAGATTGCTTAGATTAAGTGGAGCGGAGTTCAATGCGTCGCGCATTCCGGAGTAATCTTGCACGCATTGCCCCGATTTTCTATGTAATGTTGTTTTAAGCTATGTTTTGAATTTTAAACCTTAATTCATGATTAAATAGCACTAATTAAATATGAACAAGCCCTCGATTGAGTTTACGATTCGTTCGGTTAAAACACCGAATGTACTTCTTAAAGGGAGTTGAAGTTCGGATCCGTCGGAAGGGCTTATATATATATATATATATATATATATATATATATATATATATATATATATATATGTCGTGTCCTTAAATTTTGGAATTAAGCCGTATCGCGAGTGTCCGTGTAATTGTCGTAGATGCGAAGTGTCCGTGTATGTCGTGTGTCAGGCAACATGATAATACGCCGTGCTCGTTTTTATATGTTTTTGTTGATAAATAATCATTTTTGATTTGTAATATTATAAAGCCAATCACAATTTCTTTGCATGCAGATAAAAGGTCGAATATCTATTCTAGATATTTATAGAGTTTATGTAATACCTATCTTATTCATAGCATTTGGATATTGGATAGTGCTAAATCCGTACCCACTCATACCCATCGACATTCCTAAGAGTAATCTCCGAATGTGAACACACTATTTTAAAATTTCTCAAAAAAATACACAAAACTTCAATCTCAACAATTCGTGACTCGGCTTCGAAACAATTCGTGACTCAAAGTAAATCATCTAGTTGGCTCTGAATCGGGGCAAACGCGAATTGGGGTTAACTCAAGCCTTTTTTTTTTTTTTTTTTTTTTTTTTTTTTGTGGTAATTATGGAGGGCTAGGAATGAAGGTGTCTTCCAAAATAGCCACCCTTCCATCGCTGATATCCTACAAAGGGCCTTGAACCACTGGCATTCGGTGCAGGCCTCCTTCTCCTCTGATGAAGGTGACCCAGTCTCTCCTCCATTGGAAGCTCTCTCACCGGATTCCACTTCTGTCCGGCAGCCCCTCTCAACGATTTGCTTGATGGATGCAGCCTGGGATAAGAACTCGAAGTCTGGAGGAACATGGCAAGTATTGGTAAAAGATAACTCCATATTGGAAAGGGGGGTGGGGGGGTCGTTCATTTCTAGAGCTCCATCGGCGGCAGTGGCGGAAGCCATGGCAGTAAGGTCGGCTCTTATGCTAGTCAAGGAGAAAAGATGGGATGACATACTGATCCTTTCAAATTCTCAACCGATTGTTAATGTGATTAATCACTCTGGACCTAGCGGGCCGAACATTAGTGTTTTAATTGCATACATTTGGGTTTTATTGGAAGTTTGTAGAGGTTCGAGAGTTGAGTATGTTAATCAAGCCAAGAATTCTGCTAGTCATGAATTGACCCGCTTTGTTAAAAATGTAAGGAGTGGAGTGTTTTGGGATTCATCCTTTCCTTGGTGGTTTCTTCAAGCCGTGAATGATAATGTAACTTAGTTTACTGTTAATGAAATTTCCTTTGTGAGAAAAAAAAAAAAAAAAAAAGCTTATTTTATGTTTATCTTGTGCACTTTACAATGCAGTTTTTTGTGCCAATATATGTATATATAGATTTGCGCTCTCAAGTTTTTTTTAACCATAGCACTTGAGAAGGTAGGATTATCTGTGGATCACATGTGATTACAAAGACAAACGCAGAAACAGATTCAGAACAACTTCAAACACACAACTGGTCAACAAACCAAACCAAAAACACATATTGATAAGGGTGGATAGAGCGTGTCTACTGTGCAAGATTACAAAGGAGCTTTTGCCCCAACATTCCCAAGGTCTCCAAAGAGCGCCACCCTTAAAGAGGACTCTCTGGGTCTCACCGAAGATAATTTTCTTTTTAACCTAAGACATATCTCGCATATGGTCCATCCGTCCTACAACTGTATAATCAAAACAACCGTACACTCCTTTATGGATTCTCTACCTACCACTATGCAACTCCCTGCAAAGCTCTTATGGATGTATCCAACATTGGGCAATGTATGATCTCTCGTCCCTAGATAGAGAACTACATTTGACTTAATCCCTCAAAGCTAGAAAACCATAAACCTCTATGATTTAAGAGAGAAAGCCTTGTTTTTCCTTTACTTTCTCCTTTGACCCAAAGTCAACTTGGCAAAACCCCTCCCTTTTTAAGTCAAGGTTGCTTTACAAACACAATTTTGGGCATTCGTAACAGATTTCCTAATGATTCATTATTCTTGAAGATAAAATCTACGTATAATCTACAAAATCAGCTCTATCAGAACACATCCAGCATCTTTCCTTTTGAAACTGGAAACTGACACTCTATACCTTTATGCCTCAGCCTTTGCCATATCACCAAGGCCTTATTAGCAGAATGACCTTTGTCAAAACACTTCATGGACCATCTATGCATGAATTTGTATTTCTAATTCAGTATTGAAACAAAATTCTCATATTTGTTAGACAAAACGGCTACCATCTACTTTCATACCTGTATTGTAGCTTACTAGCATTTGTACAAGCAATTTCCATGAAGCTACATTAACTGGATACGTATGATCTGATAAGTCAGCAAAATGCAGCTGAAGAGTAATTCACATGAACTAAGAGCAAAAGCTCATTAGCTCCATCAACGCAACCACAACTCATAAAAACTACTACCTAAAGATAACTTAGCACATGGTGAAGTTGATAACCTTTCTTGCCAACTCACACAAACTTGATGCAGCACAACACAAACACCAGTTTAGAGCAGATTTAACTTAGCCGTGATGCATCAATATAACAGACTTGTAACTACAAAGTTTAGCTAGATACTTTCGTCTTAGTACTTATCACTAGCTTAGCTGGAGTAGATTATATAAAAGGAAGCTCTGTAAAGTGCAGTTACAGACTTTTAGAAAAGTTTCTACAAGTTCTATCCTTCATTTTCAGTTTATGCTTCTATCTTTCTTCAAGGTGCTTGCCTAGGTGCACCTAGGCGAGGGTCAAGGTCTTAGCGCCTAGAAGGTAGCAAGGAGGGTCGCCGCCTGGCTTCTATTTTTCAACTTTTCAATGATCGCCCAGCACTAGGCGAGCCTAGGCAATGCGTAGGCGACCAAGTCAACCAGGGTTCACCCAGGGTTTGCCTATCACTTTGACACATGATCACAGTGGTCTTATTACCCGGTTATCAAATTAATATGGGAAATGGAATCAGAGTAGAGTACCCCAACTAATTGAAGGCATCATCATCAATCACCACAGCTGATTACACAGGTTTTACAAGCTCAGAAGCCAACAAAAAAAATGGGAGAACAATAAATATCTTCTTGATCTAAAGCATGGAAAATCTATATGGAGGAAATCAAATACAAAAAAGATAAACCAAGTGAACTGCAAAAATTATTTACAACACATTTAACTTTGATTAAGCAGTTGTATACGAAAAGGAAGAAGTCAGAACACAGACAATTCAAGGAAATCACATACCAAAATGAAAGAAAGAAATTAAATTACAAAACATATGATAGAAAGTAGAAACTACCGTTTGCTGTCATAATCGGTGACTTCAGAATATGTAACGGATCGAGAACCCTGCACAATAGACCGTCCAATCGAATTGATCCAGTCCTCTTTCTCCTTCTCGGAATCGGCAACAAAGTACATAGTATCGCTGCTAGTGGAGAGCTCGAAAGCGTAAGGTTTATTGATCGTATCGTCGGCACCTCTAACAGTAAGGCAATCGGGGACAGAGATCACGCCGCGAGGAATGGATTCCGGAGAGGATGAATCGTAGTCGTCTCTAAACCATAACAGCTTGCCTTGCTTGAGAACGAACCATCGCCGACGCCAGGTTTTGATGTACTCACCTTGCTTAGTAAGCCAACCGGAGCGTTCAGGGTTGGACCAGAAACTGATTCCGGTGTAGTCGGAGGGATCCGGGTTGGCTCCGGTCACCGATCGCCACAAGCTTTCCATTGGTGGCGGCAGGGGTTGGAGGATTTAGACACAGAGGCTATCAGCTCGAGTTGTGAGCTCCCTGTTCGTTTAAAAAAAGTGTTAACTAACATTTTAAACATTCTTGTCTTGTCCGATTGAATCATCTTGTTAACTGCTCTCGTGATTGAAAAAAATTGAGCCCAAAGTCCCATTATTTAGTTGGACTTCATAACGACACCACATTCAATCTATTACTGGGTACTACGATTAAAAATTCGACATTTTCAAAATTGAAATTATATATGAAATTTGATTTTAGTAGGGTTGAAAACAGATTTCAACATCATTAAAGTAGAAATTTGCATGAAATGTGGTAATCCAAATAGATCGATGATTATGTCATCAATAAAGGAAAATATTTGTGTGGAGAATGGATTTGTCGTGAAAAGACTACAGGATTTAAACGATCGAACATTAAGAAACAATGCATACCTAAGCTTTAAATACATAATGAAATTACATTGTTAGTTCATCTTCACAGAAGTAAAAAGACACTCGGTTCACATTAATTTCATATAAGTCACACGAAGTTTCATCACGTGTAGAGACACCAAACAAATATTCCCCATTAACAATGCCTTGTTCAGTTTTCATGAACGATTTAAATCGAATATCACGTGTTAGTGATTTAATTTGTAACATGTTGTCAGCACATACTTTTTTGTTGAGGGAAGTAGATCAAATGGATTTAACTTGACTTCTCAATTCAAAGGTAATGCTGTCGCTCCAATGTCTTTCTTCATTTACCACTAATTTTTGCAGCAATGAGTCTAAATGTGTACGGAGGAAATTCTATTGACATGACAATTGCATCATAATCAATATATTTTACATATTTAATCATGATTTATTTTAAGCACTCAGAGCAACCGTAATGATTTGTCAAATAATTCAATCGACTCTGACAATAAATGCCACATGGCACATCTATATTGGGTGAAAAATGTGGAAGAAATTTATTTGAGGAATGTGTTGACAAGATGGTGTAATGGGTAACTACCTTTCCTCATTTACTCCCCACCCAGTTCATCACAGCCACCACTCTCGGCGTCGGAATCCGGCGCCGGAATCCATGCCCATATCATCTTCTTTCCAAAAGAAAACCACACGGACAAAGAAAACTTGCTCCATCTACTTCTGCTTTTCAAGCCATCCCGAAAACGTCCGGGTCGAAATATGGCTTTAAAATTAAGTTCCGAATTAGTGGATGCTGCAAAAGGGAGTGAGCGATGCCATACACAAAAAGGAAGAGACTCATAGAATGGCAGAGGCAAATAGAGCTTTTGCACATTTTCGTTAATCCATAAACAGGATCTATACATCTCGAGCGGAAAAGAATCAAGAAAAAAAGGAAAGAATTAGAATTGATCGATAGATTTCTCGAAACTTCATTTCAGCCAATTGAACCTTCTCAAACTGTTTTTTTTAAGAACCAAAAAGATTTGTGATAAAATAACAGATGCCAAAAAGAATAAAAGTCCTTGGACACGTAATGGGTCTTGAAGTACTATTTCTGCATCTCCCTGACCAAATCCGCCTACATTAGGATTTCTCGTTAACTTGCTCCATCTACTTCTGCTTTTCAAGCCATCTAGTTCTTCTCCTTCTTCTTCAACATCCTCAACTTCGACTTGGCCATGCCTTCCAATTGCTACGCCATTTCCGGCGGCCGGTGGCGTGAAGACTAGATAGGAAAGGGCGAGGTTAATCATTCCTGACCTTTGCTTTCAATTCGATAATTTGGGAGAATGGAATTCATCATCAAGAAGAAATGAAATGGGAAGTGGAAATTTTTTCTGTGTTTGGTTTTTTTTCCCCCAAAAAATGGGTTTGGCCTTTTGAGAATATAGTCAACTTCGCTCTCTCAAAGTAGAGAATGAGATAAAGATTATCCAAAAATACCTCTCTACAATGATACCATTAATTTGTAAAATTAGATAGACATTATCAGTATTCCGGTACATACCCTAGTGGATTACCACTAGGGTCTAACCTGGCTTCCAGTGGAGAGTCCAGGGTTCGAACCCTGCTTGGGGCGTGTGTGTGAGTTATCCTTTCATTTCCGGAAAAAGTTAAACATTTTCTATTCTGACATTTTGCATAAAAAAATTGGCCACAAAGCTAGGAAATTCTTCCCTACTCACTCCATTTGAAGAGTGGGTCTACGTGGTTGAATCTGGACCACACAGTACCACGTAAACCCACGGTGTAAATGGAGTAAGTATGGAAGAATTACCCCAGAAAGCTCCCACTAGTGTTGGAGTAAGTATGGAAGAATTACCCCAGAAAGCTCCCACTAGTGTTGCTCTCATGATGTAAAACCTAACACTTGATATTATGTCAAGTCGACATAATTAATGATATAAAATATACTACACTCGTCCCAAAATATTAGTCATCATACATTTTAGGATTTGTCCTATGATATAAGTCATTTTACTTTACTAATGCAATATTTATCGTCTCTTTTTCTATCTTTCCCATAATTTATTATAAATTCCACCACTTTTCATTACTTAACAACTATTGCATTAAGACCAATGTTCGAACCCCGTTAGGGGAAAAAAAAAAAAAAACTATTGTATTAATGATAGTCAATGGGTATTTTAGACATTTAACCTTCAAATTTATAATATTCAACGACTTCCTTAATTTATGTGAAAACTCATAGAATAACTTATATTTTAGAGGAGGTAGTATCCTATTATTTACTGCATCACAATAGTTATTATAATAACCATGTCTCTCGTGGATGGATTATTAGATCACCATGTCATACTTTTTGCGAGTTAAAGTTTTAAAATGTATTTTTTTAATCAACGGACCGATCACTAAGTCAGATTTAGTCCACTGCCAAATTAAATTTGTGATAGTCATACGTACATTTACCAACAATAAGCCCAATCGCCTATCATTTATTGTTGGGCTTATATGGTTTAGCCCAATAGCCTATCCCTTATACTATTTTTGTATGATATTCTCCATGAAATTGAATGTACATTGCACAGGGTGCCTACTCATTGAATTATAAAGTGTATGATATTGTATTCAATGATTTTACGCTGTTGTATTGTACCGTCTAATATTAGAAAATGAGAAAAAAAAAATACATTAACATAATATAAAATCTCTTAAATTTATGTAAAAGTATTTTTGTCTATTTGTATAGTTGCATTTTTTCTACTCCGAAATCCTAAATGAGTTTGCGGCCACAAGACACCAAGCCGCGACTCGCGAGTACTTTGCAGTTTGAACATGTTTGGTCGTTCCATTGTATGTCATATTCGAGTGGTCACTTTGAATAGTACGATCACAAGATTGTTCTTTTCTTTTTGTTCGTAGTTTGGATTCATAGCTTTCAGGATTTAGTAGTTGAGAACGTGGTTCCATCCTTTAAATAACATTTTCAAGAAAAAGATTGTTCTTTTCGTTTTGTTCGTAGTTTGGATTCACAGTTGTAATGTAAGGATTATGAAATTTTTAGTAGTTGTATGGCGGACTCAGTTTTTTTTTTTTTTTTTTTTTCCAGTGGGAGCCTAACTAAAAAATTGTGAAAGAAAAAATCAATAGACAAGTTTTGAACCAATTACATTATGATAAATAATAAAGCTTCTAACCAGTTGAACTAAGTCAATAATTATATTAAAATTTGCAAATAATATACATCTGTGATTTGATATTATAAGAGAGGTATATTAAGAATTTAAATGAAAATTTGAGTGGGGTCAATCACGCACTTTTTTTTCTAAAAAGGCTGGGTCCGCCCCGGGTTGTAACGTTCGTTGTGTGTTGTTGTTAGAAGTTGTGCGTAGTTCGTTTTTAGTTTAAGATTTTATTTTCGCTACTAATTTTTTTGAAACATTATCATGAACTAGACATGCATTTGCGTGTAGACAGTTCTGCCGGGTAATTGACTAAAACGAAGCCAAACATGGCTCAGAGACACCACATTCACGTGGTTTGTATCTCTTGAAATTTTTTTCATGGTTTTGTGTGCTCGTAAAGTATGTTGAACCGTATAAGCAAGTTTTATGGGTTATTTCGCGACTTTGTTCTCTTTCTATTTTGTTACGTGTGGTGGAGATAAGATTGGTAGTAAGGTGTTGATGTTGACTTTTGCATAATCACGTAGGTTAGAATATGGAACTGAACATGAATTTACATGATCTTAAATGCCATTATGTGTGTCCGGATATTCTTGATATGATCTTCGACGATCACGAGTTTTCACTCTCCACGTGTCGCCGCTCGGTTGAATCATCACATTATAAAATAACTCCAGATATATCCATGTCGATGCCAGGCTCGAGGCCAAGGCCATCATATAAAAGCCAGGCTACGACTATCGATCATCAACGACCGAGCGATGTGAGATGACAAGTCCATAAGGATAGAAGTCCACACCAATTAGCGAGTGTGGGATAACGAGTCTGAGAGTCGATCACCACAGTCGGAAGTATCGACTCGAGGGCGAGGGTCCACACCACCGCTCAGGCCCACCCACAAATGATAGCTTGGGCAAGGGTCAAGCCCCCATTTAAGGTAAAGGTGACAATAATACAAGCCGACTTAACCTTAGGGTTTGGCAAGTATGATCACTATAAATACCCCATTCCAGGAACTACGTAAGGCTTGATTCTGGAACATAACAGATACGTAGGCAATCCAAGATCTGATCTTGGACTCGGCCAGCATACATAAAATCCACCCTCATTCCTCTTTTTGGCATTAGGGTTCTTGTGTGTTCGTCACTAGATTAAATTAGGGCTCAAATCATCAAGGTGACTTAATTTGTCATCGTCATTGGCGCCATTAGAAGGAGGTCCTTCTATTGATCGAATCGCAAAAAACACGATGCCTCCCAAGAAAACCGCAGATCTAAAATGCATCTAAAGCGGTCGATCAAGGCTCCTGGATGAATGAACCAATCGATCCCGATATGCAAGGAGGCGAAGATCCCGCCTTGGATCTTATTCAACACGATCCTCGGCGAAACAGGGGAAAAGATCCAACTTTGAATCTTGTCCAGGAGACCCACCAACCGAAAAGCAAGCCCTTACTCTGAATATCGGGCGCTTGCGGATCGATTAGCGAGGCAAATTTGGAGGTAATGTCCGAATAATAGCCGAGGCGATTCTGGCGGCGGCGCAGCGCCGCCCTGAAGCGACCATGGCGCGGAAGCGCGGCCAGAAAGATGTAGTGGACAAGCCTAAACCGACTCCTGGGGACGAAGTAAGCGCATCATCCAGCTCGGTGGAAAGGAAGAGACGTGAGATTCACCAAAAACACCAGAGAGTGGACGATGACAGCGCCAGGGAAGAGCTGAATGCAATTTTGGGAAAGAATCAGGTATCGTTATGGCTCGAGTCTCCTTCACGAAGGAGATCGAAGCTTTCCAAAACCCAAGGGTTTAAGATACCCAAAATAGAACCTTATGATGGCACCACCGACCGGAGGACCATCTCCATGGGTATCTGTCATGAGATGAGATTGGATGGGGCCCCCGATGCAATGCGCTGTCGGGCGTTCGAGACGCTACTCGTAGGTCGAGCAAGAGAATGGTTCACGAAGCTACGACCAGGGTCGATCTCCAGTTTTGCCATGCTCGCTCGAAAGTTCCGAGATGCGTTTATAGTCAACAAGAAGTTTCATCTGAGCGCCACGCACCTCATGAACGTGAGGCAGCAAAAAGATGAAACAGTGATGGAATACTTGAAGAGGTTTAATCTCGAGGCCATGCAGTCAAGGCCGCAGATGACCGACTTACGATCACATCGTTTGTAGAAATTTGCGCGTAATACTAAGTTATATATGAAGTTGAGCAGAGACGTTCCCCATACTATGGACGAATGCGTTAACGTGGTGCATCGATTCTGTCAAGGGGAAGAGGCAGTGCGAAGGCACACCCAATCCGGCTGGATGGAATCCAAGAAGGACACCCGAGGCCCGAGCAGAATCGATCAAGAGGCAGGATGTTGAGAGTAAGCCATCGGTTTGGGACCGTATCGACACATCCACCTCAGACCGTGGGGGCAAGAAGGGACCCTCACGTGATAAGGACTTTATCCCGCTCAATCGACCTCGATCAGAGGTGTTGTCGATTATGCTTTCAAAAAACTTGGCGAGAAACCACCACCGTTGAAAAACCTTGAGAGAGGAGGAACGCAAACAAATATTGTGATTTTCACGAAGACATTGGTCATACAACCGAGGATTGTATCGACCAAGAGAGATATCGACGTCTGCATTCGAGAAGGGAAGCTAGGCGAAGTTGTTGATGATCTCGATATGATGGGCCCGGGGGCGTGGAGAATTCAAGAGGAAAAACTCCGATCAAGACAGGACCGAGGTCGAGATGTCCAGAGGCGAAGGATCGGTCACCTCGAGGAATCGATCTCAGGTCGAGAAGGAAACAACGAGAGAAAATTTTGGTCGAGATAGGTATGAAGATAATCGACCGATTAACTATGTCAACACAATCTTTGGTCCTGGTGAGAGTGATAAAGACCGAGACCAACGAAGAGCCGACTTGTAGCTCGAGAGAGCGCAAACAGGCTCAATTCACGACGTGGTTGATACGGCCCTCGAGATGATATCCCCAAGTCGAGGAGTCATAGCGAAGGTTAGTCATTGAAGCGATTATTAGCCGAGCCCGTGTATCGAGTGCAGATCGATAATGGGAGTGCGATGAACATCATATACCACTCGGCGTTTCAAGCAATGAAGTTGAAAGAGAAGGACCTTGCCCCCATGGCGTCTCCCCTGTTCGGATTCACAGGGCAAGCAGTCCATCCCATGGGCTCGATAAAGTTACTCACGGCAGATTGGGGGGGCGAGAAAGGACGGACACTTGAATTAAATTATGTGGTGGTCAAGGCTCCATCTCGCCTATAATGTTATTCTAGGGCGGCCAAGACTCTTTCGACCTTCGGGCTATCATTTCCACATTCCATAATAGCATGAAGTTTCCTACCGAGCGGTTCCCACAAGTAAAAGGAGATGTTGAAGTCGCTAGGAGTTGTAACTCTGTAGTCATGAATGGGAAAATGGCGGTTCAACAAGTCTTAGTCGAAGAACGATTCGGAGGAAGAAGAGGAGAAGAATTGGGTCTCCAAAGAAGCGATCGAAAACGTCCGACTCAGGGAAGGAGAGGGCGATCGGTGTGTGCAAGTCGGGATTTGGATCCCGAAAAAAAAACGACTCTTTGGTTAAGCTTCTAATCGAGTTCGAGACATCTTTGCACGGAAAGCCACCGACATGCCAGGGTTATCTACCGACATCGCGGTTCATAAGCTTGAGATTGACCAGGCTAAAAGCCACCAAACGAAGAAGAGGAATTTCGCGTCCGATCGACTTGAAGCTATAGAGTTGGAAGTCGGCAAGCTATTGGCGACCGGATCGTGAGAGAGGTATTCTACCCGTAGTGGCTAGCTAACCCGGTATTAGTCAAAAAGCCCGATGGCGGTTGGCGCATGTGTGTGGACTTCACGGATCTTAACAAAGCATGTCCAAAAGATTCATATCCGTTGCCTAAGATCGACGAGTTAGTAGACTCGACCATAGATTTTGAAGTTTTGGTTTTTAGATGCGTATAAAGGTACCACCAGATTCTAATGGACCTCGAGACGCGGAAAAACTGCATTTATCACGAGATTCGGCACCTACATTATGTGACCATGCCATTCGGATTAAAGAACGCCGGGGCAACATACCGGAGGGGCGATCAATAAGATATTTGCAAGGCAAATCGGTAGATGTATGGAAGTTTATGTAGGCGACTTGCTTATCAAGAGTCGATCTATGAGCCAATACTAGTCGATGCTCGAGAGGTTTTCAAGTGTTGAGAGAAACGCGCGGATGAGATTAAACCCGAAGAAGTGTACTTTTGGAGTTAGGTCGGGTAAGTTTTTGGGTTATATGATTTGAAGGACGGGATTCGAGCCAACCCGGATAAAATTGATACACTAAAGAATATGCCCGCACCACGAAATATCAAAGAAGTGAGAGAGCTCACGGGTCGAATGGCGATCTTAACAGAGTTTCTATCGAGATCAAAGACAAATAAGTGCACTACCATTTTTCAAGATACTCCGAAAGGCCGGTCCTTTTCATTGGGACGATGAATGTCGATGACCTTTGAAGAGTTGAAGACTTATTTGTCGAGTTACCTACCCTTACTTCTCCTCGAGAAGAGGAAAAGTTGTTAGTTTATTTGGCGGATGCGAGGAGGCGATGAGTGCGGTCCTGGTTCGAGAAGGGTACATGGCCAAGTGCCAATCTACTTTGTCGGAAGGCTTTGCATGGCCCCGAGGTCCGATATTCGCCAAATGAGAAGTTAGCATTATGTCTTGTTCACGCCTCGAGAAAGTTGAGGCCCTATTTTCAAGCCCATCCCGTTGTGGTAGTCACCGACCAACCACTAAAGCAAATATTGGCAAAACCCGACACCTCAGGTCGATTGGCAAAATGGGTGGTTGAAATGGCCCGATCACGACATCGAGTTCGCTCCTCGAACTGCGATAAAAGCACAGGCCTTGGCGGATTTTTTAGCTGAAGGGATCTCCGTTCAACTCGATCAAGAAAAGCAAAGCCCAAAGGAAAAATGGACTCTTCAGTCGATGGAGCATCGAGTAAGGAGAGGCGGGAGCGGGGCTCTTTCGGTAAGCCCGAAGGCGAGGAATTCCACTTACGCCGCCGTTTGACTTCAAAGCAACGAACAACGAAGCGAATATGAGGCTATGATTCTTGGTTTAAAGCTCGCTTTGCTTTGGGTGTCGAAGATTTGTCGATTCTGAATGACTCACGGCCTAGTGGTTAATCATGTTAAAGGGAGTATGAGGCTAAGGAAGAAACCATGAAGAATTACTTAGCAGATTGTCCAAAGCCTCATACCAAAATTCAAAACGGTTCAATTCGAGCGAGATTCCCGAAGTCGTAACAAGAGAGCCGATCGCTCTCCAAGTTGGCCTCAAACTTCATGTCAAGTAAGAAGGTTCTAGTCGAATTCTCGACCGATAGGAGTTACATCGAACAGAGGCCCACCGATTACTCAAGAGCCACATGGATGGACTCGATTGCCTTTATCTAAAAGACGGAATACTACCACCGTGATAAAGTGCAAGCCAGGAAAGTTCGACTTGATCCACTCGATATGCGTTCTTCGACGACATCCTTTATCGGAAATCCTTTGTAAATCCATGGTTAAGATGTGTCTCTCGAAAATGAAGGCGAATATCTCTTGGAGGAAATTCATAGAGGAGCGTGTGTGAAATCACCGTGGAGCAAGAATGTTAGCTCGAAAATGCAAGTTAGCCGGTATTTTTGGCCGTCGATGCAACGAGACGCGAACAATCTTGTTCAAAAATGCAACGCTTGTCGATCCATGATAATATCTCTCACCAACAAGCACAAGATATGAACGTCATCTCGCCGGCATGGCCGTTTGATCGGTGGGTCGATATTGTAGGACCTTTACCTCGAGCTCCGGAAATCTCGATTAAGTGGTCGCTGCGGTGGACTACTTCACGAAATGGGTAGAAGCTAAGGCTTTGCCCGACATCCGAGCCGCAACCATTAAAAAGTTCTTATGGGTCGACATCCTCTGCAGTAACGGAATTCGAAAGATCTAATCTCGGATAATGGCACCCGGTTCGAGGATCGAAAAGTTGGGAATGGTGCGGTGAGTACCAAATCGACCAATGATTCACCTCGGTGGCTCACCCTCAGGCAAACGGTCAAGTCGAACAGACTAACCGGCAGATCATCAGTCGGGGTTAAAGAAGAAGAGGCTGAGGCGTAAGGTCGAGATTGGGCAATTCGACTTCCGAGCATCCTATGGTCATATAGACGACTCCAAATTCATCAACCGGAGAAACTCCTTTCTCTTTGGTATATGGGTGTGAAGCGGTGATTCCCGCCGAGATCGGAGTTCCTTCTCCTCCGAGTTACGGCTACAATGTGGAGACAAATGATCCCGAACTCCGACAAGAAAGGGACAATGTCGAAGAGCGAAGAGAGATAGCCTCGGCCCGAATGGCAAGGTATAAACAGAAGATCTCTCCGATTATTACAACTCGAGGTCGTGCATCGATACTTCAAGGTCGGAGATTTGGTTCTAAGGAAGAATGAAACAAGCCGACTTAACCTTAGGGTTTAGGCAAGTATGATCACTATAAATACCCCCATTCCAGGGAACTACGTAGGCTTGATTCTGGAACATAACAGATACGTAGGCAATCCAAGATCTGATCTTGGACTCACCAGATACATAAAATCCACCCTCATTCCTCTTTTTGGCATTAGGGTTCTTGTGTGTTCGTCACTAGATTAAATTAGGGCTCAAATCATCAAGGTGACTTAATTTGTCATCGTCAATTATTGAACCCACAATGTACTAAACGTAGTACCATGATCTAAGCATCTTGTCGGGTGTGTTACTACTTATATTACCCATGTTGTTACGCAATGTAATCAGTGGCGGAGCCAGAATGTTTTTTCAGCGGGATCCATAAATATTTAACACACTAAATAATTTTTTTCACGGGGTCCGAAATATTTTCTATAGGTAAAATGTAGAGTATTTTTATTAGCGGGGTCCGTGGACCCCCTTTACTCCTTACTAGATCAGCCCCTGAATGTAATACATGAATACCGTAATCTAACGTGTCATGAGGGATGTATTCTAGTCATATTACTCGCATTGCAACGTGCTCTCGTGCTAGGTGGCAACATGCATAGTACCCTTGGGTATATTGTCTTTGCATGACTTCAAGCACATCGACAAGGCTGGCCCAAAGCTAAGGCAAACTAGGTGACGGCCAAAGGCCCAACCGTCAGCGGGGGCCCGAAATTACATGTTTCTCCAAAAAAAAATCGTGTAGATCCCAATCACAACCGACCTAATATAATGTGTAAAATTTTTTTACTTTGATAAATACCCAAATTATAGACTCACTAATTTAATGTGTTAAAAAAACTTAATTGAATTGAGAAAGAGCCAAGTCATAGGCCCAAATTTATAATAACTTAGATGCATCAATTCGAATTTCATAGGTCATATCCCGTTTTGTTTTGGCAACTCAAATGCAAACGATAACAAAATATAAAAAATATCTAACATCAATGAATTAAAATTTTCAATCTACGGATATTAGAAGCACGATGTTTAAATAATCTTTTGTAAGTATATTTTCGAAAAGGAAAAAAAATCGAACTAAAAAGCCCCATTCGGCAAAGTTGCCGAAGGCCCAAAAATTTCCAGGGCCGGCCCTGCACACATCGACTAAGAGTGTGAACAAAGATGATAATGCTAAGTAAAAATAGTCACTAACTAACAAGTACGTGCAAGATAATTAACGGTAATGAAAGTCGTTTGTTGAACATGTATATGCATTGTTAGAAAGTATCATTTTGAAGTAGCTTCTGTATGCTTTACGATTTATTCTTTTGAATTGTTTGCAAATTGGATAAAGTAGATTAAAATCACGACTCTCAGTCTTTGACAATCATGATCTAATGTTGGTCTTGTACTTCATACTAAACATATAGTTAGTGCTTATTCCTTCCTTGCTTTGGGTTGAGAAGATTTGCAGGAATATGTTTAACAAGTTGATGCTCATGAGGAGCAAGCTTTGGATGGATGTTGGTTGCTCCGTTGTTGTTGTTTAATTACCATGTTTTTTTAACACGTAAAAGTCAATCAAAACGAAAATAGAAAATAGAATGAGAAAACTTATCGATCGAGAGTCACAACATGTTTCGTCTCTCAAGATACTACATCCATATTTCAATTCAATGTTGTACTTTAATTACGATATGATATATAAAACATATATTTAAATGAATTTCATAAAAGATTTAGTAGTGAAAATTTCTTTAAAAAACTAACATTTTATAATTTACTCCAAAAAGTCACTTACTTGAGTTTGAGTTGATCTCTAACTAACCGAATTGCCATTTCGGATAACGACGTAAAGAACTATATGCTTCATGTCCGTTCAATTTATTCAATATTTTAAATTAAATTACTGTTACACATAATTGAGATATAAAATGAGTTTAATAGTAACTTGTTTATCTATTTTTAACTAAGTGATGACGTTGTGTCATTTATAGTTACTAGATTCATAACAGTTACAAATTACATACATATACATACATAGATATACATGTGTGTATATATATTATTATGTATATAATGTATCATAACATTCATCATAACATACATACATATTAATTTCTTTTCTTTAGGTAGTAGTATTATATATATACTCAAAATGGAAATGTATCCTTAGAGACAATGACTTGTAGTTATGTACGCCTTTGACAAGAATGGAGGTGGGACATTTTTATTTAAATGAAAATAGTGTTGGATTTGAACGGTTTGTATGGACCTGAATGGACTTTTTTAGCAGACAACAATTTGTGTCGAAAAAAAAAAAAATCAAAGATTTTATTTATTTGATTTAGATTTATAAGACTAGACTATTCAAAGCGGCCCATCAAGGCATGTTGGAAAATGACTGATGCATAGATATTTTTGTAATAAATTTTCTCTAGTTGCTGCTAGTACCTTATTTATTTATTGAGGAAAAAAATCTACGGTATAAAAGCTATGAACAATGAATAAGGAGAAAACTGCCAAAACAAAACAAAACAAAGGAAACGTTGAGAATCATTGGGAACAAACAATGTATGTGAAGGAAATGGGGAAGTTATTGTGTGGTGATGGAATTTGATGTGAAATGATGGGTGAAACGATCAGAACTATACAGTTTAAATACAGAATAAGGTGTGTGGTGTGTCACACGGTGTCTCCACACCGTGTGACGACACCACACAATAACCTCCCAAGGAAATGTGTAGGTGCTACTTTTAATTAGCAAAGAAACAAAGGAAAATTCTAGAGTGATTTGGGACACCGTATATATAATTTCTACAGTCATTTGGACATTGTTTATATAATATAGTACAATATTCCACAATGGTGGATATTTATATCACATTTTATAACACTTGGTTTTGTGTAGGAGGGGTTTTCAATGAAATTTCTTGAGTCATTTGGTTTGGTTTTCAATTGGAATAATAGTTTTGGTCCAATTTGATATTTGTTATTTCTTGTAATTGGGGGACGTTATTTCTAAGTTGTAATGACTTCCACATTTTTTAAACTCATTCGCACCCTGCCTTTATATATATTTTAGTTTGTAAATGTCCATCTCATTCAATTAATATGCGTTACTGGTTTACGGTAACATAAGACAGATGATGCCACGTGGTGGTGGAAGTGAGAGAGGAGGCAAGAGCTCGAGGAGGGGCAGAGAGTTGGTGGAGCGGAGTGGAGAAGTGATAAGAGACCATCTTTTACAAATCCCTAAGATGGATGTGACCGGAGTAGTCTTTCACGAGAAAGTAGGAGCCATGAAATTCAAAGTACACAGAGTTATCGGAGGCAAATTTATGCACATATAAGAGGTTGCGGGTAAGGAAGGGGAAACAAGAATATTCGATAAATAAAATGAATGGGAAGGGAAATTTACAGAAGAAGAGCTGTAATGAGTAATAGATAAATCACAATCACCAATCACTCTCACGCACTGACTTTGTTTGGCCCAAAGATAAGGTGTAGATGATATGTTGAGATTGCGAACATCATTAGTGAGATGATGGGTAGCACCGGTATCCGTAATCCAATTAAAGCCGGGGTGTGCGGACTACGCATTGGCTTGAGGAGGAGGGGAGCGCTAATATCGCAAGGAGCAGACTGGTGCGGTATGTCCGGTGGCGGCACAAATATGGTAGGTGGTGAAGTTTGGACCAATAGAGAAGCGGGAGTGTGGGATATGAGGGGTTCCACGATCACAGCCTCGAGAAAAATCCGAAACATGGCTATTATGCATGGAAGGACAGAACTTGAGACTCTTTCTTCGAGCTGTCATTCTCTCTTCTTTTTTTGCATGTGTTTTTGTTGTTGTTGGGCATTTTTTTTTTTTTTTTTTGTGTTGTGACGGAAGCAAGTCGGAAATAGAAGATGTGTGGGGTCTAGGGTCAAAGAACTAAGGTCATAGACTTTTTCCTTCCAGTTTTTTTGTTTAACGAGAGAGAAAAAATTGACTCATTCTGATACCATAACATAATTCAAACTCTATTGTGTTTTTTTTTATTCAATAGGAGTAATTAGAGTACAGATATATAGGCTTGAGTGTCTTAGCCAACAAGTCACTATAAGATACATATTAAATATTAAATACTAAATACAATAATATTATTATACTAATTTATCCTCGACAACGGTGTCGCGGGTTCAAATTATCCGATTCGGGTCTAGTTCAATTTTCAATAACGATTACATGCTTATTAAAAAACGAATTCTATAAAATGCATTGTGTTTACATATGAAAATTACTTACATTCTCAACAACTAACTTTTTTTTTTTTGAGAATAAGCGTTACTTTTATTCAATTAAATCATCAGAGAATGCCAATAGTACATTGGAAGGCGGCATCGTGCCTCATTATTTAAAACCAACTAGCGATAAACTTTCTTTTGCTAGGAGATGAGCTGGAAAGTTGCCCTCTCGGTTGACAAAAGAGAAGCGCTGATTGACAAATACCGGAATAAGAACTTTACAATCGTCGATAATTGGACCCAACTGAGACAAATCTTCTTCATTCGATAAAAGCTTTTGGTGGACCATTTGCGAATCTCCTTCAAATATGATATTGAAGTATCCCCATGTAATGGCAAAGACCATAGCTTGGTGGATAGCTAAGTCTTCAGCAATTGCAACATCATAGCACCCAAGTAACTTTGAAGAAAAGCTACGGAGAATGTCACCCTAGTTATTCCTCACCAAACCTCCAATTGCTACCTCGTACCCTTTTACCGCTGCATCCACATTAAATTTAACAAACAGTTGCGTTGGTGGCTCCCAGAGTTTCCTGGCTTTTGATGAATTCGGCCTCGGCGATTTCATTGAGTGAGCTTGAGCTTGAGTGAGTTTCCAGACAACTAACATTTTTTTAAAAAAAAGACATATATAAACTACTTAACTTTTTATTAATTTAAAGCAAACAACTCCATCTTGGAGCTTTTCTGAATCAGAGTATAGAGCCATGACTATGGCCTCTTGTGAACTACAATGGCTAACCTATCTACTGCAAGAATTCAACATAATGCAAGAAAGATGTATACCTATGTTTCGTGACAGCAAGAGTGCACTACACATTGTGGAGAACCCCATATTCAATGAAAGTACTAAACACATAAAAATAGACTGTCATGTGGTTAGAGACAGATATCAGCCACGATTACAAAATCCACTGTCCATATATACTCATCTACAGCTAGAAAACTTGTTTACCAAGCCTCTAGACAAAGTCACCTTTCAGAATCTGGTGTCATGCTATCCTCTATGGAATATGTACAAAGTCAAGTCATACCATATTGAGAGGGGGTGTAAAGTCTTCTTCTTCACTTTAATAAATTCATCAGAGACTATATACATCCACCCTTAAATCATGTCCTCATGATCCGGTTTCAATCTAAGCACTCAAATATGGAACACCATTCATACCTGATAAACTGACGAACTCATGCAAATGGCTGGTGGCCATGGGATGGCCGAACCTTCAGCTAGAATAAAATGTAAAACTATGAAGTTTAACATTAATTTTTGGGTGGTCCAAATGCAAGTTTTGGATCACCATGTCATCAATTTCAAAGAAAATTATTGGTGGTTTTTTTCTACATGTAGGGGTCCATCTTAAAACACATGATTTTTATTGGTTGTAGTGCACCAAGTAGAAATTACACCATAACCAAACTAAAATTTATGAAAGTCTAGGTTTGACTATGAGTCGATTATTAGTAGGTTCTTACGGACAGATTCTTAGATGAAAAGAAAACCTTACAAACTTGTTAGAAAAAGAGCAATGAAAAAAAACATATTTCAAAAGACTAAACTATTATTCAAAAGATGTGATAAATATTTACATCTATATTTTATATAATCTCTATTAAAGATAAAATATATCAGAAACTCTATTACGAATTCTACACATGCCATAGATATATGAAAAACAAAACAATCACCATCATAGATCAATGTGCGTACTATCTGTATTATATTACAAAAACTAATACAAGAATATGAAATTATGCAGTCATTCATGCCTGACCCATAAGATAACGATTTATACAAATAATAATTTTAATTTTTCATAATACTCTAATAACTTAGAACTATCTATGGATTATATATGGAGGGTCGGTGTTAATGATAAAAATTGGAAGGTTGAGATGTTTTTTATTATCAAAAAATTTATATCCTATATTATTATTTAGTTGTAAATTCATATATGTGGAAGAGGAAAGAAGATAAGGTATATGGCGTGGTTTAATTTGGCCACTATATAAATGTATCCATCCATCACGTGTATGTTGAATTGCTTTCTCTACGTTTCTATCATACATGGGAATTGGCCCTTTGATCTCAACTAAAATCAGCGTAGACCACACTAATAAAAGAGAAAGAAAAATCTCAATATTGAAAATGTTGGGAGAGATTGTCCATACTCTTAAATGTATAAGGAAATAGAGTAGTATTTTTACCACCAACAATTGATTTTAGTAAAATAATAAGCGCTTGATCCCAACATGGTATCAGAACCAAGTCATGGGATCGAACCCTGTTGTGAACATAATTTTAAAAAAAAAATTTGTGCAAGTGTTGGGAGAGATTGCCCACACTTGGGGGTGTTGCTTGATCCTAACAAAAATTAAACTACACGTGTGATATTTCATACGCCGGCCATACATACTAGGGTAACCATCTGGTCGTAGCCATTGGTGTTGGACACCTTGGTGACTGCACTTTATAAATGAAAGAGTTCACGTAAGAGTGGACCGATTCGATATGATGATCTTGTACTAAGTCCGTAACAAGAGATTCTAATTGCATCATTCGATGATTATTTATGGATAAATTTTAATCCTGGTGTGATTATAGACTTATGCATTTTCAAGGGTGTTTGGCGGTAGGGTTTGCTAAATCGTGTCTTATTTAATCTCGACCATTTTAGCATCAGTGATCATGGATTGATAGCTAGAAATGTAAGTCACAAAGACGAAGTTCATTCATTCCTCAGAAGATGAAGTAGATAGACGGCTACCTCGTTTGTTAATGCTGGTACTGATCAATTGCACGCACTTTTGATATGATCGAAGGATATCGGTCGCTAGTGGGGTAATCGTATTTCGAGGATAAGATAACATGAAGAGGTCTTACGGACAATGTCATTTCCATATACGAACTGTTTGTGGAAGGTTATCCATAGGTACGTAGTGGTTATATCAATGTGCGCTCGGTAACGACGTACTGTAAGTAAATGGAGTATAAATGTTATATATTCCGGAAAAGTGCAATCTCAGCTCTATGGTGATAGACACCAAGTTTAGTGATCTGGGTGATTCGTCTGAAGAGTTGAGTCGGTCATTCGAATCATTGAAACTTCTGGATATAAGCCCATTGTTCTCGGCTTATTCCTCATAATTCATAATTAAAAGCACTCCTAGCTCGATAAATGAGAAATATCGTTTTTTTGCCGAATTTAGTCAACGGACATTTATATGATAAATTTAATATTAGGAAAAATATGTATTTAGCCTCGAGAATTATGTGTTTTGTAATCAAATAGTCCTTTGATTGTACATGAAGGAATCGGTAACGTTTATTGCGTGCTTTTGTAGTATATTATGAATGAACCGTTTTGAAGGAATAAATATGACATAAATAACTACACCACTTTTATACAATCACAAGATGAGAAGTTTCAAGTAATTAATCGGCATCACAAAGTGAATTAATGCATGCTTGTTTAATTGTGTCTAGCTAGCCAATGGGGTAATTCTTTCTAGTGATCACTCTATTTACACCAGAACACACGCGTGGATGATTCGAATGTACCGTTTGAATTTGAATTGAATCAAATCGCGGTCCCGAATCATCTACGATCTCATTCAAAACATCATCTCCATAGAAGAATTTCCCTAGCCCATGCACGGTGGGAACGACATTGACCCTCATTGAGATGTATCACAGTTGGCTTAATCCGTTTACTGGTATTAATGGTTCGTGCGATCGGTGCCAAAGTGACAATGCACAACAATGTCACAGACCGTAGTATCTGATGATTAAATGATGTCAACGACCATGACCCTGATACAATCAAAGAATTACTCAATAAAGAAAAAACAGGCTAGGATGAGTTCGTGCGATATTTTTCATTCAATTTTATAAGTTCATCAAATGCAAATATTAATTAGTTAATACACTGATCGATGCATAGCCATAATCTAATATATATAAAAGATTCTCTTATACTATACATACAGTATACACTAGTCCTACCAATAATCTACCAATTAGTGGAGCCACCTGTACACAACACTTGACACTTGGCTCAACACAATAGCTTAACTGTTATCCTTGTCAAATTATTAACTGGGATTTCCCTTTTGATATTAATGACAATGTGTAAAAGTGTGATTTAGATGTACTAACAAGATGTGTGATACACTTATTTAATTATTTAATTGTGACCGGTGATCATTAATTCAGCAATCAAAGTCGTTTTCTATTAAACCTGTTTAAGCAATTGATTACGATAACTTATCAACTAATTACTATGTCTTAATGCACCAATAAATACATGCACTTGCCATTTTCTTATCTGTGATTAAGAGAATAAGAGTACTGTGATATGTCACTATATAGCTCTTTAAGTATAGACTAGCTACCTAACGAGCTCAAATCAACGAACGAAAACTCTCTACCCACGTGCAGATGACAAAGTGTATTTATTTTGGATATCGATATCGTTAGAGCAATCATAGTGGATGAGGTTTAGAGAAGTTCTTTCTTCTATCTGTCGGTCTAGATACATTCTCTCGGGTAAAATGAAATAATGAAAGGAACGTAGACAAGTTTTAAAAAAGACTCTCCATTGCATTATATTGAAAAAATAGAGAAGTTAGTTCCGAACCTCTCTACTTTCTCCCTCATGCATGGATAAAGTTACATATTTCTTCTTTCTGTCCCCTGTTTCTTCATCCTCTTCACAAAACCTTCATCATTTCTCCTCTCTTGTTTCATTCTTCCCAGATCCATTTAGTTGACACACGATAAGTTAAATTTAATTTTGTAATTAATTTGATGAAAATTTTGTAGGTAAATAAATGAGCTTGGTCGTGGATCTGCTCAAGAAAGAGCGGTGGGGGAAAACAATGGAAAAAGAGAAATTGAAAGGTTGAGATGGAGTAGAGAACTATGAGATTATGATCCAAATACTTGATGATGGATGGGAATTTGAGTATAAAAAATCGGAGTTAAGCTTGATACACAGATTTATGTATCAAGCACTTGATATTTCCAGGTTGGTTGGGATCGAAGATGATGATACTAATTCCATCCAAATTAACAATCAACAAAGAAAGAAAAAAGATGAGAAGCATGCTTGCCGTTTTTCTTCGTTGAACAAGATTTATGTGAAATTTAGGAGTATAGGAGAAGGAGGAGGGTAGCAAACCGGGGTAGGGGGAGGGGGAAATACTTGTGTGGAGAGGGATTTTGAGGTGAAGTGACGGGTGAAACGATCAGAACTACACATTTTAAAGACAGAATAAAAGTCTGTATGTCTCCACGCGTGTCTCCCCACCGTGTGGAGACACCACACAAGAACCTCCCGGGGGGATGGGCTGGTCAAAGTACATTACCATTAAAATTGGGTTTAAATTAATTGATAAATAGAGTATTTATATTTTATCATTACCGCATCTAATCAAAACAACAGCTTCTAATAAATCTATCAATAATATCAAACCAATAGAAGAATGCCACCCGGAAAAATGTGTCATAATTGAGTCTTTCAATTTGGTCAAAGACCGGATATTTTATTAATAAAATTATACAAATTGTACACAACGTGCAAAAAACAAATTAAAGCAAGATACAAGTGTTTAAGTGCATCCAAATAAATCAGTAAGTTTCTCTAAGTTAAGAAATTCTGCGATAAATTTCTTCAGAGTTAAAGATCGTCTTCGGGGGCCGTAGGGTGCTTGAGTCGTGGTAGTCCTTGTTCCGCCAATACCATAGACTCATCACAATCTCACGGAATAAGAATCTCCGAAATTCACAATTGTCGTCTTGTACATGTTTATTTTTAGACAAATCTTCCAAATAGGGATGGGGTATCCACGGCTGAGATGAAAGGAGACCAATAATGTCGGTGAATAACCTATTTCCACATAGTATAAACCCAGGGACAGTCTCTCAGGGCATGTAGGGTAGTTTCCAGCTACTACGTTTGCTCTTAATGTTATTGTAGGTATATAAATTTTATGTGACGAATTATATATGTCAAAATAATATATTTGTCTTAAGTTGGAATTTATTTTATGTTATTTCCTATAAAAATTCTAGGGAATATTTAAAAATAGATAATTGATTAAAATATCTTAATTAAGTATTAGAGATTTAATTAATTTCAATGGCTATGTAGATATATACAAAAAAGAATATATGTGCGACACATTATATATGTTACATATTACATATGCCATGAAATCAAAATTGTTTAGTATTATTTTCCTACACTAAATATTAAGAGATAATATAAAAGCAATAAATCAGAAAGAAAAAAAAATAATAATAATTATGAGATTTTATTGATTTATAATAAATGTGGAATATTCCAAGGATTGTCTGAAATCAATCAGAATATTTCCTACATTTAATGCAAATCAATCATTGGCTTACATCTACCACTATAAATAGGTAAAAGTCTTAGAGCAAAAGCTTCAAGCACTCTGCAACAACACCAAGAGCATGAGAGATCTTCCAAAAAAATGGGGGGGCCGGAAGTTCTTCAAAAGAAGTAGATCCAAAAGCATCTCCGACATTCGAAGATCAACAAAAAAAACTTGAAGTTCTTCAACAAGGGAATCGAAGGCATCGCAAAAATTCCTTCTAATCTTCGTCAACTTCAAAGCACTTCTGCTATATCCGGAGTCTTCAACTCAAACTAAAAGCACTTCCGCTATATCCGGAAGGTCAACAATCAACACCAAATTAAAAGTACTTCCGCTATATCCGGAAAAACATTAATCATCACCAACAAGAAAAAGGATAATCAAAGAATTCTAGAGATTGTACCACTTTCATTTCTTAAATTAATAAAATTTTAGTTGTTACATTTTTCGTGTTTTCTTTCTTTGTATTTCAGGGATAATACGAAATTTGTGTTACAGTTATCACAGTCGGTCTATTGGTCATCACACATCAGAATTTTTTTGACTTTACAGATGTCGAAATCTGATTCCGACCCTCTAGAGTTGAATTTAGTGTATAATTCCACCCGGGAGAAGTCAAATATCACCGTGTTACCCTAACGGTACATTGACTGCCAAGCCATTAATAGCTTCCAATTTATTATATACTCATATGTCATAAAATATATTCCTTCCGTCCCAAAATACAAGTAAATTTTTGAGTGTTTTAACATAATTAAGAAAATGATTAAATATCATAAATTTGAACGAGAAATGTCTAAAATATCATATGAGTATCATTAATGAAATAAGTATAAAGTATTGGAAAATAGTTGGATTGTTATTATATTAAGGGTAAAATAGAAAAGAAAAAAAGTAATAAAAGTTTCCGTGGTAATGTAGAATGACTTGTATTCTAGGACAGAGGGAGTAAGTCATTATAAGAGTTTTCATACATTAAAAAAAAAAAAAAAGAGTTTTCATACAAATAAAATATCATATATTCTAAAACAAAATGACTAATATAATTTTTAACTATTATTAATACAATAATTATAACAAAATAATAACTTTTGGATTGTCAATAAATTATGGGTAAATACTTAAAAAAAAAGGTTTTATTGGTAATCTTGAATAATTTATATAATATGACAAATCCAAAAGGTTGACGGAAGACAGATGAAGTATTTTATAAACCGGTTGAGTCACTACCACTCCGTCCTTAGGATTAATGAATAATTTAAATCCGGAGATTTGTCTCAATGATTTATAATACTCGCGGACTATCTTTAAACCTATTTGCGGACAAACGCTGTTCCATACATAATTCAAACCTTACATCTACCTAGTCTAAATTGTCACTACAACACCCAAAATTTTTAACCACTATGCAATGCCCTTGAGCACAGACTGGTAATTCTATTGCATGCACACCCTATTAGAATGGACCGGCTGATGAATGTCACATGCATAAGGAATCAAAGCAGTTTTGTCTCTTTTTATACGTGACAGTCATCCGACGACATGTTTTAACAAGGGGTCTCTAAATCACAATTTTCCGTGAGCACTGGATGTGTATAATATAACCTCCGTCCCAAAATATAAGTCCGTTTAGCTTTTTGAATTCACCACATAATATAAGTCCATTTAGATTACAATTGAAGAATTTATTATATTTTCTTCTTTTACCCCTAATTATTATACATTCTCCACTTTACGACTATTACTGTAATATCCCGACCATTTGGAAAATGGCAGACGTGTGTTTTTACGAAGACGGAATATTATATATTTTTTATTATGGATTTAAGGTATTATATATACATATGTTTTCGAAATATGTATTAAAGAGGAAATAAAAGGAATTAATTGAGATTTAATTTAAGAAGTTACTTGGCTTTAATTGAGTGGAAAGTTTTATTTGGAAATAACCTCCCCTCTGTTAGAGGATCAGACAACAGTTTCCTTGGTCTTTGTCCGAACATCATTTTTCTATGAGGGAAGAATTTGAAAAGGAAAAGCCAAAGAGAGTTCTCCAGAATTCTCACAAGTTATTCAACGGATTTCAGAAAGAATTGTAGAAACGGAATCAGCGGAAGAAGGGGATCGTTTTGATGCAGGAAAGTTGAAGCTTTGGAAAGGTAATAGAAAAGCCCTAGTTTAGAATCTTTAGTTTCTGAACCTTTCCTGTTGTTTTTAGTTGTTCAATTCATATAATAGTTTGAGTAAAACCTACGGTCATGATTAATTTAGAATTAATTGTTGATCATCTAGGTTTTGGGGAAGTTTCAGAGTTGCTGATGTCTTCTTTGCCTTCTTTGCTTGATTTTGCTTTGGATAAAAGGTAAGAAGCTCTTTCTAATGAATAATTACGGTTTTATAGCATTAAGGTTGAGTTTTGTTTTGATTTATGGTTAGAAATCATGTTTAGGTGTTGTTGTGGTGCTATGGTATGTTGTAGAATTTTAAAGTGATGTTTTTCTGCTTCTTTTACTTTCAAATTGATGTTGAACATGCTTGGAATTGGTTAGAAATTGTGAGAGTGCATAAAAGTATGTTTTAGGGTGTTTCTGGGTGAATGTGTGCGCATTCCTGAGCAATGTGTGCGCATTGGATGAGTAGAAGCATCCTGAATCTGTTAAATCGTTGAATGTGTGCGCATCAGAGGACCCTGGCAGAATCATCCTGAAATTTACAGGAAGCTCAATATGTGCGCATTCAACCCTGTTTTTGTGAAATGTTGTGTTTTAAACCCCGAGTCCAATTTTAATTGTTATTTCTTGATCTAATAACATTAAATGAACTTGAAAAGTCATGATTGAGCTTCTGATGCGTTTAGTTCCGGCACAGAATGAATTCTTCGTAGGAGTTGAAGTTCGGGACTGTCGGAAGAACATGATTGGCTTGTGCTTTGATGATTTAGAATTCATCAATGTCTGTGTATGTGCTAGGCCTTGTCCGTGTCTAGTGGTCTAAGTAAGAGTGTATGAGTAGTGAGAAAGCTTACTTGAAAATACTTAGGTGGCTAGTTAATAATTAATAACAAACGTACTTGTGTAGTAAAAGACTAAACATCATGTTATTCTTGGTAAGACACAAGGTCATATCGCGATGTGTGGCCATTCGGATAAATCGAATAACTCTGCTGGCCTTTGAAAGACACCGGGAGTAGGGGAACTTCGTGAATGAATAACTCTGCTGGCCTCGAAAGGGCACTGGGAGTAGAGGGACTTCACCGAACGCGTGCACTATCGGAGTCTACCAGAATATACTTCCGTGGTTATTGGTGTGATCCACCACTATGTTGCACCCAGATACTTCGTGGTGAGTTACACCATGCGTAGTGCCATTGAATACGGATGTAACAAAGATAAGCTAAGCTAGAAACCATTAGTCACAACACGTTGATGAGCATGAAGCGAACCCTAGAGTTGAGTCGGTCGCATAAAGATAACTTAATTAATAGTATGAGCCTTTTCGTTGTAAAAATTACTTATACATAAGCTTATTTCTCGTGCTAAGTACTTTGTACGTACCTCAATTGCATGTGTTGTTTTGTGTGTTCTTGGGATGAGGAGACGAACATGTTGATCTTGAGCTCTATGAGGAGTTTGATAATGATACGTGATGATGATGCCTTGTTGATGCTTGGACGACGTTATTAGAGCAGATAAATCTCATGAGATAAAGATGAAATTAAGCGAGAGATAGGATAGAGTTTAGTTGAAATAAATCACTTTAATAATATTTAATTTATATATAGTTTTATCTTTTATTTATTTATTTTGAATTCAGTTATTATCTCATTCATCTCCTATATAAAGGAGATCCATTGTATCATTTTTAATCAATCAAAAAACATCGCCAGATTCTTTTCGTTTCCAGACGCGTTCGATTTTTTCTTCACAGTATTGGAGCGGGGCGGGGATTCGAAATCTTAATATTGATGAATCCTCGTCCGATCCTTTTTCCGCTTTAATAAAAATCCTCATTTTTGCATTTTTCCTGTCTGCATTCACATCAATTTGGTTGAGTAAAACTGAATCAAACATGCATTGGTTGTTTTTTCAATATTCGTTCAATTATTTGTGCAATGCATTATTTTAATTTAAATATCAATAAATCAAAGTTCATCCTTCTTATCCAAATCCAATTTTTTGTTAAATCCAGTTCGTCCATTTTTTTTAGTCATCGTTGCATACAGAACATAATTCCTCCTTTTTCATGCATATTGTGTCTATATATATATATATATATATATATATATATATATATATATATATATATATATATATATATATATATATATATATTCATCACAGATTGTGTCATTAAAAAAATTTTGTGGTTGTTGCTCTAGTCCTTCTCATATTGTTATTATCATTGCCTCATCATCGAGAAAATAGTACTATGCCCAGCCAAAAAAAAAAAAAAATTTGAGAAAAAAAAATGCAAGTCATCTGAGAAGCTACGACATACTGTAGACAACAAAGAGTCACAAGTCTGAAAGCCAAGAGTCAGGAGCCAAGAGCCAAAAGCTGACGGATGTGAGCCAAAGAGTCACAAGCCGAATCATCTTCTCCGCTGATCAGACAAACATTGCCTCTGACCCGGCAATGTTTGCGGGAGGGTATTAGAGGAGATAAATCTCATGAGATAAAGATGATATTAAAAGAGAGATAGGATAGAGTTTAATTGAAATAAATCACTTTAATAATATTTATCTATAATTTTATCTTTTATTTATTTAATTTGAATTCAGTTATTATCTCATTCATCTCCTATATAAAGGAGATCCATTGTATCATTTTTAATCAATACAAAAAACAACAGTTTCAGATTCTTTTCGTTTCGGCACGCATTCTGATTTTCTTCAGACGTTTCAGTTTCTTTTATTGTATGATGTACTAGACCATGTTGTACTTTTGTTTCATGTTTGTAAGACAAGTGTTATACCTTTCTTTTAGACATCGTACGTTGTAACATTTGGACCTTTCGTTGTTGTAAATTAAACAATTCAGCTATAGTCGGTTTGTATTCTATTCTTAGCTATTTATGTTTTTACCCGAGTCTTTTGGGCTTCCGTTGCTTTATTTTGATACGACGACGTAGAGACTTACGTATAATATTGGATTTATCTAATATTATACGTGCCGAACGTTCTCTTCCAGATAAAGACTCAGTATCCGGGAGCGGGGCGTTACAATTACATTAACGAGAGTCAAAGCGTATTCTAAACTTTTATCATTAATGAAAATGTTTAAAACAGATATATACCTCAGGGAATTGTGATCCTCTGTTGTAAAAAGCCTCCTGCTGTGAACCATTTGCCTTTGATAATTTTTTATTTTTTATAGTTTTGGCTTGAAATTATTGATGTACCCCTCCCCACACAAACCACCTTCTGCTGTAGGATCTCATCTCATATTTCCATCTAAAGTGTCGATGCTTTCCACTTATTTTCCCTTTTTAGCAAATTTTTATCATTGCTTAATCTTAGAAGTTAAATTGACTTGTCCACACCCCTTTATTTTTTGCAATGTGTTTCCACAAAAAGGTTATATTGTACTACCCTTTTGTAGATTCGAATCCGTAAGTAATAGATTCATATGGAGAAATTTTGTACTATAAATAGCTGCGTAAGAAATGTTGTATTAAAAAGGATGCATCATGTTAATTTATTCGAATTATATGTGTAAGAGAGTAAATTTATAAACACAATGCATTGTTCAATCTACATGTATTGACTGAGGTGGACAATTACAATGGATTAATTTCTATCTCTTGAGTTAATTTTCTTCTAAAATTATACCAACAAAAGAGAAGAGTTATGAAGAATCGGTGATTCACGAGTTACACCGAATAAAGAGATGAAATCATTTCAAATCACCCCTCTACAGTGGTGGATCTACATACAATCAAGGGGGATAATCCGAAAAAAATACATTAAAATTTATATGATGCATATAGTTCCCCCCCCCCCCCTTAATTTTTTTATTTGCCTTTAGAAATTTCATTGCCCCCCGTTATCCAAGATTCTGCGTCCGTCCCTGCCCCTCTACATCACTGCTATGTGAGATAGAATGAATGAAAATGTATATCAACCCTCCATTTGGTACCATAGCTTTTCTCGTTATTTTTTTTGTCTGCAACGAGATTCAATTCTAGAAAGATGAAGCGTATGCAAAACGATGTCAATGTCTTTTTTCATTTTAGAGGGGAGTGACCCAAAACCGGTCAACTATTGTTTTTTTGTCTGCAACGAAATTCAATTCTTGAAAGATTAAGCGTATGCAAGACTGTGTAAATGACGTCTTTTTTTTGGGGGGTGGGGGGGAGTGTCTTAAAACCGGCCATCTCTTTGTATGTAAAATATAGATGGCCGGTTTTGAGGCACAACCAGGCAAAAACAAAAGCATGGGTATATAGAAACTCCACACGCTTCAACTGAGTTTAGAGGAATTGCATTCAAGTGTTTCATATTGCGTTCATGAAGAAAAAATGTTGCTAGTAGAAACAGAGAAACTCCTTAATTATCATGGAAAAAGAATCTTGGCGTGTTATAGGTAAATCATACTAGTTGAAATCAATGGATAAAAATGCATCCTACTTCTATAACAAAGCATCATCATGAAGGCGTCAAAATACAATCAAAGAGCTTCTAGATTCTCATGGTAATACAATAACTAAGTTAAATGACTTGTGACGGAGGTCGGACTAGCATCTCACCACGTGTTATCCCCACATTAATATAGCAATAAATGCTAACAGAGAAGATACAATCAGATTTAAGGCCGGGCCTAAACCTCAGGTGGGAGGTCGGCTCAGCTAGATTCTCAATCCACCGCAAATCGGCTAGGGCGCAACGGAGCTCAGCTGGTGAAGCTCGGGCCTCAGAACCTAGATCGGCCTGAGTATCCCTTAGGCAGAATAGCCCACGTGCATAATTTATCAGATAAATTATGGAAATAATCCTCAGTCATAAAGACTCTGATCTTATATTTAAATCACCGTAATTATATGCTACAATCAAGGAGATTAAACCATAATTATCCATTCCTTAGAGAGCACGAAATTAATTACCACCAAGGACCCGGCTCATGCAGGCCTATGGCATAAGGCCCCATATATAAAAAATCTTTAAGGAACTACGAAAGACTTGATTCCTGACTGATACATAGAATACGTAGGCAACTTGAGCTACAACATCTCAGACTCGGTCTAAAAATCACACAAACCACCCCCCGCTCACATCTTTTCTTATTTTTAGATCTTGAATAAATTGTCATTAGGATAATACAACCAATGGTTGTTACTTGTTACCCGACGAGATCCAAGATCGTCAATTTGAAGGCGCGCAATTGCATGCTTCTGGTTATTTTATGGATGGTTATAGTAATAATGTCGCTCATTGTTGTGAAAGTATATAAGGTGCTTAAGAAGTTCGATGCTTGAAAAAAATCAATAGGCTCAAATGGAATGCACAGATGTCTAGGCATGAGGTGAAGGAGTAGGTAACATAGATGATTCTTTCATGTTTGCGTGATGAGGGTCAAGATTTATCTTATAACAAAACATACATCGTTTTAGTTCCGAAAACATAGAGTCTCGTTTGTATAAGAGACTTTAAGCCCGGCCATTAGATTGTGTAGCTACATTTATAAATTGCTTACTCTCGAATGCTATAGTATGACGACACTAGTAATTTGTATTTTTGTACATTATTTTACCTCTCGAATGATAGAAAAGACTAGGAAGAGTCGTCTCTCACATCTCTTTCTGTATTCATTTTCTTTCTACGAAAACGATATGGTTTTTTTAATAAAGAAAATCTCTCACGTGGTAATGTGCTATTGATTTTGGGGGTTCTATTAGTTCATCACTTTTTACTACTGACACCACATTACTTCCGACATCATAAAAAATTACTTCGGCACCACGATGAGTTTTTATGAACCGAATGTCGGTGACACTAACGTTGATTTTACATTGCTATTGAAAACCAACGTCAGTGGTGTTCAACAACGAAAGTCAATGGCACCGGCGTCCACATTATAAAAGTGTCACAATTTAAAAACGTCAGTCACTGACTTTCCACTGACGTTGGTGTTTCACTAGCAACGCACTGATGTTGGTGTTTCAATATCAACATCAGTGACATTAATGTTTTCTTGATCATAAAAAATAATTAAAAAATAGATGTCAATAGTAAAAAGATGTATGCCAATAGAAGTCGTGTTGAATTTTAGAAACATATTATGCGTTAGATTTCTCTAGAATGTGGACCAATTCCGATCAGATACTGCAAAAAAATTAAAAAATAAAAAACTAAAAAAATCATGCAACGAATAATAATGTACAATGACAATCGCCTTACGTATTATTTTAATGAGTTGTGAACCTTATTCTGGTGTAACCTATATATATAAATCTGTTTATTATATGATTCAATTATCAATATTATTTAGATCAAGATCAAATGCTTTATGGTTAAGTATAAAAAGACATTATTTCAAAAAAAAAAAAAATAAAAGACTTTCTAAAAAAAAAAGTATAAAAAGGCTAATGACTCGTTTGAATCGATAGAATGTAATGGAATAAAATGAAACTGTTTGAATGAAATGCAATGAAATAGAATGATATCATTCTAAAACTGCGTTTGATAGGCAATGGAATGAAATAATTTCTTATTGCATGATTTATTTTTTCATTCTATTCCGACTATTTCATTGAGTTTTTTATGAGATGAAAATCGATATTTCATTCTTCCGTTATCAAACACGTCAAAGTAATGGAATGAATATTTCATTCCATTCCATTCTGTGATCCAAATTTGACTAAATATCAAACTGACAACTGGTATATGAATTAGGGATGGCAATTTCTTATTGCTTCACCTTTCGGGATTTTTTCAACTTTCGGGTAATGGGTCGGTATGGGTAAATTTATCTGTTCGGGTATCGGGTCGAGTATCGGTATAGCATAAAAACTACCTACCCTACCCGACCCCCACCCATTCCCCCGACCCGCCACCCTACCCGCCGCTTTTCTTTGAGGTTAGTAAAATTAGAAAAGAACTAAACCTAACGCATTCTTTGTTAGTTAAAAAAACTAAAAACATTAGTTCACTAATAGGACATTCATTTGCAAAATGCCTTAACTTGTAATCTTAAAATCAAATTCATTTTGTCTTAAAAAATTATTTATACGTGTTCATTCATTCCATTCCATTACTGTTGGGGTCCAAAATATTTATACTAAAAATATCAACTGACAACTGGTATACATAATGCATTGTTTATTTAAATGTATATTAAATAAATAAGCCTAAAATACAAAATATTGTACTTTGGAAATGTGAGAAAAAAGAGAAATATTTGCTGTTATTATTGTCCTTTGTCCTTAACCGTCCATCTCTAGCATTTAATGTGCATGAGCCGAAGCGACTATTCTGAAATATGAAATGATTGTTCTTTTTTTTTTTTTTTTGAGAGGGAAATGATTGTTCTTAAGGCAGCACATATATTTAGTAATACTACATTTTTATTTTTATATTTTATAGAGAAATTTAAAGGCGATACATTTCCCTCCTTTGGAGATCGCTCTTCGTTTTCGAAGGCTCCCCCTGCTTGAAGGTGTCCACTCCTCTCCGGCGATCATGGAGAAGGAGGAGATCTCGTAGCTGCTGGTGTCGATGTTCCTTAGGCCCCAAGAGGCGGCCCGGGTAGCCGGCAGCGGTGAGGATGGAAAGATCAGAAGAGGAATTGCGGATTAGGGCTCGGAGTTTGATTGGAAAATTTTGTGCAATGAAAGAAGTTCGGGTCAGAGGGATGCAAGATGCTCTAACTAAGTCGTGGGGATGTCTGGTGAAGCCGATGCAGCTAGCAAGAAAGACGTATCAATATGTGTTCGACAAGGAAGCTGACGCGATTAGGGTTTTGAATGAGGGGTCGTGGTGTTTTGATTGGTTCTTGCTCATGTTGAGGGAGTGGGATGATGATTGGGAATGAAAGTTGGAACTTTTTGATTCATCCCCTTTCTAGTTTCATGTAATAGGGCTCTCCACCCATCTGAACACACAGTTGATCGCCCAGATGGTAGCGAAGGTTTTGGGGCAGTGTTCACATGGGCAGATACGAGAAGATATTGAGACCGGCCTCCGCTTCTTCAGGATTAGGGTTTTTGTGGACCTAGCAGTACCCCTGCGGCAAGTGGTCCTCTTGGAGATCGACAGAAAGCAGGCGAAGGCGGTGGTGCAATACGAGTTGCTCCCGTATATGTGTTTTAGTTGCGACATGTTACGCCATACCGTGAAGTTTTATCCTTCTCTTTCGCGTGAACTAACAGTGGATGCACAAAAGAAATTGCCATATAGGTCTTGGTTCAATGCTGATCGGCGTTCGCACCTTTTGGCGGAGACTGTGCTTGAGCAGGGTAATGAGGAAGTGGAACATCAGAATTTGCACTCAGCACCAGGTTGAAGACTCACAAGCATTGGCTTTGGTGCTAGTGTCGGATGGTGGGCCGGCTGGTGGTGGCCAAGGCAGGCCGGGGGGAGTCCGGTTATGGGTGTTGGTGGGACGGAGGGTATGAAAATCGAAGAGGAGGCTAGCTTGGGGGTTTTAGTAGGAGATAGGCCGGCTATGTTTGTGATAATAATTTGTTACGCTGCCGATACAAATGATGGATCGGGAGCGGCGAATACAGGTTTCCATGTTTAAACACATGGCTAGACAGAAATGGACGATAATAGGGGACAAAACGATCAATTTGGAGCATGCGATGGGGGGGGGGAAGCGGAAGTCGGGCATGGATGTTGACGGGGAGGTAATAATGAAGAAACTACTTTTAACTTGCCATTGGTGGAGCCTGTGGAGGGGCAAGCCCACCCGGCGCCATGAATATTCTATGTTGGAACTGCTGTGGGCTAGTCTACCCGTGGGCGGTTAACGCACTCAAAGGTCTTGTATATATTTATCCGCCTTCTCTTTTTATTTTTGTCTGAAACAAAGTTAAGTGAAAATTGTTTTGAACACGTTCGATGTTCGCTTGGTTATTCTAGTGCACTTGTAGTGGGTAGTGTTGGTGTGAGTGGAGGTCTTGTTCTTTTATGGAATGATGATACTGATGTATTAATATCTACATTTAATCCTAGTCCTATAGATGCGATCATCCGTAGTAATACGGCCTCATTCCGGCGTTTAACGGGGTTTTATTGCAATCCGATTGTTAGGGAAAGAGAGCATTCTTGGGCTTTGTTGCGCCGTTTGCATGAACGGATGTCACTTCCGTGGCTTATAGCACGGCATTTTAATGAGGTTTTTGTTAGGAAATCACTAGTTTAACGCAGCGGAATTTAAAATTTGATTTCCTTTTCTAGATCGTTCTTCGTTTAATGCAATAAACACGTTAAGTAGTTTGACGGTTATACCTTAGATGATCTACAAGATCGTCGCTTTGACCGCCAACGGAGTAGTTCAATCGCAAGCCGTCCACGCGTCCGGCCTCTATCGCTAATCCACACGAACCCCTCGCCGAATCCTCGGCTGATTGCTTATCGAGAAAAAACTCCGGTCGCTGGATCGGACCTTTTCTTCCTCACAAACTCACTATGGAGAGCTCTCTATTTTACACAAGAATTATGAACTCTTGCAATTGTGTTGTATAAAAGAGCTTGACACCCACTTCCTTTTATAGAGGAGGTGGCGCCCCAAAATTGAGTGTGGAGGAAAGAAACCTTTTTCCAATCAAATAAGGAAAATCAATTAGATTGATTTATCTCTTTAATTATAATATTTTGTCAATATCATATATTGATTATAATTATCTTATTACCATAAATCTATTTTACTAAAATCAATTAATATCCTATATTAATATTATGGCAATATTTATTAATTAAAGTCTTGTAATCCAAGTGTATATCTCATACACCCAAAAGTGGCGCCCTTTAGTCAATGAATTGACTTCCGGAATATTCTTTAATTAATATAATTTATATATAATTAATATCTTGTATTTTATTTATTCATAATAAATAAATACCACCATATTAATTTACCACTATAACCTTTATAGTCCGAGATAAACTTTCCTTATTTGGTTATCATCTATAACCGCATTTTAATCCGACTCGATGTTCATATGTGTGTGACCCGATAGGCTTCCGAATATGTTGGCCGTAGACACAAAGTGCAATTTACCAAAATGCCCTTCATACCTAACGATCACGGGATAGCGTCAAGCAACACAATCGTGACCCCCAATTATCGGAAGAGTCAAAAGCAATGACTACTACCTTTCATGTGAAGCGATTACCGTGTAACTTACAATCCTATCGCTATAATAATATCCATACGATCGTATCTCGAGTGTCAATACATTGACGATCGTATCTTATAATCTGGATATCATGCTCTCTCGGAATAACACATTTACTCCCACTTTGCAAAGATTCTCGAGAGCTGACATTCCTTATAAGAAGGCCATTTCGGATATTCAATCCCAATCATAGGATACGCGATTCCCGGACGACCAATCATGTATACTCCGCGTGCTTCAATATCATACCCAATCACTACCGCATGATCGCCCGTGGTTAGGAGAAATCTCAATAGTGTCAAAGCATGACAATCCACACCGTGATGCCATGAAGACTCGGTCAAAAGGATAATTACACAACCGCCACATAGTGTGACACTTAATGTAAGTGGGTCGATCTAACGTCGCATTCTCTAATACACGCCCACGTGCGGGTCCAAGTGTCCCTACACTTCGATGAGAGCGAGATCTATCCCTACCTTCTAAAAGATAGAAGACATCCAATACGTGCTAGTCCGCTTATACTATCAATGTCCCATTTGATAATATGTAAGACTAGAGACATTTAAGTACCAACCTTGTTATAGTGATTAGAGATCTCATCAACCATGATCACTATCATGGTTTCTCTATCACAGATCGATACTAGGGGACGTTACTATATATATATAACAAATAATATGAAGACAAACAATATATATAATAACATAAGTGCTTTTATTAATCATAATAAAGTTATTACATGAACTAAATAGATCGTAAATGACCCGACCGGTCGGATCCGGTCCGACCGATTGGGTTTAGGACACCTTTCCAACAATCTCCCACTTGGCCTAAAGCCAATCACCCATATGCCTAAGCCCGTGCAAGTGAACATGTTTCTCATGCTTAGCTTGAGACAATGCCTTGGTTAACGGATCGGTATGTTATCATCCGTGTGGACTTTCTCTATCTTTACATCTCCTCTATCTACTATCTCTCTAATCAAGTGATAGCGCCGTAGCACATGTTTGGACTTCGATGAGACCTTGGTTCCTTTGGTGAGATATCGCTCCATTATTATCACAAGATGCAGGCACTGGACCTTCAATGGAAGAAACCACACCAAGTTCGATAATGAACTTCTTCATCCAAATCGCTTCCTTTGCCGCCTCCGAGGTCTGCTATGTATGTCGGCTTCCGTTGTAGAATCTGCGAGTAGTCTCCTGCTTGGAACTCTTCCGACTCATTTGCTCCGCCGTTAAGCGTGAAAACAAATCCAGTTGTGACTTAAAGTCATCCTTGTCGGTTTGAAGGCGGCATCCGTGTAACCTCGTAATACTAAATCATCGTTCTCGAAAACCAGGAACATATCCCTAAGACGTCTCAAGTACTTAAGGATATTTTTGACAAAGAATCCAGGTGACCATCACCTGGATTGGGTGGTACCTACTAGTCATACTAAGAGGTGCGAGGCGTCTGGTCTTGTGCATAACATGGCATACATGATAGACCCGATTGCCGGCATAAGGGGACTTTACTCATTTGTGCCCTTTCCTCCTCTGTCTTAGGACTCATTCCCTTGGGCAGTAGACCCACGTGTGACATGGGCGGCAATCCTTTCTTGGGCGCTCCATGTCGAATCTCTTCACATCTTGTCTATGTAGTGGATTGTGACAGACCAAAGCAACCTTTTAGATCTATCTCTATAGATCTTTATTCCCGCAATATAATTTGCCTCACCCAAGTCCTTCATAGAAAGTTCTTGGATAACCAAGCTTTGACTGATTGTAACATAGGCACATCATTCCCCATGAAAGCGATATGTCATCCACATAAAGCACTAGGAACACAATGGCACTCCCACTAACCTTCTTGTAAACACAGGGGCTCATCTTCGTTCTTGATGAAATCAAAGCTGTTTGATTATCTCATCAAAGCGAAGATTCCAACTCCGGAAGCTTGCTTTAATCCATAAATGGATCTTTGCGCTTTACACACCATCCTGGCGTCATTGGTTGTGAAACCCTCAGTCGTGTCATATACACTTCCTCGAGGCAGAGTTCCCGTTAAGGAAAGCCGCTTTCACATCCATCTGCCAGATTTCGTAATCATGGTATGCTGCAATAGCAAGCAAAATTCTAATGGATTTTAACATGGCAACAGGCGAGAAGGTTTCATCATAGTCAACTCCTTGTCTTTGCTTATAACCTTTTGCCACCAACCTAGCCTTGTAGGTGGTCACGTTACCGTCCCATGTCGGTCTTTCTCTTAAAGACCCATTTACACCCTATGGGAACTATTCCCTCAGGCGGATCAACTAAGTTCCAAACTTGGTTGTCCTTCATGGATTCCATCTCAGAATTCATGGCCTCAAGCCATTTCTCTTTGTCGTGCCTTAATAGCACCTCCTCATAAGTTCTAGGGTCCTCATCTTCCATGAGATACACGCCATGTACTATCGGGTCCACGGCGTTCCTCGGTGGATCTTCGAGGTGTTATTGTGTCTACGGTAGAGGATGGCGCCACATTTGTATGTGGTGTCTCCTCTACTTCCATCAACGGATCATTATCCGTAAGTGGTTCTCGAATTTCTTCAAGATCAATCTTACTCCCACCGACCCTATCCGAATAAACTCTTTCTCCGTAAAGTGGCGATCCTGGCAACAAACACCTTTTGTTCCTCGGGGTGGTAAAATTGGTATCCTCTAGTTTCTCAGGATATCCCACAAACAGACATTTGTCGGATCGGCCTCTAATTTGTCGTGCATCATCCGCTTCACATAAAATTTGGACAACCCCGAGGTTTAAGATATGCGATTTGGTTTCTTCTTGGCCCATACCTCGTATGGTGTAGAATCAACCGTCTTTGATGGAACTCGGTTCGATGTATAGGATGCGGTTTCTAGAGCATACCCCAAAACGATTTTGGAAGAATCTGCATAGCTCATCATGGATCGCACCATGTCTAACAAGTCGCGGTTCCTCCTCTCGAACACGCCATTCATCCGTGGCGTTCGGGAGGAGTCCATTCGTAGAATCCCATTCTCCTTCAAATAATCTTGAAACTCTCCATCTAGGTATTCTCCGCCTCGATCGGATCGAAGTGTTTTGATTTCCTTACCTAGTTGTTTCTCCACTTCACTTCGAATTCTTTGAACTTTTCAAGGCTTGATTTATACTTCATTAAGTATATATAACCATAGCGAGAATGGTCATCAGTGAAAGTGATAAAATAAGAGTATCCTCCTTTGGCTTGAATTGACATTGGGCCACACACATCAGTATGTATAAGCTCAAGCAATTCATTGGATCTTATCCCTTTGCCACTAAAAGGTGACTTTGTCATCTTGCCAAGTAAACAAGCTTCGCATGTATCAAATGATTCAGAATCGAATTGATCCAACATTCCATCTTTATGGAGTTTGGATATGCGATTCTTATTTATATGGCCAAGTCTACAATGCCATAAGTAGGATTCATTCAAGTCATTTGTTTTGGCTTTCTTGTTATTTATATTAAGTACGTCAACATTCATATCTAATATGTAAAGACCATTGCTAAGTATGCCAGTACCATAAAAGATTCCATCACGTGAAAAGAACAACATTTATTCTCAAACGTAAAAGAAAATCCATCAACATCTAATGCGAGAATAGAAATAATGCTCTTCGTAGAGAGCGGGAACAAAATAACGATTATTATTGAGTTCTAGTACTAGCCCATTTGGGCAATGAAAGAAAATAAACTCCTACGGCCAAATAGCAGCGAACACTTGCTCCATTTCCAACGCGTGGGTCCACCTCTCCTTTCCTCGGATCTCTAGCTCTTCTTAGTGCCTCGCATATTCAGTACAAATATGAGAACCACAACCAGATCTCTAATACCCAAAGTGGTTAGACTTAGAAGAAGTAATGTTGATCTCAATCATAAATATACCTGAAGTCGAAGCATCGTAATGCTTCTTCTTGGTACTCAAGAAGCCCTTGCGGTTTCTCCTCCAATGTCCGGTCTCACCGCAATGGAAGCAAGCATCCTTGGATTTGTCTTTTGCTATCTTAGGCGTTGGCTTAGGTGCGACCTTCGCGCTTTCTTGGACTTTTTTCGGGCTTTTGCCTTGCCCTTTGCTTGAAGTGACCAAAGAACACTTGCTTTCCTTCCTACAAAGTGCCTTCAAAGATTTTCAACATGTTCAATAACTCCGCTAGAGAGCAATCTATCTTGTTCATGTGATAGTTCATCACAAATCGAGAATGAGTCGGTAGAGATTGCGAATCAAGTCAATACTCAACTCGCTCCAACTTGTGGCCCACTTCCCAAGCCTCTCTATGTACCCGATCATTTTAAGCACGTGTGACCCCACAAAGATCCCGGATGCCATCTTACAACTAAACAGGCCTTCGAGACCTCGTACACTCTCGAAGCGAGGCGAGAAGCATAAAGCTCCTTCAGGTGGACCATAATAGAGTAGGCGTCCATGGACTCATCTTTGTTTACTGCAGCTTCAGTGTCATAGAAGCAAGCATGATACATGTAGCATCAAGATCTTGTCGAGCAAAGGCTTGTTGTACTTTTCGACAACATCTCTGCGAACCCTCCTCGGGGCTTTTCCGGTAGGGCCTCGCCCAAGACATAGCCAATCTTCTCGTGCCTCAAAACGATTTTGAGGTTTCTTTCCCAATCGAGAAAATTAGTTTCGTCAAGCTTGTTATCGATGATAAAACGAAGGTTCAATTTGTTTGACATTTTCTACAACAATAAATAAAAGATAGAATAAGTAAAAGCTCATGTATAAAAACCTAAATTTGCACTAAGAAATTTATAAGGTTTTTACTCCCACTAGCCAACTATTCCTATTATTGGCTTTCAAGAATTTAATTAATTCTTTAGTGGATGGAATCTATATCTAGTTGACTCGATCCTCGACGTGGGCGATCGACCGGGTCAATTTCGAAGGTGGGTACTATTTACCGATCGAATCTTATTCGATTTCCATTGGTTGACTAGTCAACTCTTTGACAATTCACATCTCTATGTGATAGCCACCCTTGTCTCTAAAATCGAGACGGTCCCGACGTGGGCCAATCACCGCAAGATTCTTAGTCGAGTCGTAACCCAAATATTCATGAGATCTCAGAACGATCATATCTCGATAATGACGATATACCCGTGGTAGGTCAACTCCCGACGTGGGCGATCGGTTGGATCCGAACAAAGGCTCTTCACCGTCATTATAATATTGGGAGACAATTTTGGCTCGATTTTGGTGTGGGAATAATTTTAAATTAATTCACTTAATTAATTTGGTTTAATTATGGTCTCATCTACTATGTGCGTATATTACTACGATATCATATAAAGTAAAACATACACAACATTCCGCGCATAAAATAACCGGTATGATCATGGACTTTTCTACAGAGTGCGGTTTGAATACAAACCGACGAAACCATGGCTGGTCACAAACTAAGCAGATCTATCCTGAACCGCCAATAGGATCTTTATTCTTTGTCGCCAACGGGTTCTTTATTTCTCCTTGGTCTTGAACTTCTTGCTCCATTCTTGTTACATAATATTTAATTACACCCGCCGCACACAGGGGGACTCGAGGAATGGGATAAATGCAAAAGTAAACCAGGTCACGTTCTTCATAACGGGCTGGGACAATTTTTTTCAAAAAAACCAACATAAAGAAAACATTCCCATCTATCCTATTGGGCCGAGTCCATACGATCAATCGGGGAATCCATATAATCACATTATATCTACACATCTAATCCATACAATTTTATCTTATGAAAAGATCAAATTCTAATTTTAACTACTACTACTCATGCGTCTTTTATTTTATCACGTCAAATAATTAAATAACTTTTAATTAATTATATGACTTAACCGAAAATTAAAATTAACATTTAATTTTAAATCGATTTCAATTTTAATTAAATTTGAACTATTCAAATAAAATTAAAATTATAAAGTCTCTATTTGTTTCCTTTCCAAAACTAAATTTAGAACAAGTCACCACACTTTCCAAAATCAAAATTTTGAGAAGTGCTCTTTGCGCTAAGCTTTGTCCAAATCAAATATTTGGAAGAGCTAGGCCTCTTACTCCAAATCAAATATTTGGAAAGGCCAAATTATTTTAGTTTGAGGCAGTGCCACTTTCCAAAATCAAAATTTTGGAAGTGGCTTGCAAACAGCTCTGTCCAAATCAAATATTTGGAAGAGGCTGCAAGCTATTCCAAATCAAATATTTGGAAAGGCCAATAATTTTAGTTTAGGCTCAGCCACTTTCCAAAATCAAAATTTTGGAAGTGGCGCAGCTTGCGCCTATTCCAAATCAAATATTTGGAAGGGCTGCAGCCTATTCCAAATCAAAATTTGGAAGGCTAATGTCCCATATGGTTCCCGATGGTCCAAACTATTTGAACCATTGGTTGGTAATATATGACACAACTAAACAAACGAGATATCTATGCACAATAAAATATCACAAACGAAAAGGTTGATCTCCCCATTTGGAAGAGGATAGCCGACGGACGGCAACCCTAGGGCTACCGCCGCCGCCGCCGCCGCCGCGAGAGGGGGGCGCCGCCAGTCGGCCGACCCCCCAAGAACCCTATTTTTTTTTTTTTGTTTTAACGTTTCGTGATTTAAATCTTGCATCTATCGATTAAATACTACGCATTTAAATTATGCTTATTGCTTAAGCTCGAAGTCTGTCTCTGATACCACTGTTAGGAAATCACTAGTTTAACGCAGCGGAATTTAAAATTTGATTTCCTTTTCTAGATCGTTCTTCGTTTAATGCAATAAACACGTTAAGTAGTTTGACGGTTATACCTTAGATGATCTACAAGATCGTCGCTTTGACCGCCAACGGAGAGTAGTTCAATCGCAAAGCCGTCCCACGCGTCCGGCCTCTATCGCTAATCCACACGAACCCTCGCGGAATCCTCCTTGATTGCTATCGAAAAAACTCCGGTTCTAGATCGACCTTTTCTTCCTCACAAACTCTCACCATGGAGAGCTCTCTATTTTACACAAGAATTATGAACTCTTGCAATTGTGTTGTCTGAAAAGAGCTTGACACCCACTTCCTTTTATATAGAGGAGGTGGCGCCCAAATCGAGTGTGGAGGAGAAGAAAACCTTTTTCCAATCAAATAAGGAAAATCAATTAGATTGATTTATCTCTTTAATTATAATATTTTGTCAATATCATATATTGATTATAATTATCTTATTACCATAAATCTATTTTACTAAAATCAATTAATATCCTATATTAATATTATGGCAATATTTATTAATTAAAGTCACACAATCCAAGTATATCTCATACACCCAAAAGTGGCGCCCCTTTAGTCAATGAATTGACTTCCTAAATATTCTTTAATTAATATAATTTATATATAATTAATATCTTGTATTTTATTTATTCATAATAAATAAATACCACCATATTAATTTACCACTATAACCTTTATAGTCAGAGATAAACTTTCCTTATTTGGTTATCATCTATAACCGCATTTTAATCCGACTCGATGTTCATATGTGTGTGACCCGATAGGCTTCCGAATATGTTGGCCGTGAGACACAAAGTGCAATTTACCAAAATGCCCTTCATACCTAACGATCACGGGATAGCGTCTGAAGCAACACACCGTGACCCCAATTATCGGAAGAGTCAAAAGCAATGACTACTACCTTTCATGTGAAGCGATTACCGTGTAACTTACAATCCTATCGCTATAATAATATCCATACGATCGTATCTCGAGTGTCAATACATTGACGATCGTATCTTATAATCTGGATATCATGCTCTCGAATAACACATTTACTCCCACTTTGCAAAGATTCTCGAGAGCTGGACATTCCTTATAAGAAGGCCATTTCGATATTCAATCCCAATCATAGATACGCGATTCCCGGACGACCAATCATGTATACTCCGCGATGCTTGAATATCATACCCAATCACTACCGCATGATCGCCCGTGGTTGGAGAAATCTCAATAGTGTCAAAGCATGACAATCCACACCGTGATGCCATGAAGACTCGGTCAAAAGGATAATTACACAACCGCCACATAGTGTGACACTTAATGTAAGTGGGTCGATCCCAACGTCGCATTCTCTAATACACGTCCACGCATCTGGGTCAAGTGTCCCTACACTTCGATGAGACGAGATCTATCCCTACCTTCTAAAAGATAGAAGACATCCAATACGTCTTTAGTCCGCTTATACTATCAATGTCCCATTTGATAATATGTAAGACTAGAGACATTTAAGTACCAACCTTGTTATAGTGATTAGAGATCTCATCAACCATGATCACTATCATGGTTTCTATCATGGATCGATACTTAGGGGCGTTACTATATATATATAACAAATAATATGAAGACAAACAATATATATAATAACATGTCTCTTTTATTAATCATAATAAAGTTATTACATGAACTAAATAGATCAGAATGACCCGACCGGTCGGATCCGGTCCGACCCGATTGGGTTTAGGACACCTTTCCAACAGTTTTATTACGCACAGAGCAAGATGACACGAATCTCCATCCATATCCGTAGATTGTTGCATTCCAGAATGCCCTCTCCGATTGTGACCTTGGCACCTTGCTAATGTGGGATATGTTGGGGCGCCTTTTATTTGGTACTGCATCCGTGCCAAAATGCAAGTCCATTTGAGGTTTTTCACACAGATTAAGAAAATTAGTTAAATTGGTTATGTGTCATTAATTTTAATGAAAAGATCTAAAATGACATTTTCATTGTATAATGTAAAGTAATGAAAAGTTGGTGGATAAATAATAAATGATGAGTAGAAAGAAGAAAATATAATAAATGAGAGGTAAAAAATAAATATATATAATAAATGTTTCATTGGTTATATAAATGAAGTTATATTATAAGACAAAACCAAAAAGCTAAATGGACTTATTCTTTGGGACGAGGGTAGTATATGCGAGGAGAAGGTTTGGCGACTTGTGTTCTTTTGGATAGAGGGATAGCTAATACGGATGGCGAAATCTCTTCCCTTAATTATGCGATTACGCAATTAAATTATTTGTTCAAGTAATTATGGAAGTGGACTGAATTATGGCAAAACAAGTAATTAATCTAAGAGGATCTACGGGAATAAAAACGGTTTATATCGGCAATATTACCTTTTTACTTTGTTCACCATATTATTTATTAATAGAGTCGTAAAATTATTTTAGTATCTCAACGTAATTGTTAGCATAAGCATCTCCGAGCACAACTCAACAATGCCACAACCTAAGGTCCTCTTTAAAATCGATCAACGTAATTATTAGCATAAGCATCTCCGAGCACAACTCAACAATGCCACAACCTAAGGTCCTCTTTAAAATCGACATGTTTTTAGTTCTATTCTATTTAATATCTTTGTAGTGTATTTTACTTAAATTAAAAATACTTAATAAAACACAAATTTATACATATATTCTTTTTAAGAAAATAATGTTTAATCAATTATATACCATTCTTTTACACATATTAACACAATATAGTTTAAAAATAACTAAGTAGTCCCTGAATGTTAGTAACCTTGATGAAATTGTTACTATCAGTGATGTTATTTAAATTGTTTCTTATGTCACTTCCGATATGTAAATTTGTCTTCGTGAATGACTTTGTAGTATGATAAGACAACCTCAACATCAATGATGAAAAATTTGGAAAAAAATAATCGTTATCCTACGTAAATACATAAATTTTAAGATGGAACGATACAAAACTAGATAAATACTACCTAAGAATATAAGTTAAATATCCTCACTTTTCATCAATCCATAATATAAGTCATTCTGGAAAATTATGAATAATCGTTATCCTACGTAAATACATAAATTTTAAGATGGAACGATACAAAACTAGATAAATAGATTTTGTAAATATATAGTCTTTTTATTTACAAATTTACTACTCTTTTAAAAAAAAAAAACCATTGATTAGTAATCGTGTGATGACAACCGTATCAATAGAACCATTAATGGAAAAAAAAAAAATTGTGCTAAGCAGACACGTGGCGTATGTTAATTGGTTATTTAAATATCGAATTCCCGTGAACTCGGCCGCGTCGGACTCAGTCTTCAATTTGTATCCCACTTGGTTACCGGTTCTATTCATTCTACGTTTCGGTACGCCTCACGTTTCCACCGACCAAAGATTTTTTTTATTTTTTTAAGAAAGATGAGGGGGCGACCAAAGATTTTTTCTTGCGCAATAATAAAAAATCCTTTCCAAAAAAAAGACTTAAAAAATAATACTACTAAGTACAGCTGTGTGTATATAAATATCAGCTCACTGCTTCTTCACATGTTGATAGAGTGAAGCTACGATACGGTGGTCGTACGTCCTTCTTTCGACTTATTTCACCGCCGTACGCTCGCCGGAGTTTGTATAATCATTACCTTCCTGTGACGGTGATACATTAGTGTACGTCTATGACGAAACTTATTCGTAGCTTTTTTGCTGTGAAATTCTGTGCCATTGTCTTGTTTCCTGAATTTTGGTATTTCGATCCGATTTTGATGCGATTAGTACGGCTGTGCGAGTGGTTTTAATCATATAAATGTAATAGCAACTAGCAATTATAATATGTAATTGTTTTCTCTTCTGTTTGTTTAATCTGTAATGGTAATTCCTTTTGCAGGTTCTGCTGGATTCGAATCGTTAACTTTTAGGCACTTTTAGCTCCCCTTGTGTTTCTGATTTAGAAGGCCAAAAAAATTGTGCTAAAAATGGGAGTAAAAGTGGCGTCATCTTGTTTAAATTGGACACAGCCTTCAGTTCCTCATTCACCATCTTCTCAGCAAGCTTTAGCTTCATCAGTTGCGTCTCCTTCTTCAAGAAGACGTAGCTCTTGCAATGGTGATGGAGTTTTGGTTTGCAGGTACGTTAACAAGCTGAAACGTTCCAGTTTTCTCGGATATTCATCTTCTAAGCTCTACCGGTCTGGCTCATCGGAACACCTCAAATCTAAAGGACGTGGTGGAATGAGAAGAGTTTGCAGTGCCAATTTTGATTCCTTTTCGGATGAGGACTTTTCTCTGAAAATTCAAGAGCTCGCGTTGAAATTTCACTTATCGGGGGATGATGATGATGAAGAAAAATCAGGGGAGGTTAATGCTTCTTCGAATGCAGAGCAAGATATTGGTGCTGAACAGGTGTGCGAAACAAGATCGAAATTCTTAGAGAGTTCGAATGCGTTTGAACCTATGGAACCACCAAATTGGGCTGAGAGTGATGAAATGATTTTAGATAGCTTAGAACGCAAGGCTAATAGCCTGGAACTTCCACTTTCCCTTAGGATAATTAAGAGAAAAAAGCAGTGGGAAGGTGGTGTTCGGGAAGCTGGTGATTCGGCCTATTGTTCCGTAAAGAAGGCGTTCTCATCAATGGTGTTCATAATTAAAGAGCTCCATAGTTATACCTTACAGATGAGGGAATTGCTCTATTTTGAGGACCTACAAGGGATTTTAGCTAGGGTGCAAACCGAGATCCATGCCTCGTTTGTTTGGTTGTTTCAGCAAGTGTTTTCTCATACACCTACTTTAATGGTGTCTGTGATGATATTGCTTGCCAATTATAGTGTTTATTCCATGGCTAATAATGCTGCCATAGCTGCTGCTCATCCATCGCAAGCATATGCTCTTAAAACAGAGATGGTTTCTGTGGTGGATGATCAGAGTTATGGAAAGCAGAAGTTGGATTCGTCCAATATCAAGACATTTTCGGTGCCTTCTTCGAGTGGAAAGGTTGCTTCCATCGGAGGAAACAATGGCTGCGGTGGAAAGTATCCTCCAGTGGCTAGTGGAACCAGCGGTGAGGGAAGTTTTGACAAGGTTTCCTCGGAGTATCGTGGGCCAATAGTCCCTGATGGAGCATATACCGTTAGCAACCCTGCAAGAACCGGTGATAAAGCATCAAATTCTGGGCCATTGACCCGAGAAGAGGAGTTTTCGTTGTGGGATTCGGTGGTAGAGGAAGCATCTAAGATGCAAGCTGCCTTAAGAGATGAAGCTTTAGACCATGAAAGCATGTTAAGATTTGTTTCCCCTATCAATGCAAAGATTGAATCTGATACCTATGGAGATTATCACAGAACAGAAATGCAATATCAAATGGTGCTGGATGAGGATCCCAGTAATCCTTTATTGCTTACCAATTATGCTCAGTTTCTTTGCCTGGTCAACCGTGATAATGATAGGTACATATTTCTTACCCTTGTAGTTGTGGTTATCTTTTTCTAATTTGGTCATAGCTTTGAAATGCTTGTTGCTCATCTTTCTTGGATCAAACAATTATGAACTTTCCAATTGAATTTACAAACGTTTCTCGGTTACATTTTTATGCTTCTTGGCTAATTCAAGATCCTAGTGAGATTAGATTTTGATATTTGATCTACCGTCTTTACTTAGAATTTCCCTTGGTTTAGTATTACTTCATACATATTTAATCATATTATCAGTATCTTGGTTTGATTGTCTAGTATAATGCAAGCTAGATGAGCCGATATATCTGATTCCAATATATAGAGATACAAGGATAAGTCTAGTTCTTAGTGCACTTGAATGAAACTGTTTATAACTAATGTAGTGCTTGGTAGTTTTTCGAGTCAATTAGGACTTCGGTTTTCTTGTGTCGAGTTGGTCTCTGTCTACAAAAAGCTGGTGTTTATTCGGTTGGTTTTATCTTTGTACAACAGAGCTGAAGAATACTTCAAGAAGGCTGTTAAAGTGGAGCCTAAAGACGCGGAGGCACTCAATAAATACGCAAACTTTCTATGGCTAGTTAAGAAAGACATTTGGGCAGCTGAACAGACCTATCTAGAAGCCATTGATGCTGATCCATGCAACTCCTATTACGCGTCTAATTACGCTCATTTCCTATGGAGCACCGGCGGGGAAGACACTTGTTACCCTATCTAGATATCCCAATACAGAGGCAAACTTACTGTTAGCAAAGCAATCCAGTGATTCGTCTTAAGGAACGGGATGATGAGATCGATACATGATGCAACACCAACTGACTACAATTGATTACTCTTATGATAGGACATGAGTGGGGAAAGATGGGATTCCTTATAGATACTTTTCTTGATTGTCCCCTAGTTTTGTTTGATGTTTTTGTTTCTGTTTCTGAGCATGGTGGGAAAATAGTGAAGTGACAAATATACCCTTCCCTCTGGGCCATTTGGAACAAGTGAACAAAGCATAATGGGTTGATTTAAGCATAGATGCTGCAACTGACTGAAACTATAGGGCGGCTGAAGAGCGAAATCGACGGCTTACTATCTCTCTCTGTTTGCTGCTTGGAATATGTTATCTGCCAATTTTACTTGTTTTTTCCCCCCCTCTTACAAATGGCATTTGATTTTATGGCAAAAACTCATAATGCCAATTTTTGTAAGTAATAATAATAAAGCGTTAATAAATAAAATTGTTAATAATTCTCAAGTGATAGTTTTGTTACCTTTTGGTTATTGTTGCACAGTTGGCGGCGATATGTTTCTTTTTTTTCAATTCTTTGCTGTTAATGATGTTGAATTACAATAAATGAATAGGTCTGGTGGTCTTTTAGGGTGATATTTTTGATCCGCGATTTCCTGTAAAATATAGTATGAAACGGACGGGGTCCATCAACCTGCGGCTCACGTATCCCATAAACACGAACCAAAATGATCAGGGGACAATCGTAGCAATGATTGTATGAAGAAGTAGATGAATCTCACAAATTGAACTCACATGCATCTAAACATTTTAAATGTGTGAAAAAGAATACCTTTACAATTCATTCTTCAAACGATAATATAAGTTTTCAATGATTCTTAAAAACATTGAGGGAAGCAAGAGTCTCTCAAGACAGACTAGTTTGTTACAGTGAAGGAGTTTGATTCAAGTAATTGAAGTAGCGCGTGCGTTGTTGTTATTCGCACATGAGAAAATAATCAAGATATATAGTATAGTACTACAGGGAATACAAAATGAATGTGAAATTGTCGGCAATTTTCTAGCTTGCGTTTTTGCAGCTAATTAATTAAGACAAGGGGAAGAAGACAGACAGGAAAAAAAGCACATGAAAAAGATAAAAGGCCAAAAAAAAAAAAAAAACTCATGCGTATTGTGATCCCATGCCCTGTGCCATCTCTTTTACTACTACTATTATGCATTATCTCTTCTTTCTTCTTCTACAACTACCATTCACATGACTTGACCCATACTTTCTTTCCTATCAAACCCATCAATTATAGGTGCTTGTGTCTATTTCTTCATCAAAATTAGGAGTTGGGCCCTGTTTTTATTATTATTATTATTATTTTGTTGGGGGTGTTCCATTTCTATACAAAGAGCCTAGATTTGGAAAGTAGTGTTGTATTTTGCTTTTTTGACTTGCATGAAATGGCAGCTGTATCGTAATATATCGTTGAACATGCCCCAAATGCGACAATCTATGAAAAACCAACCCCCCAAAAAAAAAAAAAAAAAAAAGGATGTATTATTACCTAAATTAATAGTCACTTCGTGTTTACACCCACTTGGTTTACGGATCCAAAAAAAATTCTTGTCAGCAAAAATGATGATCCACCATATACATCAATAATATTTTTCCATTGTTTTAAAAGTGATACCACTGTATAAGTGCAACACGCGTTTCATACGGTCTACTTCTATAATGTCCTAAATAGTTAAAATAATAGAAATCTCGATCTTATATAAATATGAGACATAAAAATCTTGTCAACTTGTATTAATTCTCTTAGACCAAATGAAGAGGACGGCATAAGCAGTTAACCGGATTTTTATGGCTCACTTAGCACTACCAGACCCGGAGTTTAGAGGCGTTACAACTTCACTAAGATCAGTGTTTGTTCAAGATCGACCTAGTATCAAGTTGAGCTCTTTAGGTCTTTTTTAATTAGAAAGTTCAAACTTTTGTTCAAGACCTAGTATCGAGCTGAGCTCTTTAGGCATTTTTTTACTTAGAAAGTTCAAATTTAGTCTTTAAATGTCGCGTGTATGAGATCGGGTCATACCCTTATCACATTGACAAGTTAAAAGAATCTTAAAGAGATCACAGTTAAACATGATGCAATAGATGTCTATCTAAATATTTTGCGTTATTTCTAGTAATTAATCATTTGTCATATTGAACATAAATACTACGTGTGATGTTTAATTCACGATTCAATATATAGTAGCTTTGTAATAAAATCAGTATGTTTTCTATACAATAATTTCAATAGGTTAACAATGTATCTGACTATGGAGATAAAATAATTTTAAATTAATATGTTCTCTACATTTCCGCTTCCGACGTGGGCTCCCAGAGATGATATCATGTGACATTATGACACGAAGGGGCAATATTCGATTCGATTGGGGTACCGTTTGGCTACATATGTTCATCATTTACTGCTACGTTCGGATATTCCATCCTTCTCATCGGGCCCCGACCGATCTTGGAGATACCTATGGAACTTGTATGTACGGCCCAAGCTGAAACACTTTTTATGGCGGGGGCTTCACCACTGTCTAGCAGTTGGGACTACTTTGCAGTGCATGGGTGTTAGGTCTGGATATTCAAGCTTTGTGGTTCTTTGGAGGAGGATTTGGGGCACGCGCTCTTTCACTATGTGGTCCGGATGGAAGTCTAGACCTGTTTGTGTAATGACCGATTGCATGCCGCCCTCCAGTCGTCTTCTGATTTTCTAGGGTTTCTACAGGCGCTGCTTGACATGTGCGACCATGATGGTTAGTGGTGCTTCTTACGTCTATCTGGTATGTCTGGAAGGCTAAGTGCACATGGTTATTTGATGATAGACCCGTGGGTAATGGCGGCCTGCTCGTGAATTAACAGGCGGAGGCTGTTGACTATATTCATTCTATGCAGACCTCTCTGGTGCACTTGGCAGGAGCTTCTTGGCCGTCTGTATGGTCTCCACCTCTCAAGAAGTGATTAAAGTCAATACGGAGCAGCTAGTGTTGGTGGGGCAACAGCTATTGGTATTATCTTTCGTGACCATAGTTGGCATATCATGCATTCAGTTTCGCAGAGAGTTATGGGCAACCTGGATGTGGAAGCATTGGAGCTTAGGACTATTTTTCAAGCACTTTTTCTGGTCTCTACGCATGGATACCGACGAGTTATGATTGAGACTGATTCTCTTGCATGTGTGCACCGTCACCAGAATGCGGGCACATACCTGTCTTCGTTGGGTTGCTTAGTCTCTGATTGTTTGAATCTGGCTAGGGTCTTGGAGTCTTGCTCATTTTCTTTTATTTGGCGATCTGGTATTAACCCGGTACGTTGTCTTGCACAGGCATGCGTACATGTAGTTGGTCAAACCTTGATCCCCTCCAATGCACTTGACCGTCAAATGCAACATAACACACAAAACGACGTCGTTTCATGTGTAATTTATACAGAAAACGACGTCGTTTTATGTATTTATTTTTACTTAATGGTCAAGTGTATTAGATGGGATCTTTTCCGTTGTTGGTCTAGTCAGTTGGGGCGTTTATCCACTTGCGAATCTTCTTGCAGCTTGTGGTTTTGATATGCTTTAATAAAATAATATGTGTAAAAAGAAAAACACACAATGTATCCAGGGGCGGACGCACCCTTTGGGGAGGGGGCATTCGCCCCCTCAGATCCGGAGAGAACATTACTATATATATGTTATATATTGTTTTCGCCGCCATAAAATTTATATTCGCTCCTATCACCTATAATTACTGGATAATTTGACATAATACTTTTATTATGTAAATAAAAATACACAGTTATACCATAGTGATACATATAAACAAATATTAATAACTTTTCATTTTTTTTTCCATAAAAAACATTGTTTGTAGTGTTATAAATCTTTATCGATAAGAGTAGAAGGGTAGAAGGGTAAATGTGTTTAGATTCTATGATATGTGTAGTGTTACTTTTCGTAAAATGTATAGTCGTATTATTATAGCGATAAATAATGCTTATTTTTAGATCTGACGGGACATAAAAACACAATTATACATTTTTTTATTACAAAAATTCTATAGAATTATCGCCTCTCGCTCGGGATCCAGCGTCCGTCCCTGAGTGTATCTCAGTGGAAAAAGTCATTTGATCTAATACCAGAAATAACACATCCTCTTAATGAGAGGTCTTGAGTATAGTAATAAGGAATGTAGAATATACACATGATATTTTTTCCCTCAAAAAAAGAAAAAGTTATAAAATTGCTCCAGATCCACACATTGTGGGCTTTGGGCCGAGCAGAGAAAGATTCTGATGAATGAAAGATACTGAGGTGATGTCATTATCTGTTTGACGACTTTTATTGGGCCAGAAATTTGAATGACATTGAGGCCTTTTCATTTTCTTTCATTTGAGCCTTTCCATCCTGGCTTGAGGGTAACGATCTGATCCGATCCGATATAAATTACTAAGTTTACTTATTGAGTTGAGAAACTTCTTAACACAGTGATTGAAGAACTCGGTTCGAGTTCATTTGAGGAAAAAAGAAAGGAATCGCTCGAGATCGGTTTGAATATGTTTTAATTTTGATTGAGTTCAGCTCGATTATACTCGACAAGCTAAGGTATAGGGTTATTAATCAAGCAATGTTTCTCGGTCATATTATAATCATGTCGTTGCAGTGATATAGACGAACGCTCCAATGACGGAAAAAAAGTTAACTTAGGGAAACAGAATTATGTCACACAAAAGAACCAAAGCAATCAATAAACAAGGTAAAAAGAATATTCATATCCTGATTAATTAAGTAATTAGCAAATCATACCAATTCTTGAAATTGCTAACATTAAACATGTGAATCATAAAAGAAAATAGATCAACTTTATAACCGATTTGGTTTTCAAATTAAATCTATCATAACCCTTCGCCACGAATACAAAAACAAAAAACAGCAATTGGAGCAGAAAATGCGACTGCATTATAAGATCGTAATTGAACAGATCGAGCAAGCTCGAATCGACATTACATGAAACTTATTAAGTCGAAAACGCCGTAGAGAGTAACAAAAGTCCACTGACCATCTAATCGACACCAACGTGTAAAACTTTTTGTGCTTCAGGATCGCATAGAAAATCAACAACGAATGTGTTAAACTATTAACAGGGGTGGAAACCGCAGTAGTTAAGAAATCACATCCAAAAAATCTGCAAGTTAGCAAGACACATCCTTTGCGAAGTGGATCACCTGCTTTTGCTAACCCAGCTTTTCTCAGCTTTTGGGGACGTGGACTCATCTGAGCCACACAAAGTGAGTCTCGCCTGCCCAAATCGAGTCTCGACTTTTGTGTGGCTCACCAAGGCCCACGCCACCAAAAGTGGTGGTAAAGTTCGGCGGTGCAAAGTCAAGATCGGATCCCATCCTTTGTGCTATATTTACTCTGACAAGTTTTTATAAAGTAATAAGCTTGAAAATCATTTAGATTCTTGTAATCACATAAAGAGCATGCATTTAAATAAAATACATCATTGAAGCTGCAGAGGGTTGGACGCAGGCCCTGGATGAGGGACGATACATATGGTAATTTTTTACAGTCCGACAAGTCCACTTTGCTTGAATAATAAATTTAGTAGGGAAAATCGTCTCCAGTTTATAGCTAAGAGTTACAACTTATCCCACTTTTTAACTTTGAATTGTCAATAATAATATAATACAAAAATATGGTGTTCTACACTGTTTTATTTTACATTGTTTTTATTATAATAAAATTTCTTAAAATCTATCACTGTGGTAATGATTAGTAAAAAATGTTAAGTTATTCAATTATATTATGTGACAACATGAAAATAGAGACGAAAATATATTTTATAGGGGACAAATAAAATACATCTTATATATACTAGTGTATCTTTTCAATTCAAAGGGGCGATTTCCCCCAACCCCTTAGGGTGCGTTTGGATTGCTGGAATGTAACGGAATGAAATGAAACCGATGGAATGAAATGCAATGGAATGTAATGAAACCGATTCTATTCCTATGTTTGGCATGCAATGGAATGAAATATGAAAGATTGTATTAGATGTGACAAGTAACACGGTGGGTGATGAGCGTGTATGATAACGAGTGTAGCAAACGGTGGTGGGTGGCGGAGGATGATGTGAGGTGTGCGATAGTAGTGGTTGTGGTGGTGGTGGTTGTGGTGTGCGATAGTGGTGGTGGTTGTGGTGTGCGATACCTTTGGTTGTTATAGCGGCGGCGGCGGTGGTGGTGGGTTTGTGATGGTTGTGGGTTGGGTTATGATGGGGGATGGTGATGAGTTGTGCTAAGGGTGACAGGGTAGGCGGCGGTGGTGAAGGGTGGTGGTTCGGTGGAGGGTGGTGGTGGTGGATTGTGGTGGGATTGACAGGTGCCATGGGAGGTTGCGGGCGGGCGGTGAGTGGTGGTGGTTGATTTTTTATCACTGTGTTATGTTTACATTTCCTTCCATCAAACCATTCCGTCCATTCCATCCATTTTTTTGATGGAATGAAAATGGTAAAAAATCATTCCAATGAAATGAAAACCCATTTCATTCTCTCGCAACCAAACACGCCAAAATGATGGAATGAAATGAAAAAAACATTCCATTCAATTTCATTCAAGCAATCCAAACATACCCTTAGTGTAGATTCGCCACCGAAGCTCCATGTAAATTTTTTTCCCCCAACAAAATGAAATCATAACATAAACTATATATATATATATATATATATATATTATACTTTATTTGGTGAGACTCGAACCCGAAACCTCAAGATCATGGGCCTCAGCTTAACCACTTAGTAAAACTTCATTGTCATGGGACCTTAGGTTAACTACTTGGCTAAAGGCTCGGCTCGTTGGCAAGCTCAATGTGATGACTCGATCAAGATAAAAAGAAGAGAAGGACATGATATACAATTAAGTTATTTTCTCCCATATTCTCCAAAGCATTAATTTCTCATCAAATGAGCAATTAATAATGAAATGCTTGATGGTTTCCCTGATTCCTCCCTCTTCATTATTTACCTTCAATTTAGAATGAAATCAAATGGCACCTCATAATACCTGTTTTGGCTGATCTTCACCTTTCAGGTCCTCTTTTTCTTAAATTATCCGAGCTAATATATATATATATATATTTATTTAATCATTAATCCAACATTTGACTTATATTATGGAGATGGTACAATTCCGACGGCTCAATTGGGTGCTAGGCCTTCCTTTCTATGGCGTAGTACGTATCCGGCGTGATCTACTGATCAGTGGGATGATGTGGCACGTAGGGAATATGGATTCAATCTTTGTCTATCATGATGCGTGGACAGTGAGGCAAAAATTCGTTTTGAATATTGTATGCATGGCATGAGCTTCCAACAAATACTAAGGCGTCTCTCGCTAAAAAAAATACTAAGGTGTCAGTTTTTATCTATTCATTTATGGAAATTATGTTTGGAGCAGGGTTTGAACCTATGGGGAATTAGATAATTATCATTATATCTCAATAGTCAATACACCCCCTTAAGTGTGAGCCTATAAGAAGGGAGAGAGATCAGTGTGAGCCTATAAGAAGGAAGATTGACCCGTGTGAGTCTAGCTATACAAAGAGAGATTTTCCGGTGCTACGGGGTCTCTTGTTGTTGAACTACCATCTCTAACTACCATCTCTCTCCCAAAGCTTAAGGTGATGAGAAGGTAGATAATTAACATTATATCTCAATACTTGTATTCTTTTTATATGTTTGTGTATTTGTATTTAAATTTTCTTTATTTATTTCACGTATTTATCTAAGGCCAGTTTTATGTTGGTAATTAACAACTAAATTCAATGTCAATGTATACTACTGTTAAAGCTCAAAACAACACAAGAGGAGTGCAATTTTGTCACATGGTTAATTGAGGAGTTAGTTACAACCGCCACAAGTTAGTTACAGCAAGTTGGAGATCCTAATCCTATATAAAGTGTAATTAGAGTAGTGATTAATCATCAAAAATACACAACATTCATTCTAGAGATGTTATTGATCAAAATATCTAGTTTACAGTTTTCCCGCCATTTTTCTATTTTGAATTTGTGAAGAAGATCTTCATCTTCTTCTTTTAGTTTTTCTGGAAATCGAATTATATCTTGTTTAGATTCTTGTTTCATTTCTGAATTTTAATATGGTATCAGAGCAAACTATCCGCTGATCATTCTCATTTCAATTCTTAGAGTAATTGCGTTTCTGTTATCAATTGTTTGAAGGTGTTCATCAATGGCTAAAAGTTCTAATTCCAGTCTTGCTAATCCGAGTTTGGTGATTGTTCGTCCTCTCTTGAAAGGAGCTGAAAATTACAATCATTGAAAAGGTCAATGGCCAAGGTTTTATCATCTCGTGGTAGATTGAATCTTGTTGATGGTTCCACAACGATGCCAGAAGTTACTGATGCAGGTTATGCTGCTTGGATGCAAGTTAATGATCTTGTTCATTCATGGCTTATCAATTCCATGGTTCCTACTGTTGCAGAAAGTGTCATGTATTTTGACATAGCAAGGGAAATCTGGACTGATCTTCAAGAGATATTTGGTCGAGGTAATGCTTATATAATCTCAAATCTTGAAGAAGAAATAGAAAAAATTAAGCAAGGAACATTATCTGTTACTGATTATTACACCAAACTTAAGTCTCTTTGGGATCAATACTTAATCTTGAAGCCTATTCCACTTGTGTATGTCCTGCATTGCAAATAATCAGGGAATACTATGATAATGCATACACAACCAGATTTGTAAAAGGTTTGAATGGCAATTTTAGTGCGGTTAAATCTCAAGTGTTCATGACTATTCATTTGCCAAGTGTTAAAACAACCTTTGTAATGGCACTAAATCATGAGCAGCAATTGGATTATAATTCTATGTCTGTTGATTCTGTGGTTCTTGCTACACAATCTGACAATAACCCTTTGTTTCCTAGTAGTTCTAATGTTGCTATGCAATCTAAGTTTCAAGGCCAAGGAAGGGGGCAAGGCAGAGGTTATAGTGCACAAGGAAGAGGATAGGGCAGTTACAAGAAGCCTCAGTGTTCATACTGTGGAAAGAAGGGTCATACAGTGGATAAATGTTACAGAAAGTATGGATTTCCTCCAAAATTTGGCAGCGGCAGAGGCGCAGGAGGTTCTATGGCTAACAATGTCAATTTTGAAGATAATATTGAAGAGCATGATACTGTAGTCTTTGGCCAAAAAGCATCAAATTCAAACACTGCTGGTGGAATCTCACATTCTCAGTATGAACATTTACTGTCTCTCATTCAGGGATTGCAGTCCAACACCAGTCAATGCAATTCTGTAATTTCAGCTGCAGACAATGTCTCACAAAGGCCAGGTATTGCTGACAGTAGCTTCCAATGGATCATGGATTCAGGAGCTACTGATCACATTACTTTCTCCATACAAAATATGTTTGATATAAGCCCTGTACAGAATTTATCTGTGAGATTACCTAATGGGACATCTATTGCAGTCACTAATATAGGAAAAGTTAGAATAAATTCACACATAGTACTGCAAATTGTCTTCTATATACCCACTTTCAAGTATAACCTACTGTCTATCAAGAAATTAGTATCTGACAGTGGTTTGTTGGTCAATTTTTCTTCTAACATTGTCTTGTGCAGGACCAACTAACTTTGAAGAGGATTGGTACAGCTGAATTAAAAAAGGGGTTATACATTCTAGTGGCAGATCCTCATATCAATTCGCAACAAGATCGTGTTTCAGTGTCTAATAGTGTTTGTCAGAACTGTAATAAGTTTGATTCTTTGTTATGGCATACTAGGCTAGGCCATCCTTCTGTAGAAAGGATGAAGTGTTTGAATGCTATTGACAGTAGTATTAAAGTACCTATTCATCCTTGTATTGTATGTCCTTTGGCAAAACAGAAAAAGCCAAAATTTCCAACCAGTACTTCTGTTTCACAGTCTTGTTTTTGATCTGATACATGTTGACATTTGGGGACCAAATAGAATTCCCACTATTGATGGTGAATATTATTTCCTGTCTATTGTGGATGATCATAGCAGATTTACTTGGATTTTTTTGATGCATGCTAAATTTGAAGCTAATCAAATGCTGCAACAATTCTGTAACATGGTACAAACACAATTTGATAAGTGCATAAAAGTGATTAGGTCAGATCATGGTGGTGAGTTTAACATGAAGTTGTTCTATAGAACCAAAGGTATAGTGTATCAGAAAACATGTGTTAGAACTCCACAATAGAATGGTTTAATAGAAAGAAAGCATCAACACATTTTGAATGTAGCTAGGGCTCTAAGGATATAATCCAATCTGCCTATACCTTACTAGGGATTCTGTGTTTTACATGCTACTTATCTGATAAACTGATGAGAGATAAATTTATGATCATTATTATGACATTTCGCCCCACTTTTGATACCATTTTGAGCATTATTGTACCAATTCAAGTCAATTATCCCTTATATTTATCTAATTATGTTAGTAGTAGTTATTATGTAAAATATCGTGTTTTTATAAGTTTTACTAAGTTTTGTACCGTTTAGTAACCGGAGTATTGTGTCGGAGTTCGTTTGGTGTTTTGGTACTTTATTGCAGGATTATCGTTTACCAAGATCCCAAGTGACGACATTTTTGAGCCTAAAAACATATCTTTTGAGGAATAGAAGATTATGCCAAAATCTAACAAGTTTGAAATGGATCAACTGTCCTTAGTGTTTCTACCGTAATTCATCTTCAACGGACATTTGACCTAACTTAGAGGCATTTTCAGAGAAAAGTCCTTGATGAAAGTTGTAGGCCTTCAAAAGAGCTTTCCACGAATATCAAATCATGTCAATCCCGGTCTACAGCTCGAGATAGGTTTTTACTGAACATCCGATATGTTGCATGGCGGCGCCGCGGAGAAAGCGCCGAATATGGCGGGAAAATCTCGAATCTGGGCCCACAAGATCCTAATGATTAAAAATGCCTTTGCATGTAGCCGGCACGTGCCGGTGAGGCTCCGGCACGCGCCGGTAATGTGGTCTATAAATACTCCTCTCAAGCTCATTTGATCAGCTGCCCTGGAATTTATGTATATATCTATATATATACTTTCCTCTATCGTTTTCTTTCTATTTCTTTTATGTTTGGGCCCATGTATACATATATATGTCTATGTATGTATGTATATATGCTTATATGTATGAATAAACGTAGTAATGTTGTAATCTTTGGAGAAGATTATCGAGGATTGTTGTCTCTGAAGTCACTGTTACTTTCTTGACGAGATTAGGCTCCAATTCATGATTGTAATCGGTAATTTTCTAATGTTATTATGTTTGTTTGTTTTATATCTATATATTAGGTATAATGATATTAGGCTAACTTAATATCTAGCCAAGATATGAAATTGGATTAGTTTTATCTTTTTAGGGAAATAGATAACGACTATGTTAAAATTGATTAAAATCGATTTATAATGAATCTCTTTCTATGTTTGTATTAGCGTAGCTAATCGATATGAAAGAATTCATAATCTAATTATGAATTGACGCCTCGTAGTTAGGTTATGAACTCGTTAATAGAAAGACCGGAGGGTAAAATTGGCGAGTGAAAACGTGACAACGGAATCCGATTTCTAAACCGGGGTAGATTTGTTTCGGAGAAACAAACTCTTATTGAAATTTATACTCGAGAGATTATCACGTTAAATTCGCTGTTTTAATTGACATACCTTAAAATTGGCCGAATGACAAAACGGGAGTGACCCATGCTTGAGGATGACATTGGACAGAGGACAAGACATATGACAATTTCATACGCTTCGTGTGAGGAGAAATTGCCTAGCTTAGGAGTATACCGTTTCGTATAATTGATTGGACCTTGAATAAAGGAAGATCTGTCTCATTTATTTCTACTAAAAAGATATTGATTCAGTAAAGTATTCTTGGCTAGATCAAAAAATATATATTATATTAGTATTTATTTGTTTTATTTTACTGCTTTACTAACATCTAACTCTAACATTACTAACTAATCTAACTAATCTAACGATCTAACCCGATAAAGCGATAAAAGCTGCGACTTAGATCGAGTTAATAATAGCTTCTTGGTGTTTAACCCCACTTAAAAGAATTACCATGTTTTCCCAGAGAATACGACCTGACTCACCAGACTAGCACTACAATTTGACCCGGTACACTGCCGGTTAGGATCTGTATAGCCTAGGTAATGTCCGTGAACGACTTTACGGCGCCATTTCCAAGGTTAGGTTTAGGTCTGTCATAAACATCATTCCTACACCACTTCTTGATAACACCACACATTATCAGGTGTTGTACAATAAAAAACCTACTTATGACAATTTAAGAATCTTTGGATGTCTTTGTTTTGTTTCTACATATTCACAGGGAAGAGGTAAATTTGATGACAGGAGCAACAAATCTGTTTTCCTAGGTTTTGAGGAACATATGAAGGGATACAAGGTTTTGAATATTGAAACCAGGAACATATCTGTATCAATATATGTTGTATTTCATGAAAACACATATCCTTTTGTTGACAACATAAACACACAAGATCATAATGATCTGTGTCTACCTTTACCTATTGCTGACATTGATAATTCTTTCAACTACACACCTCATGATTCTGTTCATGGTGATAATGCAGCAATTGAAAGTTCTGATACATCATCTGACCAACATACAAATGATGTTGGAACATCAGTTCAAAACACTAGAAGATCCAACAGGATCAAAATCACTCCCACACATCTCAATGATTATGTGTACAATAATCCTGAACATAGAACATCACCACATTCATTAGATCATGTTATATCTTATGCTAACATATCTCCTACTTATCAGTAGCATCAACAAAGAAACTGAACCAGGATCATACAAAGTAACTGATCAAAATCCTAATTGGCAAGAAGCAATGGAAAAGGAACTCCAAGCCCTGAATCAAACAAACACTTGGTCTTTAGTTTCTTTACCAAAAGGGATCAAACCCATAGGATGTAAATGGGTATATAGGATTAAAAGAAAGTCTGATGGAAGCATTGAAAGGTACAAGGCAAGACTTGTAGCAAAGGGCTTTACACAGACAGATGGAATTGATTTTTTAGAGATTTTCTCACCAGTTGCCAAACAAACCACCATCAGATTGTTTTTGGCTTTGGCAGCACTCAAAGGATGGAATTTACATCAAATGGATGTCAACAACGCATTTTTGCATGGTGATTTAGATGAGGATGTCTACATGAAGCCTCAAGAGGGAATGGACACAAATGGCATGGTCTGCAAATTAAATAGGTCACTATATGGCCTTAGACAAGCAAGCAGACAGTGGAATGCAAAGTTGACACAGAAACTTATTGAGAATGGATTCAAACAGTCTCAAAATGATTATAGTCTCTTCACCAAAGGCAAGGGTTCAGACTTCATAGCACTTTTGGTATATGTTGATGAAATCATAGTTGGCAGCTTAAATCTGCAGGCTATACAACAATTAAAACATCTGCTCCATAATGCATTCACCATCAAGGATCTGGGAGAACTAAAGTACTTTTTAGGGTTTGAAGTGACCAGGTCCAAATCTGGAATTGTGATTAATCAAAGGAAATACTGTCTGGATCTATTAAGGGAATTTGGATTTCTGGAATGCAAACCTGTTTCAACACTTATGGATCCTACACAGAATCTAACAGAGGTCCAGGCTCCTTTATTATCATCAAATTCTGAATACAGAAGTCTAGTAGGTAAACTGATCTACCTTGGCAACACTAGACCGGATATAGCCTTTGCAACACAACAACTCAGTCAGTTTCTAGACAAGCCAAATGAAGCTCACATGAAAGCAGCACATAGACTCTTAAGATTCCTAAAAGAAGCACCTGGTAAAGGTCTATTCTTTCCAAGTGAAGGGCATTTCACACTCAAAGATTTCAGTGATTCTGATTGGGCAACATGTACCAAAACCAGAAGATCAGTCATAGGCATGTTGGTTTATCTAGGGGCAGCATTGATATCTTGGAAATCAAAAAAGCAACCTACTGTCTCAAGAAGTTACAGTGAAGCTGAGTATAGGGCCATGGCACTCACTGCTTGTGAGATACAGTGGCTCCTATATCTACTCAAAGACTTTCAAATCAACTACACGAATCCTGTCCCTTTATATTGTGACAGCTCTAGTGCCTTACATAGAAAATCCTGTTTTCCATGAAAGAACAAAGCACATAGATATTGATTGTCACTTTGTAAGAGAAAAATACCAAGCCAAGGTTCTCAAACCTCTCCCAATTCACACAAATCATCAACCAACTGACATACTAACCAAACCTGTCAACAAACAGATTCTTACAACACTCCTTCAGGCTTTTCCTTTCAAAGATCTGTATGCAGCATGAAACAACACAAGAGGAGTGCATTTTTGCAAGCTGTTCTTGGTGCAACACCATTCCAGCTTGAGGGGGGTGCTAAAGCTCAAAACAACACAAGAGGAGTGCATTTTTGTCACATGGTTAATTGAGGAGTTAGTTACAACCGCCACAAGTTAGTTACAACAAGTTGGAGATCCTAATCCTATATAAAGTGTAGTTAGAGTAGTGATTAATCATCAAGAATACACAACATTCATTCTAGAGATGTTATTGATCAAAATATCTAGTTTCCAGTTTCCCGCCATTTTTCTGTTTTGAATTTGTGAAGAAGATAATTTAGTTTTTCTAGAAATTGTTTCATTTCTGAATTTTAATAACTACACTATCTTCTATGTGTTCACAAGTGGTTATTAAGTTGATGATCAGTATTAACCAACAAAATATATATGTAGTGTTTATATAAAAATATATACCACTCCAAAATGTAAAGGGGCTTTTAATTTAAGACGCTCAACTAAATTTACTTGAGCCATCATAACAATTTTAAAAAATATACATGTATTGGGATGTTTTAAAAGATAATTGTACATTTAATGTGATGCCTTTAAAGGCATCTAATATTAAATGATGGGTCTAATCTTTTGGTATACATAAAAGGAACCTTAAATGATCTTGACAACAAACCTTAAATAAATAAATGATTACTCGAATGATAAAAATAGTTCGTCCATTGATCTACGGGTTATCTATTATGTAAACAACGGTGTATAAGTAACATGATCCTGAATAGAGCTAAATATGTTGCAGGTAGTGTTTGCAATTTCTTTTTTCCCCTTTTTCTATATTTAAAATCTTTCTAGGACGATCCAAAACTGAATAAATTAATGCATTGATCATGTAGTAAATTTTCTCTGAAAAGATTAATTAGGGCTAGTTATATATTTGACCCACTAATCTTTGCACCTTTGTTTCAATTAATACGTGTGAGAAGAATATTGACTAGTCCAGGTTCTTTGGCAGCCCAAGTATTGCATGCGAAGTACTTTGAGGACAGTACTATTCTTGTTGCTGGTTTGGGAAGGAGACCGTCTTTTTTGTGGCGAAGCATCCTCGAGGGCCGGGACCTTTTGCTTAATGGGATACGGTGGCGAGTGGGGGATGGAGAGTCGGTGTATGTTTTTCATGACGCCTGGGTAAACCGGCAACCTTCGTTTCGCATACCATTTGCAGGGCATGAGCTTCCGGAGGATTCCATTGTCTCGGACTTATTTATACCTGGCTCTGGTTTGTATGACGTGCAGAAAATGAGACAAGTTTTTCGACCATGGGAAACTGACGCCATTCTCGAGACCACCGTTGCCCCAGAAGGTCACCCTGATCGACGCATATGGCACTATGATCATAGGGGAGTGTACACTGTCAGGTCCGGTTACTTCTTGGCATTATCGCTCTATCGGTCATCGTCGGTGGCGGGACCGTCTACTTCGGGGGGCCAGGATCAAATGTGGAGAAACTGTTGGCGACTTCCTGTCCAGCCGCGTATTCAACATTTCTTGTGGAGATGCTTACATGACTGTCTTGCCATTGGCCAAGGTCTGCAGAGGAGGAACTTGGGGGATGGTATTTGCTTAGCATGTGGGGAAACACTCGAAACTATGCGGCATGTTATCTTTGAATGCGAGATGGCTGCTAAAGTTTGGCACGCGTCGCCGTACAACCACACATTACAGCATCTGCGGTCCGCCACCTTTGCGGAGTTCTTTATGCGACTGATTGCGGAGCAGGGTGTTCAAGACGCGGCCAGGTTTGTTTGGCTTATGTGGGGAATTTGGAAGGCTCGTTGTTCGGCGGTTTTTGATAGTCAGGTGATTTATGTCTCTGCGGTGTGTATACGTTCTTTGGCAGCTTCAACTGAGTATATGTAGGCACTGGCGAGCTATCGGACCCAAGGATCGTGTCCACCTTTATCGGATCGATGGTCGAAACCGCAGTCCGGGGTTGTAAAGAGCAATGTTGATGCGTCTGTCACAGAGACAGGTGCAGATATTGGGGTGATCTTTCGTGACTCACAGGGCTCAGTTTTGCACTCCTTTGCGTATCATTTTGATCCGGGCAATTCTGTGGAATATTTGGAGCTTAAGGCCATCTCTTTGGCTCTAGAGGAGGCATTACATTTACGGATCCAGAGGTTAGAGGTGGAAAGTGATTGTTTGGTATGTGTTGCGCGTCTTCAACGACCAGGGGAGGATCTTATTGCTTACGGTTGTCTAGTTCAGGACTGTTTGACATATTTACCTAGCTTTTCGCATGTTTCCTTTTCTTCTATTCGGTGTGTGGGGAATGTCCCGACGCATCTTTTAGCTCGACATGGATTGATGGTTTCTTCTCGTATACTTTGGGGATCTTCACCCCCGGGTGACGTTTTGACCGCTTGTTTGGCGGATCTTGAATAATAAAAGTTCGGTTTTCCCAAAAAAAAAAAATTATTCTTCTCATCAACAGCCGTAAATACCTTCAAAACAAAACAGACCACCGACTCGGCAATAGCCATAGTACGTATATGTTCCGGGATTGAGTCATTTTATGTTTCATACATTTTTCTTCAATTTCTGAGCTTCTATTTAAATGCTTCTGTGTAAACCTTTGTGTGATATCAAATCATCTAAGTCTGACGTGTTCAATAGTCATTGATTTGGCACGTGCCAAGTTTTCTCATTTTATCCCAAGGGTGGGAACATGACATTACAATTGCTTTGGCACTTAATTCCCCTATTTGACACGGTTAAAAGAAATCCAAACATCTTAACCGATTCTTGATTAGATTAATGAAGCAACTGCTTGAATAAGCTGCTTCATTCTTTCCGAAATATAAGACTTTTTAGTTTTTTATTTTTATTTTTATATTGTCTCATAATATAAGTCATTCTTATAAGTCAATATAATATTTAATGTATTTTTTTGTTTTGTTTTAGAATATCAGTTAAATAACATATAACATTATGGTCTCATACTCAAAACCAAAGCTGTGATGTGAGACAAGTTTTTTTAATGTGGTTGTGAAACAAAATTAAATGTCAAATGTGGGACAAATTAACTTGCTCTCTCAAGTAAAAGTCTATAACACATAGTCGAACACTTGAATAATATAAATAGATGACTCTAATTATTAGAATATTAGTTATTAGTCTTTTAGTAATATTTTTTTTTACTATGCCGCGTGGCACGTTGTAATAGGATGATAGGAAAATATATTAGTTATTTTTTCTGTTTTGTAAAAGAACAATTTTATCAGAAAATCAATTACGGGAAAGTTCTTTCCCAATTCTCTCTCATTCATCCCCAATGCTTGAAACCCTAATTTTCCTTTTGTTGATCGATTTGGATTCACTTTCCACATGGTATCAGAGCAAGGTTTGCAGCCATCGATTGCAATTTGTTGAAGTTTTTCTTCGCTTTTGCGGTTGTTCTTCTTCGTTTTGTTTCAATGGCGGCAGAGCGTCAAATTCGAGAAATCGAGATTTTGAGCCCCTATTTCCTGCATCCTAACAAGAATCCAGCCCTAGTTCTCATAGATCCGCCACTCGATGGTCAAAATTACCACTCGTGGAGTAGAGTAATGAGGATGGTGCTGATTACGAAGAATAAACTAGGTTTTGTTGATGGATCGCTGCCAAAACCGATTGCAGATGAGCAGTTGATCTTCCGGTGGGAGCAATGTGATATGACTGTTAAGTCATGGATAATGAAGACCATCATTCCGCCGATTCAAAGGACCATACTATGGTTGGACACCGCATGCGATATCTGGGAAGATTTGTGCAGAAGGTATTCCAACATCGATTCCTTCCGTCTGGTTGGAAAGCTCCTATATTGCTGCCACACCCATGAAGCCTAAGATTGCTCTCTTTCATGGTGATTCTGAACTTCTGGCTGATAATACTCTTTACTGTAGTCTAGTTGGAAAGCTCCTATATTTGACAATTACAAGACCTGACATCAGTTTTGCCACTCAACAATTGAGACGGTTTTTGGATGCCCAACAGTGCACCATTTTCATGCAGCCTAGCAGGTGCTTCTATATCAATAGTGCACCATGGAAAGGTTTGTTTTACCCGGATGATAATCATGTCCAATTGATTGCCTTTGCCGATTCAGACTGGGGAGCTTGCAATGATACAAGACGAAGCATTACAGGATATTGTATGTTTATTGGTCAGTGATGAGTGTCAACTTTACTATGCTTCGGTGCATGTTTTAAACCCCATTTATGACACTTTCGGCTTATTTTGGGTAGTTTTAGACCGTTTATAGGGCAAAATCGCATTGAGCACTCACTTTGAGGTAAACCGTCACATAGATGGAAAACCTTACAATTTTACGGTATTTTGACCCTTTTCGAGCCCTAGTTATCTTGCGGAGTTATGCTCGGTATGTGTTTGAATGTTGTGATGCAGGATCTAGGTGATTTATGAGCCCGGAAGTTAAGGCACGAGGCTTAGAAAGACGAAACTGAAGCCCGGGAATGGAAATTGATCAAAAATAGTTGTTGCTTTCACCATATGTGCACTTCATCAGCCATTTTATCCCAGATACTAGCATTTTCTGGACTTGTAGTCTTCATGAAAGTTGTAGACAATTGAATGATTTTTCCAACGCACTTTGAATCACTCAAATCGGAGCTCTACACGCAAAGATATTGCCATATTACCGAAGGTGTATCAGTCCAGGAATTTTTGGCGCGCGCCAAAGTAGAACAGAGATCACAGAAAGTCACAGAACAGTTTCAGCGCGCGCCGAGGACTTTGGGCACGCCAAAAATGCTTTATCTGCACGTTTTTTGGGCATTTTTAAATAGATTTTTCACCCCCATTTCATAGGAACTCATACCTAGACTTAATTAGGACACCCTTAGGCCGATTTTCATCTCTTTTTCCCCTTAGATCTTATTTCACTCTTTCTCTTAGATTAAACACAATTTAGCATAGATTTCCCTCTTTCTTGTTGGTGTTTTGAGGTCTTCTTCCCCAAGTGACAATGGGTTTGAATGAAGATTGATGTAACCACAACTTATCTGCGTTTTTGGTAATTAATTTCATTTCTTCTCTTGATTAATGGCTTTAATCCTTTCTTTGATTGTTATTTCTTGCTTTATGATGAGTAGCTAAACTTTTCATAGCCAAATTATGTGAAGATTGAAGAAATCACCCTCTAATTGATGAAATTGGGAATGAGTAGTGTTTAATTGTTGTTATATTGACGAATTCATGTCTTAAAACTTGTTCTTAATGCTTGAATTAGCTTGTACACCTAGTTCATGAACTCACACACCACTTTTATAAATGTATGTTACGAAGGGGTGTGGGAAAAGGGGTTTTAAGATCGTTATTTACAATTGACTGAGTTGTTTAGATCAATTGGGTAACGAGGTTTGTCGGTGTAAATCGAGTGGCTCTAGTTCTTAATCTTGTTTCGGTCAGTTAAATCCTTAAATGCGGACTGTTGAACCGGGCAAAGGGTACTAGGTTGTTGCATGGCGTCTAGTACTATCATAGGAGTTTGCACCCATGAACGAGTCGATATAAGCATTAGGATGGTTGGTTGGTAGTTTCCATTCCCAATGAGTCGATTAGAGGGTGAAACTAATCAATTGCATCATGGTTTGGCTATGTTTTCTTCCTTATTATTGTTAGTTTCATCACATCATTAGTGTAATTAGAACATGAACCACCTTTGATTAACCTAAACTAAGTTGAAAAACGACTTTGGTAGTTGATTGATTCCTCGTGGGATACGACCTGCTCACCTCTATAGTACTTCCGACCCGGTACTCTGCCGGTTAAGGTTGGTCGTTCACTATTTTGGTCATCAGTCAGTCTTTGGTTTCATGGATGTCAAAGAAACAAACAACAATCTCTAGAAGTTCAATAGAAGCGGAATATCGTTCCCTAGCGTTAGCAAATTGTGAGATACGTGGTTGTGTTACCTAGCTCAGGATTTCCAACATTCGTTTTCAAGATATGTTTCTTTACATTGTGATAATGTGAGTGCCATATATTTAGCTCGTAACATAGTTTTTCATGAGCATACAAAACACACCGAAATCGACTGCCACGTTGTGCGAGAAAAACTTCAAGTTGGACTGGTTCGTTTAATTTCTGTCCTTACCTTAGAGCAACTTGCAGACATCTTCACTAAAGCATTGGATGGGCCGATATTTCATTCCTTACTTAATCCGTTCAACATGAAATACATATACACCTCACCAAGTTCATCTTGAATGGGGTATTAGAATATTAGTTATTAGTCTTTTAATATTCTGCTTTTTTTTACTATGCCACGTGGTACGCTGTAATAGGATGATAGGAAAATATATAAGAGGACAATTAGGGAAAAGAACAATTTTATCAGAAAATCAATTAGGGAAAAGGAAGTAAGAGGACAATTCTCATTAAAAGCCGGATTTTGGTCGGTCTATATGCTTTCGTCACAAATCTACCTAGAAATTCCAAGACTACTTTGCTAAGCTACAAAACCTACATGAGAAAATAGGAAATCAGGTCCCTGTATATGCCCGTATTTTTTTAAAGTCTTGTCAGACCTGACATTTTTTTTGTTGTCCCCCGTGGAAATTAACACGGGCTGGGAGGAATCCCTGAAAATTTCCACGTGCTCAAAACAAAGTCCGTTGAAAATGCAGAACGCTAAATTCATGTTAGCCTCAGGAAATTTCCTGGGTTGGCCTTAGCCTGTGGAAAATTCCTGGAGCTGACATGAATTTAGTGTTCTACATTTTCTCCAGCCCTTGTTTTGAACTCTTGAAATTTCAACTTATGCTAATTTCCATGGGGAACTTCAAAAAAAAAAAAATATCAGGTATGATCAGACCTAAAAAGTGTACATGCAGGGGTCTGAATTCCTATTTTCTCGACGTACTACATAGAAATTCAAACACTCTGTCGCTACATTGACAACACGTAATCTCATTTATCAAGTTTAAGCTTAGATTTGCCTCCAATACTTGTAATTATCATCGATACACGGCGATATCATTTTCCAATTTTTCTCCAAAGGAGATTTTTGCCCTAAACAATTTATAGGGAAAGTGTAAATCCCATTCCAACTTGGGTTGGGAGGGTATTACACCAAATCCCTATATATAGTTTAAGCATAACTCTGATTAAGTACAATCTAAGCAATCAAGTTAAGCACTAGCGAGACAAATTCACTCAAATTATCTCATTTGTAAGCTCATACAAATAATAAACGGTATAAAATATCATAAATTAGATCATTTACATTATTGAGCAACTCTAAGCCCATAGAATAAGGGCCTAGAAAAATACTTTGTCATTATATATAGGATATCATTTTTTTTAACCTCTGATACTTAGGGCTATACGATGAAATCATCCCTACACTCTAGTTATCAAATCATGAGTTTTTTTAACACCAATATTATATTGTCTATTGTATCTTATATTACAATTGCAAAACGATTAATGTATACAAAAGCACTTAATTCTAATAAATGCCACAATGAATGATTTATCATTTATACATAGCAAGTAAATTTATTAATTCACATAATTTTATTAATTGATAAGAATTATATATCTCCATGTTCACCTCTCTCATGTATATTTATATATGAATACTAAAATAATATTACTTATAGAAATATCATATACACACCAAAGTATACCGACCCCGTTATATATATATATATATATGTGTGTGTGTGTGTTTGTGTGTAAATAAATAGAAAGGGGAAAAATTGGTATGGACCTATGAAATTCACCAAAGAAGACCAAACATAAGCTTGCTAGAATAAGATTCTGTCCTCATAGATAACACAAGACAATGGTGGAAATACAAACAATTCCACGCTTAGGAGTCTGAACAACAATTTTACAAGACATTGAATCATCAAGACCGATTGATAGCAGCACATAAAAAAAACAAAACCAAAAAAAAATCGACACAAAAAACGTATAGAATACACGTTAAATAACGTTAATTCTATTTATTTTTCTATGTCAATATTTTTTTTGATTGAACAACTCTCACACTTGTAAACAAGAGTGCATGCCTACATATTCAAAAGACAAAGCTTTTGTTTGAAGTAGCATGAGAAGAAAACTGAGCATTAGAGACCATCTCAATCAAATCAACATCCTTTCTTTCTGCTGAAGAAGAAACATCTAGCTCCATGTTCATGTTCATGTTGCTTACCTCCTGGTAGGTCTGACCAGTAGGGCCCACAGCCATGGATTGACCCTCAAATAATTGTGACAGATATATATCTGGATATAAGATATAGTTTTCTTGAACTTCGTTCAGTTCTGTGTTGTTTGTTATGTTTTGCTCGGTTGATGAAGAAGAAAACAACCCATATCCCATAGAATTCATGCCATAATTTGGACGGTTTTCCACGTCGACATTGATGGTGGTGGTTACTATTGGGGGACAGTCGATTCTAGAGCTGGAATTTTCATCATTGGAGTTGGGGTTCGCGAAAAGATTTTTCATGAAGTTTATTTCATCATCATATGTGGATTGAGTTAGGTAAGATGGGGAGTCATCAGAGTTTGATTGGGAGAATTCTTGGTAAATGTGATGACCGAAGTTCGCGTCAGACATGGTGGAGTTAGCAGGGGTATTATTGGTGGTGCTGCCAGTTAAGGTGGTGGTGAGATTGGTGGAAGAATTATCATGATGACTAGGACATGTTTTCCTGATATACTCTTGCAATAAGGTGGGCTGCTGCTGCTGATGATTTTGGTTATCATTGTTTTTCCCATTTTGCCCCTCGGATTTCTTGGTCTTTCTCTTTGAATGTTGCCTCCTCTTGGTTGCATTCCAGTGGTTCTTGATAGAGTTTTCAGTCCTTCCAGGGATTCTTTTGGCAATTTCTGCCCATCTGTTTCCAAGATCCATATGTGCTTCTACTAGTAGCCTCTCCTCTTCTTCAGTCCAATTATCTTTCTAAAAATCCCGCAATAAAAATAAACATAAAAACAAAAATGAGATGAACATCAGATAGTTGGAAACCGAAATGTTAGTTTCATAATAAAGTTATTGTCGTTGAAAAACGTAACGATAAGATATCAATCAATAAACCTTAGATCCGAATCAATTCGGTAAAAGTATTTTGTAACTATTCGTTATTCGTTGTAAACGTTTATTGTGGAATTAAGTATCGTTAATTAAAATCGTTGACCCTTCGAAAAAAAAGTTGAAAAAAAAATTCACAGAAAGTAGAAGAAGGGATAACAGAAAATATGATTGCTATATATCTTACAATCACATGAAAGATCATTTGTGAGAATGATTAGCTAAGTGTGATAAAAAATGTGATAGACTAATAAAACAAAAATTGTAAGTGCTCATCTAGATGATTGCTACCTTAAAAAATTAAAAATAAACTGAATATAGAATTTAAAACTCAAAGTTTTGTAAAAACAAACTGAAAGAGACACTGAAAAAAAAATGAGGAAAAAAATTTGCTTTTACTGTGAAGAAAAAGCTTGAATCTTTGCGGACTGATCTTGAGAACACACAAAACCCTAGAATTGTCGGAAGAAACAGATAAATAATAAATATAAATTAAAAAAACGCAGTTGTCAAAAATAAAATAATTAAAATCCTTGAAATTCTGCAAGATTTTAGTGAAGAACTGAGAAATGTACATACTGACTTAGTAGATCTTTCTGTAAGAAAATGGGGGTTTAGGATAAAATTGAGAAATATAGCAGATCAGGGTTTGTTTCTTTTAGATCCCGCAGAAAAAAAAATTAGATTTCAAAAGTAATATTAATTAATGGCTGAACACCAAGAAAAATAATTTAGGACAAGCCCACAAAATCCTCGCCTGAAAATCTGACAGAAGTTAGATTTCAGAATTTAGAAGTGAGAAAAGTCTGAATCTTTATCTGACAAATGCTTAAAAATGGAAAGTAAACTTGCAGATCCCTGTACAATAAAATACATTTTCCGACAAATTAAATTAAAAGATTGAATCAAAACCTTAATATCTGGACGCAAATGATTGTGCCATCTCTCCCGACACTGTTTCCCAGCTCTTCCAACCATTTTCTCAGCAATCTGTGCCCATTTCTTCACTCCATGTTGCTTCACCAATCGAATCAGCTTCCTATTTAATAAAAAAAAAACAAATTCAGAAAGTTTTAGTTTTTATTTTATTTTTTTATATAAAGGATTAATTAAAAATAATTGAAGAAAATAAAAATGATATAAACCTATCTTCTTCATCAGTCCATTGGCCTTTGATCAAATTCATAGAAGAGACAGCACTTTTCTCTTTCTTTCCATTAACTTTAAAAACCTTTTGTGCCAAATTGATATCATCTCCTCCAACATTGATATCAAAATTGGGATTCATCTCAAACCCATAATTTTGACTTCCATTGACCAAAAACCCATCATTTATAAAGCTTGAATCTTGAAAATGTGGCCAAGATAATCCACTGCTTGCATGCCCATAGATTGATGAATTATCAAAATTGACACTAGTTGGTGTAGGAAGGAGTGTCCCATTGTTGTTGAAATTGTTCAAGATTTCTTGATTGTAATTAAAATTGCTATGACCCCATAAGAACTTATCAATGGCTGCTAATGGTGGCCCTTGTCTCACCAAATTAGATGGAGAAACATTCCCATTGTAATTATAATCGGGAAAACCACCACCACCACCACCTCCACCTCCACCTCCACCTCCACCTCCTACGCCTTCCATGAATGATGAGGACTTAAATGTAAATAAGAAGGAGAAAAAAATGGGACTACTTTTAAGCTAGTAAAAGGGCTCTTTTCAAGGAAACAGTTTTTGTCTTGAAGTTTATTCTTTGTTAGGAAGACAAGTGCTCTAATATAAAGGTGGACAAAAGAACTTATGTATAGCCTTGTATGTAAGAAGTCCTTTTTTGTTTTTGTTTTCATGGTATTTTTTAGCCGTTGATGTGAAAAATGATCAAACGGTTCATGTTTTGAGTTTAAGATTAACCCCTCACATTCTTAATTGAAACAAAGGTGTGGAAAGATTAGTGGGTCAAAAATATAGCTACCCCTAATTAATCTTTTTAAGAGAAAATTTACTACATGATCAATGCTTTACTTTTTTTTCCCTTGAAATATTATGATTTAGAAATAAAGAAAAAAAAAAGTGCAAATACTACAAATTATTTTGTTATATTATGGATTGGTATATATAGTTAGACGTACAAAAGATGTAAAGTGATTAAGTTGACGATCAAATAAATTATAATGTTAATTTCACAACGACATTACACACTTTTACTTCATCTTCATATGTACGACTACTTGATTTATGTCAATCCCACCTTGATCAATTACGTACGTAAAACTGCGTTGTGTCATTTTGTTATGACAGTTTTATTGTGAAACAGAAGATGCCAAAGAAAGAGTTATATATATATATATATATATAAAATATGTTAGCTTGGATATTATTTTTAAAAAAAGGATCTGAAAGGTGAAGATCAGCCAAAACAAGTATTATCAGCTGCCATTTGATTTCATTCTAAATCGAAGGTAATAATGAAGAGGGAGGAATCAGGGAAACCATCAAGCATTTCATTATTAATTGCTCATTTGATGAGAAATGAATGCTTTGGAGAATATGGGATAAAATAACTTAATTGTATATATATGTCCTTCTCTTCTTTTTATCTTGAATCATCACATGGAGCTTCACTTCTGTATTTCATTTTAATGTGTACTAATACTATATATCTATAGTTTTTACCCTGTTAAAACATTCTCTATATGAGAATACAAGAACTAAATGATTCTCAAGTTTATTACTTTATTAAAACTTGTCAGAGACAAATATAGAACAAGGGAGATATATATATATTACATGCAAATTTGTGTTTTTACAAATCGGTGTGATTTGTTTTGCAATTAATACTAAAGTTCTTGTTGTTAATTAACTATATCAATCCATTGACAAGTATTTTCCTAGGCCTTTATTCAACGGTCTTGGAGTTGCTCAATGATGTAATTGATTTTATGATATTTTATGCTATTATTTATTTTAATTTTTAGATAATAGGAGTGAATTTGTATTACTTGTGCAATAGATGATTAAAATGCACTTAATTAGGTTTATATATGCAAAAAATATAGGTATTTAGTGTATTATCCTCATAAACCAGGTTGGAATGATATTTACACTTTCCCTATTGTATATGGCAAACAATATTCTCAATTAGAGAAAGTTTGAGAATGGTATAGACGTGCATTGATGATAATTACAAGTATTTGAGGCAAATAAAGCTTAAACATGAGAAAACACAGAAGAGTGTTATGTATTAGAGAGTGTTAAGGTCACTTGTAGCTAATTGGAGTAATTTGGGAATTTCTTGGTTTATTCGTGTGTGGTGTGTTATCCATAAGTATTTGTTATATCAATGTGCACGTTTAGTAATTATATGCATATATAGCAGAGTAAGATGTTGTATATTCTGGAAGAGCATAGTCTCAGCTAGGTCTATAGTATGTGACACCAAGATTAATAGGTCAGGTGGCTCAACTAAAGAGTTTGGTTGGCACTTGATTTATTGGAGTTTTTGGGCATAGACTCATGTCCCTGGTTTGGCTTACCGCAGTACGCACTGAAAGCACTTCTTGATAAAATGAGAAAAATATTGTTTCGTCGATCTAAATGATTGAACCAATGATCATTTATATGATAAATGAAAAAAAAAATGGTTTTTTCATGAAAAGTAATGTTTAATAGTATATATTAAGTACAAAATTAGTGTATATTAATACATGTGTGCGTGTCAGGGATTATTTATAAGATAAATAATAGATAAAATAAAATAAATATAGTTTTTTTTTGCGGAAAAGTAAATACTGTTTTTTTTTTGGAGACAAAGTAATTATTGTTTAATACTTATTTTATATGACATTTTTTTTTTGAAAAAACATTTTATATGACATTAAATGGCATAAAAGATAAACCGGAAACAAATTTTTAATGATTTAATTGCTTAATTAGAGTAAGTATTGACCAATGGGTTTTGATAATGTCTATATATATATATATGATAAAGGCCATTAAGGATCCGGAAATTCTAATGATGCCTTATTCCCAAGCCTTTTTAAGGGAAGCTTGCATTATAATAACTTAAACCCTAATTAATCCCCATTCAACATATGTAGGGTTTTAGGAGAAATATCATCTCGCGCGTCCAAAAACATTTAGATCATAAAAGAAAGACAGGTTTTTTATAGTGGGTCTCTCAACAGAAATCAAGAATGTGCTTGGGGATTCATGATCACTACCTGGTGGCAGGAGAACATACATGAATGTCTTGATTTTTACCTTGCATCAATCAATCGCATATTTGTTGGTATAATCTCTATTCACCCCCTGATGCATCTATTTAGTTTATGTTATATTTAACTTAATTATACAAAGTTGTTATTTCGGTTTCGAGTTAATTAGCTAGATTTTGTTGTTTCTGTTGTTTGGTTAATTGAGATTCAATCTAGATGCATGATCTGAAATGAGATTAATTTCTCTTATATTCACTTTTTACTGCTCTTGATTTAGTACGTATGCCGGCCACAGGATTACGTACACAGGACAGCAGTAGTATAACGCAGATCTACCGGGTAAGAGAGGCGATAAATTTTTAAAAACAAATAAAAAAATTTAAGAAATGTATATATGTATAAGCGTCTAAATTTTAATGTATTTTTTTTTGGATTAAGAGCGATTCATTTCTCATTATATATGTAGGTCAAACACCGGAACAGGGACATGGACATGGAGAGGGACATGAACAACCCTAATTCCACCTATCAGTAGGATATTAAATTGAACATAAGATAAGGAAATTAAAAATACACAACGGAAGGAAAAGTCTCTCAACTCGTTGTTTTATTGAATGAAATAAATTTCTTAAAACACATATCTTTATATATGAGAGAAATAATAGAAGAAAAAAAATCTATTTAAGAGAAATATAAAGAAAAAATCTTATCATATACCAAAAAGAATTTATATATGAAACGCAAAAATATTTTTAATAAATTAAACATCTATCAAGACTTATCAATATAATATCTATATATTAATTTCTCTTCTTTGAACATCATTCTTATATTTCTTGTGACTTTGAGCTCTAATATATGGCTTTAATTCATAGCCATTAATGACAAAAATGTTGTCATCTTTTAATATAGTTTATGCATTAGAATACCACAAGTCAACATATGAGTGAGTTGATTTAGGTAATGATGGTGAAATTTGAAAAATACATTAATTATTGTGAAAAAAACTTGAGAATGATTTATTGTTTTTTTCCCTAAACGAGAATGATTTATTGTTGAATCATTAATCCAACGTCAGGCTTATATGTTAAATAAATATTTGTTATAGATTGTCAATAAATATTAGCCCAATTTAAAAGTTATCTACTACGGTTGGGTTATTGGCCTATAATATATCATTAGGGGTTGGGTAGAAATGGAAATACCTAAATGTAATTCACTATATATAAGGTCATGGTCCGTGGGTCACACACTATTCCATTCTTCTGTCTCCAATCATCCGATAGAACTACAAACAAATGAGGATTCTGAAAAGTCTACCAAGTGTGTTGATCTAAAAGATCGGATCCTATGATTCATGGGAAGATCTGCAGTACTACGGATTCATGTACGTTTCCGTTTTCATTTTTTCTTGAGAATCTAGATAGTGTGACATAAATGATTCTGGAAGTGATTACATCACATAAAGTTAAATCCAACACTTATATCATGTGATAATACAAAGAGCTGAAACGACTTATATTAGAAGACGAGGGATTAGCTAATTCAGGAAATTGCATTACTCTGATCAAGAATTTAGTTAGGTAAAATGTTTGAATTTTTTGAACTGCATCAAAATGGGAGAATTAGATCGTTTGTGTTGTTGACCGATTAGATTTGTGTTTGTCTTTATTTTCATACTTATACGTAAAGATAGATAATTAATTTGCAACTAGATTTCGGAACGTTGATAGGAAGATCCAAACTTTGCTCAATTCAAATGGAGGGTTGAATTTATTTTATTAAATTTGACTATCATGAGATCGGCCTTGATTCGTATGTGATATGCAACGAGGTGATCGTGTATGCTATTAATACAATGAATCCACCTGGTTATTATAGGGTATTAATTGAAAGTGTATATTAAACAATACTGATATGTTGTAACGCACACCCCTATCCCGGATACCGACTCCTTATCTGAAAAAGAGACGTTCGGCACGTGACATTTAGAATAAACCCTAAATCTCACGTAAGCCTCGTGTCATATTAGAGTATAAAAGATTCGCTCGGTGGAAAACAAGCAGAAGACTCGGGAAAATAGACCCTCTGGGTCTTCCAATAACAACCAACTCGACCAGAACTGCAACTGCTACCAAACTATATTACAAATAATTGAAAGCAAAAGTATTATCCTTTACAACTCACTTGACTGAAAAGAAAGAACAACTACAAACGGAAACTAAAACATAACGACTCTATTGCTCCTTCCTAAGCTAGCACTCCAAACTCGTCGTCAAAACAACATGTACCAGCAACCTTCTTATTCTAAATAAATGAGTGAGCCCACAAGCTCAGTAAGAAGAAAGAAGATCAAAGGGGGGATTCATGTATGTCGGATCAAAGGGGAGATTCATGTATGTCAGATGCCGGGACCCACGACAAGAATGTACTTCATCCAGTTTCACAAATAGTTTGATGAACAATACTTGAAACATAAAGAGAACTACTTTAACGTACATATTTAATGCATAGAATCATGCATACTTACTATATCGGTTTATCTTGCACGCTTGTTAAGTTACATTACGTACTTACTTAGCCTACTCGTGTTCTTGACATGATACTCTTGTCTTGACTTGTCTCGTTACTTACTTGACATGAGGGCATGGTGCGACACGGGGAACATGACTCGTCATACGTCCAACGTGGGGCTGGGTCACGGTACCCCGGTCGGTACATCGTCTTGAAAACGACACGGGGAATAGTCACACGTCCGACATGGGACTTAGAACCCATGGTACTCCGTTCATTACATTGCGAGGTCACTAACTATAAACCAATAGGAGCACATAAAGCACATAAAACCATGTCTAACCTACGGGAACATTCCAAGGCCATATAACCAACACCGAACTCCCATCTTATCTCCACTACTCGTAACCAAGACACATAAGACAATTTATAGAAAAGTAACTAAAAATAGAAAAACGTTATGAAAACGCAGTTTGGCAAATATCCGGAAACGCGTAATTATGTCTAGTTTGTGCAGTTGCATTAAAACAATATTCAAATCAACTTAAAACATAATCTTTAAACTTAATGATGGAACTTTTTTATAAGAAGAACTCCTTACCGACGAGCCGAACTCAAACAACAACCAAACTACGATTTGCCTTTGAAACCTCAAGAACCTACCAAAACCCTAACATCAAAGGCCAAGAACCCTGACTTAACAAGATCAAACTACGAATTAACGAGAGACTACAATAATTACCTTCTTGATAAAAACACGATCCAAAACTGCTCTTGAATCAGGATCTGCCTTGAAACCGAGTCTCTGATCTACAGACACGTCCTGGACAAGGTCGGACGCGTCCTGAGCACTAAAACTAGGCAGATGAACCGAGAGAAGTGCTCGGTTTAGCGTGCCGGAAGACCTGGGCATGTCCTAGGCTTGTCCTAGGATGTCTGGGACTCGTCCTGGACACTATAGGACATGTCTGGGGCACGTCTGGGACAAGCAGGACGCTTAACCGAGGGCTATTGTCGGTTCAGTTAGCCAGATTCCCACCCCCCCTTCCCCCTCCCCCTCCCCCCAAAGGACTCCCTAGAGCCTTTTTATAGAATTTTCAGGGCTTAGATCGGTATTCCAAAAAATTGAAGGAAAAGAAAAACTAAAAAGAAAAATAAAATTGAATGAACTAAAATACCCTTACAAAAAGGTGAGGTTTTACATGTTTAAAGTTAACCTTACATAAGAAAATTAGACACTGATGTCCTTATACTTGCCTTTGGAATCCAAGCTCTAATTTTCATAAGCCGTTAAAAGTGTTCTTGTTTATAATCCAATTGTTATTAACATAAAATAAAAACCTACACAAATGCATATAATGTAGAAAATCCAGTCCAACAACTTATAAGATGGGGCACATCATTTTAAAACTTAGGCTAGCTATAAGATTTGGAAAGTTCTTTTATTTTATAATATGCTGAGAGAAACGATAGCAAGTGTCTAATATGAGACAACTTATAACTGCAGGTCTTCAATTACAAGAATCATACTTTGAAGGGCGGATCTATGCCTTACTAAATGCGGTTAACGGACCCCGCTACATAAATAAATAAGCTAAGATTTACCTATAAAAAAAAAATTTGGTCCCCGTTGAAAAAAAAAATTACTCTAAAAAAAAATTAAGACCCCGTTAAAGAAATTTTCTGAATCCGCCACTTACCCTGACAACAAGTCCTCGGAATCCTCCGAAGCCGCATCAGCTGGAAGCGCATTCTCCCCACAAAGCATCCGAAGTCTATTATTATTGAAATCATTTTAAAGGTATTTATTCTCTAGTTCCATTTCAATGAAATATCATTAATACTGCGAAAATTGGCGGTGGCATGTCTTCATGTGACATAAATCACACCTACTAGCATGCGGTCTAGGTTCATTGTGCATAGCTCAGTATGATACAATGTCGGTCTCTCAGGGACTTAATTTAAAGAAAAACAACTACAAAGTTTTCAGATTATAAGAGAAAGAGTGGTCTTTGACCAAAATATAGCGACATCAAAGTTTTAGAACTAAAGAACCAGGACAACAAACTGTTTGTTAGTTGGATGTTACTTGATCTCTACGTTTGAACCTAAATCTGTTTGTTAGAGCTAAATCTGAGTCTGAAAGGCTCAGTTGTGTGTATTCAGCTGTGTGATATATTCAGTTGAGATGTTCTCAACTGAAATCTGGTGATCACGTCTGAAGTCTGGGTGCTCATATATGACCAGCTCTGAGTCTGAGTATGGTTACAACTGGCAGTCCTAATCTGAATCTGGAAGACTCAGTCAGGGGTATTTTAGTAAAATATTGTGTTGGTTATTTTGTCAGCTATGATTTGATTCCCAATGCTATAAATATCAGCATTATTGTAACAATATGTGTAACTTTTTGTGCATAATAAATACTCCTCTTTTATTTGTGGATTAGACGACACATTGCCGGATACCACGTTAAATCTGGTGTTCTTTTGTTTGTTTGTTTCTTGTTTGATTTTACGATTTATTGCTTTTGTAATTTTTGGGTTCTTCTTGCAATATGTTTCAACACAAACTACAAACCCGCTCAAGTTCAAACAAGGTTAATCAAACTATACTTTAATTAATCTCACTTAATCTTTAATTAAATTAAACCAGATTCGTTTATTACTTTTCTGGCCCTAATACTAAATTAACTAATGGTGCACTCCCCATCTATGGTTATTTATTCATTGCAGGACATTAGAATCATATGTTAAATTAATGGTCCATCGTGGACGAATGAGATCTAATTAATTAAATATGCATATTATCCAAAAATTGCAGACGGATGCACCAGATTTTATGTCATACTGCGAGTATTATCTAAGATCGTAAAAGCATGTTAGCATGTTTTTTCTAATTATTATTTCTCTTTCGTCAAAAGAGAAAGTAACACGTATGCTTATCTTTTGGCTAAGGAATGTTTGAATATGGTCGGTCTCAAACAACGAGGCACTACGTCGTCTTCTCATATACTCATGATTTGATACTTTGATGTGAATGAATAAATTATCTTTCCCTCTAAAAAAATGCATTAATTATATGTGGGATGCCGGTAAGCCGAAAACCGCACCATAGAAATCACCGAATATTACTGTTTTACAAAGGTTATATGTTGCATATGTCTCATTTACTCTTTCAACATAGTTTCATCAAAGCAAATTATGAAGACTTGCAACAAAATGATCAGTTTTGTTACATGTTATATAACTCAGAACAAATGGCTATGATTCCGAGGTAGTTGGGTAACACACGGCCGCAGTAAAGACCGTCGCGTCTGTGGGATACATACGACTATGGATATTTAAGAAATAAATCATTTACTGTGAATCGAGATCCTATCATTCATTATCACACATTGTGATTTCTCTAGCGCGATTTTAATTCTAAGAACATCATTACATATTATCAATCGGTTAAATAAATGAACTAATATAATATAACAAAAATACCATTTATGATAGCTGTGGAGGATCTAGAAAAAAAATTCAATGGGGGCACCGTATGTTTAATATTCCACGGGGGTATTAGTGGTATTTTTAATATTTTTATAACAAAAATATATCGTTTTAATACCACATTTGGTCGTAAAAGTGCAGCAATAATGAGTTGACCCGGTTGGACCGGGTCCAATCCGATTGTGTTTAAAGCACTACACTAACAAGTCTTGCGTTTGAGCGGGGGTGTTGTAATATGACGGTCTTGCATTTGAACAAAAGTACTCTGAGGGTCCGATTTCTCTCAGCATTAAAAGGTGTATAAACCGTCATTTGTACACTAGACTGTTGAGACAACTCCAGATTTATATCATTCATAAAACTCTAAAAACAAAGCACTGAGGGCCCTGTGGGTTATGGTTCAACCTTTTTTAAGTTGACTCGTCATAAGTTGTATTGTATATATTGACATTGATGATGCAGTATTGTAATGTATTTAAAGTTTTAGTTTGAGATTTAGTTAGTTATGAACCGTTTACCCATTGTCTTTAATGTGTCATTATATCCATACCTTCGTTTGACCATTCTCACAAGTGGAATATAGATTTTATGGTACAATCGTTGTATCAAGTATAATTCATTGTGTTCATATATTTCTATTTTCTTTTATCATATGTACACACTCTAGTATGTGAAATATGCAAAATCACAGTACTAAATCATTCTAAAGTAAACACACTACTTACTTGACAAAAACTTGTGATCTATGCGTTTAAATAAAATCCACATGCATCTACATGTATTTGCCAAGTAAGAAGAGTGTTTATTTTAGTGTGATTTAATAGTGTGATATTATATTGCTGGTTTAAAAATTATTTAGCTTTTTCTATAAAAGAAATTAACTCATGCCTTTTGGTCTCAACACTACAATGCGTTTAATTAATGTGCATCAACAAATGATTTTTTTTATCAGAATAAGAGGATTTACCAATCATGTTTTATCTTAAATGTATTAATCATAAATCACCAAGTTAAATTTGCATAAAAATTATTCGAAATTTTGTGAATCATGTTTAGTATATATATGTTGTAAAGATACGCTGATTTATATTTGCTTAAAAAAAACAAATAAAATTTTTGTGATTCACGTTTATTATACTGTAAAGTTTGTTTCGAGCAAGCGACACAAAGTCAATTAATCGAAATTTTGTGAGTCACGCTTAGCATGCTGTAACGTTTGTTTCGAGCAAGCAATACCAAGTCTTATTTGCTTCAGAAATTATTCAAAATTTTGTGATTCAAGTTTAGTATGTTGTGACATTTGTTTCGAGCAAACGAAACCTCCTTAACATATCATTTGATTAAAAATCACAATAATAGTTATGATGACAAATTTTACAATGTGGCATACATTAGAATCACTCTTTTTATCCGTCAAACACAATAAAATTGTATTATATAAGTAAAAAATAAAAAAAAAATATATAATATAGACATTTAGTATAAGTTTTGTACTCAGTTAAAATAATACTAATAATATAAACAAGAACATCGAGTCATATGATGTCGTCAGGATATAAGTACCATCTTGTCGTGAGACAAAAGAAAAAGAAAAAGAAAAAAGAAAGTAGAGAAAGACAAATAATATTTGGTGGTCAATTTCGTCATCTTTGTCGGTCGTAATAATACCGGAGGCTCATGGTTTACGTGATACTATACGCATTTTTTTTTTATTTTTTGTTTTTGGAAAAATACGCATTTTTGTTTTATTCTTCGATATGTCTAGGAAGCTTCCTAATTTGAGTAAAACAAAAATATGATTATTTTGAATCAATTCTTTTTTCTTTTCTTTTTTTGACAAAATTTTGAATCAATTCGAGTCACATGTATTAAGTGTTTCTATGCTCAATATCAGTCGTTAAGTATATGCAATATGTTCTGAGCCAAACAACGAATGCACAGAAAACGGATAAATTTGAAATGTGTTAAGGGAAAAAAGAAATGATGTGTATTTAGCTTTTTTCTTTTTTTCTTGTTTGAAAAACAACCAACAAATTTTATTAAGACAAATTCGCTGACACAACAAAGATTACATCAAAGAGTGGAGCAACACCTCAAGAAATTCGATCCTCATCCGTCAAACCATGTCTATCTAAAAGATGCGCGGATGTATTGATTTTTTATAAGATGAAAAAGACATATATTAAATTTAGATTTATAGATAGACGTGTTTATATATAATACAGTATCACATAATGATAAATTGGCATGCAATTTACTATGCAAACCGTAAAATCACAAATTTGAAAAATAAGATAAGTTTTCAAAAAAGAAAAATAAGATAATTATTACTATATAATGTTGAGATATAATATATTTGATAACTTTGGTTATTCGTTTGAAATAAAACAATGATTATGAATTCAAATAGTTTTTTGATTCATTATAGCAAAGTAGCTAGCGTTACTAGGCTTGAATTTCGAGACGTTACAAGAGATATTGAAACCAAGTGCTACACCATGAGAGAGGGTAGAAGTGAATTCTCTGGTAAGGGGCGTTATAGGTGGTATTGGAACTAAATAACACACATGGTGGGTCCTCTAGAATCCTTTGATAGAGCTCAAGTGATTAGTGAGTGAAGAATGTAATATTCAAATTGAAAAAAATGAAATCATCAGCATATGAGATTGAAATATAATAACTTTCATTGATGTTTTCTTACTTTATGTATTTCCAATTGTTGAAGTGTTTAAGATGTTAATTATCTATATTCCTATCAGCTTAAGCCTTTGGGAGATAAGATAATTCAATATGGTATCAGAGCAGGAAATAATCGATGAATCTTTGTTGTCAACATTGTTTTCCAATTTTTTTTTTTGAAGAAGATCCTTTATTAGTTAAGCAGGTCCAACTCGACCAAATAGTACATATAGAAAGCGGAAACAAAAATTTGGAAAATAACTAAAAGAATCTAAAGACCAAGCTAATCTTAAGTCGATCATGTGACTGCTCTAGAAATAAAAACATGTGCTGGAGGTCAGATACAATCTGGGGAATGCAAAACTTTGTTTCGCCAGAACCATATCATGTAAACTATCTCTCGGAAAAGGTAAGGCCAGTGTCTGCCCAAAGCTTGATTTCTCATGGTCTGTTGAATGTTCTCGATGACCCAGTCCTGAGTATCAGAAGTGGAGAAAAAAGTCTCCCAATGGGTGGGGTGGAGAACTTGCTTCCAAGCACTACGGGACCAACGGCAATCGCGCAGAGCATGAATAAGGGTCTCCGAATGATGATCACACATCTGGCAGGCCGAGGTAATGGATATATGACGAAGCGCCATGAGGTTAATATCTCATCGGACCTTTGAGGTTTCAAATGCGACTCAGGTCAAGAGAGCACATTGTTTCTCAATTATATTGTGCAAGTGTTGGCCTTGTTGTGTTAATTCTTTATATGCCTTTGTGTGTCATGTTGGTCCGTGTTTGTTATAAGCCTACACTTGAGAGGGCGTGTTGGCTTTGTTGTGCCATTTATCTACCTTTCAATCAGCTTAAGTTTTCGGGAGATATGGTAATTCAACACCAATTTGTTTCCTTTTATATTTATCAAAAGGTTGAGCCTCAACCCAAATGGCCCAAACTGCCCTGCCCTTAGAGTTTCATAGTTGATGTAAATCGATGAATGTGTTTCAGTAGTTCCGTTTGCAAAGGTAGTATGTAAATCTTTTTTTTTCTAAGAAAAATTGATACAAGGTATCCAACTTCATATTTCAGTTCAAAGACAAAGTTTTCACTACAACACCAGAGGTATTTTACAACTGATCGAGCTATACTCCTAGACACCTTTTATTTTTATCAATTTGTAACACAATAATTCTACATTAATTCTTGAATCATAAGGCTTACCCTATATGGGTAATTATCTAGCTTTGGAAATGCTACTACCATTTTACTCAAGTGCAACCTAAGAATTTCAAGATCTTTATATATCTCATCAGCATGGAAAAAATTCGGGTGATACATCTACTCGGTGTGAATATCCTTATTCCAATCAATACAAGTGTTTTTTTAATAATAATTCAAATAAGCATATCAGCTCATTGTGAATATGTTTATTTCAATCAATTCAAGTGTTTATTACTAATTCAAATAAGCATATCAGCTCCGTGCAGGTGGCTACATAAAATCCCCCTACTAGATATTGTGTACCTACTTTGAATGAATATTTGATTGCAATCCATAAACAAAAACCTTATGAAATTATCTTGCAAAATTATAAATTCTAATATCCCAAATTTTCAGCTTAATCTTTGAATTCTTGTTTCAAAAAAGAAAAAAAAAAATTTCTTTGAATTCTTATTTAATTGTTCTGCAAGAAATGGAAAAAGGAAACAAATCCAAATAGCTTAAAAACTTCTTACTATCAATAAATAAATGAAATGGAGCGTTTCGTCGTAAGGAATAATTCTCCATCTTCCCTTTCATTTACTTCTCGTTTGTTATTATCACTAAATGCTCCAATTTATATATAGTAAAACCTGATATTTTAAAACAATTGTTATATTCGTTTTGTCTCCGTTTATAATCACGATATATATAAACGCTAACAAAAAAAATTGATTTGCATGCATTCTATCACCGAGAATTCAATCTAATGGGGTACCGAAACAAATTTTGAAGTTCCATTGAATGTATTAATGATGTTTTTACGTTTTTTTATCAACAAAACAATATCGTTTTGATACTTTAAAAAAAATCGAATCTCAACGAGGGCATGGTCCATCCCCCGCCACAATGTGTAGATCTGCCATTCGATGCTCTTCGATGTCACATACCCACGCAGATAAACAAAGTATATCATTTATATAATAATAACTAAAAAGAAATCATAGCCTTAGTGTATAATAATAATAATAATAATAATAATAATAATAAAATTTGGTAACTCAATAAACCATAACCTGACAACTACGAGGGTTGACGATGCTGGAAATCGTCTATGGATAAATCCGGATCGATTACCTTTGTGATAACGACCTTTAATCCTATGAACCCTAAATCGTGCTAATGGGAATGTGTTTTTGGTGTATTTTAGACTGAGCTCTCGAGTTATTTCTCTTGAGTTGCCTACGTATCCAATAGCTTAATTGGAATCAAGTCTTTCGTAGTTCCTTAGGGTTGTTTATATAGGGGATGTTTCTTCCCTTTCCTTGTCCCGCAATGAATCACGTTATTATTATTAATATTATTTCCCTTAGGATAAACACGCATAAATCCCTATGATTCGGGGATAATTATGGACATATTTAAATACCAAGAACACAGTCTTTATGACTTAGGATTCTTTCATTATTCATCTTCAGTTATCCAACACGTGGAATAACAACCGGGGTTGCTCTGTGCGTCCTGCGCCGAGCCTCCAAGGCCACTATGGCCGAACTGGTCAGCTCCTCTTCGCCAAGCCTTAGCCGACCTGCGGTGGCTGGAGGAGGAACATTGAGGGACCTGCCCTAGGATATGTGTTTGGGGCTCCTGGCCCTTAACGCCCTACTTTATAGGGGCTAGTCATTAATTACACGACTTACAAGGATGACACGTGGCATAGAGGATCCACGTGTCTGAACGTCTTCTTTGGAAAAATATTCTTCCCTTTGTTCAGCACCCTCGACCCGATCCATTATCCGGCTTTGTTGCTTCTTGTTGTTTGTGCGGCTTGGCCGCGGTGTAGTCCGGCATTAGGCCGGGGTGTAGTACGGCTTTGGGCCGAGGTGTAGTACGGCTTTAGGGCGAGGTGTAAGTGTTTGTTCATTTGGTTATAATAAAGTTTTCGTCTTCCGTGAAAAAAAGAATCACTCGTGCTTATTTTATTCTACAGGTCACTTTTTCTTTTTCCTTTTTTTTGGATTAGCCATACACTTTAATGATGTGTTTGACTTGACCAGTATTTTCATTTTATTTTAGTTGTTGGGCTAATTAGCTTATGATTATCTGTTGCTTTGTACAAAATAGCCACATGATATAACAAATGTAGTAGTAAATAGAAGGATTTATAATAATAATAATAATAAATAGAAGGAAACAACTATTTTTTTAGTAGAATTTATTAGTCTCATTTTCTTTCTATCCATTTTGATTCAAACACCTAAAATATACTTTACAATGGGACATTTTATTAATGGTTTTTTTTTGGGTTAATATTAATTTTTTTAGTGGGTTAATATTATTTTTTTTTTGGGTTAGTGTTAATTCAAAAAGTGAATTTTGGTTGAAATATGACGATGATGGATGTCGTCGGGTATTAAATCTGGACCATTTTACCCTAGTCACAACCTGCTCAAAATCTAAGAACAAGAAACGATGTAACGGGGGTGGTTTGTGTGATGTTTAGACTGAGCCTGAATGGTTGTATCTCAAATTGCCTACGTATCCTGTTCATGGATCAGGAAGCAAGTCTCTCTTAATTCCTTAGGGATTGTTTATATAGAGGGGCATGTGCCCTAGGCCTGCATGACCCGTGTTCTTGTTGGACTCTGATTTCGTGTTCCCTAAAGAATAGATAATTACGGTTTAATCTTCTCGATTATGAGAGATAATCACGCTGATTTGAATGTAGAATCAGAGCCATTGTGGGTGAGGATTCTTTCCGTATTTATTTGTTATAGTATGCACGTGGAGAATCTTATCTAAGGTATACTCACGCCGACCTGTGAGGTCCGAGCTAAGCTTGCCGAGCTCCTTCGCACTCCAACCGTCCTGGCGAGGTCGGGAAGGCTAGCTGAGCCGACCTCCCGCCAGGGGGTTAGGTCCGATGTTGGATCTTAAGGTGGATGCTCTTGAGCCTTAGGGTTTTTATCTTTTCTGTCTGCATTTATTGTAGAATTGACGTGGAGATGACACGAGGCGAGGTGCGTATCCAACCTCCATCAAAATATTTTCCGGATTATATCGGTTTCTTGTGGATGTGATGTATTGTGAGGATAACAATAACAGAAAAGATGGTTTTATTCAAAAAATTATTGTGCAAATGCACCCATTGTCTCACTCCCCTCTTCTTTATATAATGTCATCTTCTCTTTTCTTTTTACTTATTTCTTTTGATCTAAAGAGAGCATAAGATATAGAAAATCCAAGAAGAGAGAAAACAAAAGAAAAATGCCCATTACAATTTGGACAACCTCTTTTCATTTCAAAATAGGGTTGGTAACTAAAGGAGAATGACAGATTGCAAGTCTATTTTTACTATAAAAAATGACAGATTGCAAGTCTATTTTTACTATAAAAAATAATGGTTTCCTTTCGTTTCCGTCCGATTTAATTTAAACACACTAAGTAGCCATTACAATCTCTCATTTCTCTCTTTTTTTTTCTATTGTTATCTTGTCTTTTATTTTCAATATGTTTCCTTTGATCTGAGCAGGGGATAAAAAGAATAAGAAATTGAGTTGTTGTTTATGGGTAAATTCATTTTCTATTGACACAAATCGAACACCTTTGTTCAAAAAGTGGTCAAAATCAGTTACAACGCAGGGGTGTGATTATATCCAAACGCAATTCCCGCTATCTATGAAACTGATATTTCCATAACAAAATTAATTTACTATTCCCCATGTGCCATGTTCATGTAAAATCTTATTGAAATGCATAGTCAAATTATCATTTTGTGATAGCCCTCAAATCTGTATCTAACAACACTAATTGAGCCATAAAAGATCAAATTAACTATTTAGATCGTCGTCATCGCTTGGCTTAAAAGGTCTAACCCGAGTTGACAAGACATTTATTTTCACACAATTATATGGTGGTGAGAATTCTACTATTTTAACTATGTGAGACATTACATTTTCCTCCCCCCTTATAAGCTACTAGCGTCATCGCTAGGATTTGTCCCTGACTCGTCTCTACCTAAGGAATCTAGAGGTGACCCCCACCGTCTTTCACAGTATGACACTTAGTCTCGTCTGCTAGTCGGCCAAACCCCGGGTCTAGTAGCGCTAAGTGAGCCATTATAAATGATCTGGATAACTACTTAGACTGTCGTCCTCATTTAGTCTAAAAGAGCTAACCCGAGTTGAAAAAACATTTTCTCTCACTTATATGAACCAGAAAGTCTCTCGTAATTTTTTAGGGATTGTTTATATAGAGGGGGCATGTTCCCTAGGCCTGCATGGCCCGTGTCCTTGTTGGACTCTGATTTCGTGTTCCCTAAAGAATGGATAATTACGGTTTAATCACCTCGATTATGAGAGAGAATCACGCTAATTTGAATGTAGAATCAGAGCTTTTGTGGGTGAGGATTCTTTCCATATTTATATGTTATATTATGCACGTGGAGAATCTTATCTAAGGTAAACTCACGCCGACCTGTAAGGTCCGAGCTAAGTCTGCCGAGCTCCTTCGCACTCTGATCGTCCTGCCGAGGTCGGGAAGGCTAGCTGAGGCGACCTCCGTCAAAATACTTTCCAGATTGTATCGGTTTCTTGTGGATGTGATGTATTGTGAGGATAACAATAACATAGAAGATTGTTTTATTCAAAAAATTATTGTGCAAATGCACCCATTATCTCACTCCCCTCTTCTTTATATAATGTCATCTTCTCTTTTCTTTTTACTTATTTCTTTTGATCTAAAGAGAGCATAAGATATAGAAAATGGAAGAAGAGAGAAAACAAAAGAAAAATGCCCATTACAATTTGGACAACCTCTTTTCATTTCAAAATAGGGTTGGTAATTAAAGGAAACCATTGTTTTTTACGGTAAAAATAGACTTGCAATCTGTCATTCTCCTTTCGTTTCCGTCCGATTTAATTTAAACACCCTAAGTAGCATTTGCAATCTCTCATTTCTCTCTTTTTTTTTTCTATTGTTATCTTCTCTTTTTATTTTCAATATGTTTCCTTCGATCTGAGCAGGGACTAAAAAGAATGAGAAATTGAGTTGTTGTTTACGGGTAAATTCATTTTCTAGTGACACAAATCGAACACCTTTGTTCAAAAACTGGTCAAAATCAATTACAACGCGGGGGTGTGATTATATCCAAACGCAATTCCCGCTATCTATGAAACTGATATTTCCATAACAAAATTAATTTACTATTCTCCATGTGCCGTTTCATGTAAAATCTTATTGAATTGAATAGTCAAATTATCATTTTGTAATGCCCTCAAATCTGTGTCTAACAACACTAATTGAGCTATAAATGATCAAATTAACTGTTTATATCATCGTCATCGCTTGGCTTAAAAGGTCTAACCCGAGTCGACAAGATATTTATTTTCTCACACTTATATGGGGGTGAGAATTCTACTATTTTAACTATGTGAGACATTACATTTTTCTCCCCCCTTATAAGCTAATGGCGTCATCGCTAGGATTTGTCCCTGACTCGTCCCTACCTAAGAAATCTAGAGGTGACCCCACCTTCTTTCAAAGTATGACACTTAGTCTCGTCTGATAGTCGGTCAAACCCCGGGTCTGGTAGCGCTAAGTGAGCCATTATAAATGATCCGGTTAACTACTTAGACCGTCGTCCTCACTTTGTTTAAAAGAGCTAACCCGAGTTGACAAAACATTTTCTCTCACTTATATGGGGGCCTTATAAATTGATATAAGAGCCGACTACCAAACAGGGCTAAGTACCATACTGTGAGGGACGGTGGAAGCCACATCTAAATTCCTATGGTAGAGACGAGTCTGGGACAATTCATGGCGTGGACACCAGTTGCTTATAAGGGAGGATGTAATGTTCCACATAGTTAAAGTAGTAGAATTATCACCCTCATATAAGTATGAGACATAAATGTCTTGTCAACTCAAGTTATCCATTTTAGACCATACTAGGACGACGGTCTAAGTAATTAACCGTATCATTTATAATGGCTCACTTAGGCTATTCTGCACCAGGGTTTGACCGAATTTCGAGCGAGGTAAGTGTGTCATACTTTGAAAGATGGTGGGAGTCAGTAATGTCAAAATCATTTGGCAAGGGAAAAATGCAAGACAATATGTTGTCTCAGAAGCCCATGCTTCGTTAACCAATCCGGAAAACCAAGATACTGACCAGTTGTGGTCTAACATTTGGTCAAAGAAAGACCTAGTGATATGAATTTGGAACCTATGTTATTTCACGATGGACCCGAGACTCGGCGCCAACGCCAAATGAGGCTCGAGTTAATGAACAATTTGGTCAACATAGTTTTTGAAGAACCTACGACCAAGCATGGGCAAGATTTTGAAGTTATCAAGTCAGTCATATATGCTAACGGACTTTCGGAATGATTATTCAAGTACTATATGTTACTACTATATTTTAAGTAACTTAGTAAAATATTATTTTCCTAAAACCCTATCAAAATGGCTCCAATAATGGGTACAAGAAGTCCTCTTGGAAATTTTCTACATTCAATGAATCCAAGATGTCAAAATCAAGAAGACTTCCTTGGAAAGACCAAAAGACTTGCCTTGAACTTCCAAGAGGCTCCTTGAAGCATGTGGGCCGAAAATTGCCTTTTGATTGAGTTAATATAAAATCAGGTCACTGTCTGCCTTGCTTATTTATTTCACGGTCGGGTGGCGCACCGTTTTTTTAAGTCAAGCTCCCCGCAAATTTTGTGTCGAGCCCTCTGAATTTACACGACTCAGTTCAAAATTCCACGTGCACGTGGAAATCCACTTGCAAAAATTTACACTGATTTTTTTAATTTGCTCCAAGAAAATCACACTCTCCGTGGTATTTTTCAACGGGTCCAGAATTTCTTGCTTTTTTAAAATTACACTTTAACTTAAAATAAATGTCGTCTGACCGACCGATATGAAAATAAGGGACAGACAAATGACCTGATTTTATATTTTCTCCTTTTGATTTCTACTTTGGATTGTGTTATTTCTACTCCTATAAATAGACATATCTTGTACTTGTAATGAACAACTCTCATTTTGATATATAAAATATTTTCTTCACTTTTAAAGTGTTGTGTGAATTCTCTGGATAGAGTTTTCAAACCGGATTATCAAGGGCCCGAAAGCACCTCATGCGTGATCCAATATACTGCAAGGCTTGCAGAGAGCGTGTTTTACTGGTGTCGAGGTGAAATTCCAAGGTGCATTCTCACTAGTTGATATTGAGTCGAGGAGCTCTCTATTCCAAGGTGTCTCCTCACAAGTTGAGGTTGTGTCAAGGAGACTCTCCAAAAAATTCCAAATACCTTAATCCTAGATCCGACAACCCCAATTCTTACCACCTAGGCGGGCTTAATTTTATGCTATGACAAGCCTCTCACGAGTCCTTACCACCTTGGATGAACCCCCTCAGGAAATGATAACCATTCTTGGTGATGATTTACGGGGAGTCCATCTCCCATGAGACTAGTTTCTTGTGTGATTTTCGTTTTCAGGCTTGCCCTCTCCTCTTTAGGTCTTTGGACCTTTTCGTGTAACAAAAATAAAGTCCTTACCACCTTAAGTATGCTTTGTTGAAGAAATATGAGCAGCTCTGATACTTGCCTTAATTATCTACAAACAGGGGAATGAATCTCACATCCATGCTCTTCATGATTGCAAGACCATTCATAATGCCTTGAAAAAAGTCATGCCAAGAAGGTATTGGGCTGAATTCTCTGAACAAGATAATGCCAAGACTCGGATTGATCAAAGTATTCGCAATACGATAGGCTTACATGATTGGCCTTACACTTTTAGAGACATGATCTACAACACGTGTCATTGGAAAATCTAAATCTATCCCTATACAGATTTTGATCTCAAATGTTGAACGAGTGAGAAACATAAAGCTGCTTAAGGTTTTTAAATTTTGATGAAATATGTTGTCTCGAAGTTCGACTCGACTCGTTAAGACCTCCTCTACGAGTCACCCGTACACCAGCTTCCCCGACACGACATCACTTCAGATAAGCCTCTGAGTCCTTCCTCTTCCAGATATCATACAACTGACCTTTTCCGGTACACTATCTAACCGCCGGCGAAAATGTCCACCTCCATCTCCTTCTTCTCTTCCTCCATTTTCACCTCCTCCCCTCACCTCCACAACCACCCCTCCAAACATCTCTTCAAATCCCATAAACCACGTTTCTCTCCCCCTCTCACCCCCCTCCCTGTCCCTGTATTGCGTTCAGAGCTCGCCACTCTCCCTATCCTCTCTTTCGACGGCACCCAGGTGGGCTCCACCACGCTCGACTTGAAGTCCGCCCCCATCGAAACCGCCCGATCCGTTGTCCACCGTGGCATAACTACCGACCTCCGTAACCGTCGTCGTGGTACTGCCTCTACCCTAACCCGGGCTGAGGTCCGTGGTGGAGGAATAAAACCTTATGCTCAGAAAAAAACCGGCCACGCTCGGCGTGGGTCCCAGCGGACCCCACTCCGGCCGGGAGGAGGAGTGGTTTTCGGGCCAAAACCAAAGGATTGGTCGGTGAAAATCAACAAGAAGGAAAAAAAACTTGCTATATCCACAGCAATTTCTAGTGCTGTTGAGAATACAATTGTTGTGGAGGATTTTGAGGATAAATTCGAGAAACCCAAGACCAAGGATTTTATTGAGTTGATGAGGAGATGGGGTTTGGACCCTAAGGAGAAAGCAATGTTCTTGGCGACAGAAATTCCAGAAAACGTGAGACTTTCTAGCAGGAATATCGCAACATTGAAGATGCTAACACCCAGGACATTGAATCTTTTCGACATTTTGGATTCAGAGAAACTTGTACTGACTAAAGGTGCAGTAGAGTTCCTGAATCAGAGATACGGTGTAGAATCCGATGAAAGTATTGAAGAAGAAGAATCTGAAGAAGGTTAGTCTATTCAAACTTTTTCAAGATTGATTTTCTTTTCATAGAGCTACTTGCAGCACATAAAAGCTATACTATATCACTGATTGTGATAGTGTTAAGGGAATTCATAACCCTTGAGTAAATCATGAAATGTGGATAATCTTTTCATTCATTCAATGGCATTTACAATAAGTTTATGAACTACTCTACAGTCAATAATCAACTTTTGGGGGTGATAGTTGTTAAGGTTTTGATAGTAGGGAGATTGCTTGGTTTTGAAGTGTGCATTGGAGTATCAATGCTTTCATCTATTTAAGTTTAGCCATGACTTTCAATATGAAAAGGGCAGTATTCTAAATTTTCTTCCCCTAAAAATTCACAGTTTATACTATTACTACTTCAATCTTGGGCTGATGCATTAGTTCACATCTTTTAAATTAGATCAAGTGTTGTTTAATGTTCAAGAAGGATTTTTTTAATCTCTATTTTAGATTAATTTAACGATACCACCGTTGTAGGTAAAACATCCTTATTGTTCTAAAACATTCCTCGGCATTTTTATGATCATGGTTTAGGGAATAGTTTCCTCTTCATTTTCACCAAAAACAATATTGAATCTATGATACTTTTTGAATTTGTGAAACTGGTTTGATCTTTTACCGAGTAACTTATCTTCTGAATAATAATCATAAAATTCAGGAGCAGAGGGAGATGAAAACGCAGAAACATGAGGCTTATGATTTTACTGGATCATTGAAGCACGGTGTTTAGATCACATCAATAGCAGGGAGATTGAGTTTGCATTGTATCTTTGATGGAAAAAAAAACTGGTTTTTGTATCAAGTTTTGTGCAGTATCTACTCGCTTCTTTTGATGTAAAATACCTATGACATTGTACTAATTATATAGCTGAAAGCATTCAATTCACTGTGATTTTGTATCATCCTCTGCTTACAACGATTCAACATAAAGCTCTTTAATCGTAATTTCACACGCTCCAAATTTTCTGCTATTTACAGTTTTCGAATAAGAGCATTGACAAGAACGAGAATACCATCAAGTGTTCTGTAACGAGAACAAAAGTACTATATGGTAAGTACATTGTTACAATTAGCAGGCAGCCCAATAATACACTTCAGCAGTAACTGTACACATACACCCTATATCCTCTTTAAACCACGCAGGGGGGGTGGGGGGGGGGGGTCACAGCATGCCACATAAGGCACAAGTTGCTGACAAATTTGACTCCTAAATTGCATACAGATCTTTGTCTCCTGCCTTTGCCCGTGAAAAATTAAGCAGGCAGACTGTGATGGATGATGAACAATGAATAAGGTTGTGGCCATTAAGGCACAAGCCGCACAACCCATAGGGCATTTCATTTGCTTGAGATCTGGGGACCCTCAACAATTTCATTCTTGATTGCAGCAGAAGAAACGCCTTATGTATTCCTCGGTTGAAGAGAAAGAATGATAATATATAAGGTGTACAAGACATGTATGTATGTACATACTACATGTATACGACCAAATACTCTTTCTAGGTCCTTGTAACAAAATGGGTTTTCTTCTTCCATACCGTACATATTTACACAGGATATACATACTAACCGCCTTTAACAAAGGAGGTAAGTTCTTTTGGTGCAACTACCAACTTCAACCACTGTTGCAATTCTTCGCCCTCGACTTTCTCCTTCTCTGAGCAGGAGCAATGGATACAGACACATTCAAGGAAAGATGAGTAACAACTAAACCAAATATGAACAATGGCAAATTAATTTGAATGAGAATGGGAATGCTCATGCCTCTGTACCACGAAATGATTTCATGGATAATCTTAATCTCGTGAATTCTTGCAACTCAAAGAATCACACAAATATGCCTCGTTTTTCTAATTTTTGAACTGTATGTTTATTTTGCAAATACACTTGTTCACTTTGCAAATTCACGTTTTCCCCTGTGAGCTTTCCATCACTTAACCGGAATGAAAATGCAGGCAATAAAAAGGATGAAACAATAACTATGAATTACCTTCCAACTGGGCCCCAAGTCCTTCCAAAACAGTAGGATTAGCACGTATAACACACAGAGCTACTTCAAGAGCTGATTGCAGCAATAATTTAACCTCCCTTTGAACTAACTCAACGAGATGCCCCTGCAGGGTAACATAATCCCTACGGGGTTAATAATATAAATCGGGGTACGATAGGCTCACTAACAACCACTCGGTGAGACCTGCACCTCACTTGCTACAAAATGGAAAAATCAAAAAGTAGAGCACAGGTCCCACTACTACATCAGCGGTTGTGGCACATGTAGCGAAGCCTATCTCCACCACGTGTGCTACAACCACTCGGTGGGACCCACACCCTACTTGCTACAGAATCAAAAAGTGGAGCCCATGTCCTACTAGCACATCCCGGTTGTGACACATGTAGGAAACAAAGCTAGTGAGCCTATCCTTTCCGTAATATTAAAAATGTCAGCGAAAGACACAGAGGTGGACAAAAGGGAGGTGGATCACCTGATCATTTCCCCAAGGTACTGCACTTCCTGAATCATCCATCCCACCACCAGATAGTGTTGCCAAAGAAACAGGACCTATGGTATCATTAAGGCCATATTCAGCAACAGCCTTGTAAGCCATATCTGTAGCTCGTCGTATGTCATCAAATGCACCGGTGGACACACGTCCACAGTAGACAATTTCTTCAGCAGCACGACCGCCAAGAAGAGTAACCAGGCGTCCTCGTAACTCATCCACAAAGAGTAAATATCTATCTTCGTGCGTAGGAGGAATATATGTGAACCCTAATGCCCCTCCTGATCTTGGCAATATGCTCAGTTTCTAACAAAACAAAATTAGTTATAACTGTACATCATGTTATTCTTCTATTCTAGGAAACATGGTACTTTAACATGACATTACATGATGATGGGCAATTTTTCGCAATAAGGCCAGGAGACTTCCCATCAAGGGATCCACACAAATAGTGGCAAAGAATCTCGGCTGTAATTTTGAACACTGTATATATGGGTAATGATACTACCACAACTTTCTATCACTACACATTTGTAGACCAGGGGGACCCATTTATGGGTGTCGGTCATTTATCAATTGTCTACAAGTATGTTGTGACCCAAGGTTGTGGCACAATGTGCCTATCTGTAAATTCTTTTATCCTACTTATTCTTTCATTAAAGGCCACGGAGATGGGAATTGTTCTTACGTGAAGCACAGAGGGAAGGTGTGTGTGTGGGTGGGGTGGGGGGGTGGGGGGGGGCAGAATCTCCACAGGCTGAATAGTGGGAATTGCAAAAGTGCCAACTGATATTACCTCAACCCATGGCTGCCCAGAAAGAAGATTTGCGACAGCTGTTCCCACAACAGCATGACCAGCTTCATGCCGAGCGACTACTGCTTTTTCACTGCCTTGTAACTTGGCAGTCTTCTTTTCAATTCCCTGCAGCAATAAAACTATAGAAGTTGAGAGAAGATAGCAAATAAAAGAGAGTTTATTGCTTGGATAAACTTCAACATTATTACAACTACTTATAGAAAGAAAAGGGCCATAAGGGCCTTGCCTCCAGCGGCTATAAACGGCTAGATTATCTTAGATAATCCTAAGCCTTAAACTAATAAAAAAAAGGAATACTATACTAGGAATAAATAAAGTATCCTAGGATTAGTAACAAAATAAAAAGAAGAATATAAAAAGGTGAACAGTAGCATGAACAGTACTTCCTGTAACAGTGCTTACATGTATCATCTTTCTATAAAAACCAACCCGCATGATCCTCAAATCAATGAATTTAGTCATATGGGTCAGAAAACGTAAAAAACATGTATCATCTTTCTATAAAAACCAACCCGCATGATCCTCAAATCAATGAATTTAGTCATATGGGTCAGAAAACGTAAAAAATAGTCGCAACAAAAAAGAGGTAGTCGCAACAAAAAAGAGGGGGGTGGCGCGTTAGTTTCATGACTATACGGGTGTGTGCACAAACATAGGCAAAGAGAGGAACTGACCGCCAATGATCTCTCCACAGCATGAATAAAATCCTTTTTCTCAACAAGCAGTTTATTTTGTCGTCCAGCCAGTAAAGCAGCTTCATTTACCAAGTTAGCAAGGTCAGCCCTATCAAATGTCAAAGAAGGAAGCTCCTCCTGTCAGATTCCCCAACATAACACGCAAGTCTACCAGATTTGTAAGTCCCAAACAAACAGCAAAGCCAGAAAATTTACCCTGTGAAGCCGGTTGTCATTGAAGCAATATCAGCGATGTCCACATTCTCTGCAAGAGGTAGCTCTTTCCTTGATACATGGACTTTCAAAATGGCTTCTCTTCCAGCCCTATCCGGAGTTTCCACCTGAATTAACAAATTGCAATGCGATTTATCATGAATGAAGCGCTAAAGTCGAAAGGCTTTTTTTAGTTACGATCCTGAGCAGGTAAAGACTGCAGCAAACAGTCATCGCACCATAACTACACGGTCGAATCTCCCAGGCCGCCTTAGCGCCCGGTCCAAAATATCTGCTCGGTTAGTCGCTCCCAGAACTATTACAGCTGAATTACTGTCAAATCCATCCATCTCCTGCAACATAGTTCTGGCACATCAAACAAAGGAGGGAAATGAAAAACACGCAAAATAATAAAACACTAAACGAAGCCCAGAAGCAAGTCTCACTGTAAGCAATTGGTTCAAGGTTTGTTCTCGTTCATCATTGCTAGAAACACGAAATTTTCCATCCCGGCTTTTGGCCACTGCATCTATCTGCATGCCAAGAAGCTAGAAGTTTATTTTCTGATGCACCTTTGGCTTTGATAAACAAGTATAGGATGATGAATATGTAAAGAGAATTATTGAATTAACAAACCTCGTCTATAAATATTATTGACGGTGCATCTTTCTTTGCACGAGCAAAAAGGTCCCTGACACGTGATGCTCCCATGCCCACATACAATTCTACAAACTCACTTGCAGAACAACTAATGAAAGGTACATCAGCCTCCCCAGCCACAGCCTTCGCTAAAAGTGTCTTACCTGTCCCAGGTAGACCTACCTGCAAGATGACAGCAAGTCCACCCAAGATTAATCCAAACACACATAGACGATGTTATGCAACTGAAGTCGTTGAGAAGTTACCTGACCACTTTTTTGCACATTTAAATACTAAATAAATCATCACATAGAACATAGCGTCAATCACGGTGCATAGTACCAAGAGAGATGGACGGGAAAAAATTGAATCTGGAAAATGAGTGTTTAGAAAATAATGTATGCGTCAATGATGAGTAGCGCAGAAAGTCAAAACATGCAGGGTTCTTTTTTTCTTTTTTCTTTTTTCTTTTCCTGTTTTTTTTTGGATAGGAGGTTATTCTATTTATGAAACAGAAAAGTGCAGTCTTCCAAGAATATGACTGCTAAAAGCAATTGCATACGGGCATATTGCTGTTCAACGCAAAGTGAATAATTTATTCACGCCTCTCCCCAGATAGAAAAACAAAAGATCTTGGAGATTGACTTAATGTGACTCCTGATACTTCGGGGACTTCAGACTGCAAGTGAAAATTCTAGGGGCAAGTTGGTAGAGAATATAACTACCAGGTTCTTTTCCAGATAAAGAGAACAAGGAAACTCATCCACAGCTGTTGCTTGAAATGAGAGCTCAATACATTAGATGGGAAAACATAGACATGGAAAAAAGAAAAGGAATCAAACAAATATAAGTAGAGAATTGAATTCGTCCCTTAGGGATTTAACCTGCACTTACCAAGAGAACCCCTCGAGGGGGACGTGCACCAAGTCGTGTATATCGCTCTGGATTCCTGAGAAATGCCTGTGCAAACATAAGCAGATAAAAAGACACAGTAAATCACATTTCAAAATCCAACCCAAAAAAAATCCATCACTTTAGTTTGATAAAAATGTTCAAAGAAGATCTACATTACCACTATCTCCTCAAGTTCTTCCTTAGCCTCATCAACACCAGCAACGTCAGCAAAGGTAATTGTTTCAACCTGACCAGATGCATTAGAATCACCAGAAGTCCCGGACTTACGGTTCCTGATTTGACCAGCAGTATGCTGCATAAGTACAAAATCATGTGCTTTTTTAACAGTTGTACAATATAATGCCAGAAGAAAAAGATTTATTGTTACAATCCATACCTGAGAAAAGTTCACAGGGAAGCGTTGAAGCAGACTGACAAGTACAGCAAAATAGAGCAATGCTATCTGCATCAACTAAGACAGCATCAGATACCGCAAAGCTAAAACAAAAATTCTACCAAATAGTGGACACGCAGTTTCTGTCTTCCATAGACTTGAACAGAATGACACAAGACATACAAATAAAGTACACGTCTATACTGAAAGACGAAATTTTTTCACATATAAGTAGTAAGAAACAACCTTGAAGAACAAATATGATCAAGCAATTGAAGAAAGAAAGAAAGAATGGTACAGCGCCATCACAAAACATATCATTGCAATCAATTTTCTAGCACATTCTACTTATCCTCAAAAATCTTCCATCTTTCTTGTTGAAAGTAGATCGGTGGAAGAGAATATGAAAACATTTTTCTTTAAAAAGCACGTGATATCTAGATCTGAAATCACCAAAACGAAAGCATCTTGAATGGCATCCGTGAAATTCTGACACGGTGGCAGATCCGTTGAATGATTTTTTTATTTTTTTTTGGTTTTCATGGAGGAGAAAAGCAGCACAAACACTCTCCTCGTCCTTCATCTCCCCCTCATATCTCTTTTTCTTCTCTTTCTTTTTTCTGCATTGTTCTCCTCCACTCAACAAAGGATGTACACGATACGAAATGAGCATATTAGAGATAAAGTAAAGCAGTTTCTATTGACGAAAAAATGTAGTCTTGATTGAGATGGTATAGTCATTTGCATAGGCATCCTCTTGCGATAGCTGCAAGATAGCTCATGCAGCTAAAGCCTTTCCTCCTACCCACTATCTAGTATGAAACCTCTTTGCTTCTTCTCAATGCATTTCTTACTTGCATATTGCCCATTGATAACTTTTAAGAGGTTGTTGACGAAAGAAGTTCCCTTCATTGTGGATCCCAAGTTTCCTGAGTAACGTCATTACTGACTCTAAAGTCCTAAGTTAAATTTACGACCAAGACTAGTTTCTATAAGCAATTAGATTAACAACCAAACGAATGAATGCAAAACACCACAACCCAAGTGGAGATACTTCAATAGGAAAGCTAAGCATCAACTTTACCTTCTTAATCAATTCCCCATAGATGAAATGAAACAAAACATTCTTTCATTAAGGCAACATTACATAGATCACAACTGATACTTACCAATGCAGAATTCAGAAATCCCCCGGACCGATTATCTGGAGACCCAAACTCAACATCATTATCAAGCATTTGTTTGTATGGAGTCTTGATATCAATAGGCCGTGTTGTGGTATACACAACTCTCTTCGTCGGGCTCATGCTTTTGATCAACATTTCTGATTCTTGCAACTTACTATCAACCTCACTATTTACACTACTCATTTCACTACCTTTCAACTTGAACATAACGTGAACCCCATCAACCTCCACCTTCTTCACTTGATTACTATTAACCTTACTCAAAAACTCACTATAAGGAACGCTCACAAACGTTGTTTCGGGTTTTTGTTCGGATCCAGGCAAAGGAATCCCGGGTCGAACCAGTTTCATGACAAATAGAAATATCCCTAACTGCAACAATAAAACCCCAATCTCTTGTGCCTGAATAACTGGTTGCCACGTCCATTTATTATTCCCCTTTGACCACCACCACCAGCTCCCCTTCCCTTGTTTCTCCTTTCCCGATGAACTCGTAGTCGGAGCAGAACTCGAACCCGAACCCTGACTTTGCTTTTCGGAGGAATTTGTATCATTTTTCTCTGAGGAATCCGTATCGTGTTCGCAAGAAGTGTTGGCCCGAAGTTTAACACCATCTAATAGCTTATGATTCCTCGAAAAAAGTTTCCAGATGCCAATAGAATAATTTCGGATTGGAATCTTTGATTGAGGCCCAGACAACAGCGATTTCCCCATCAAACAACAGGAGTTCCGGTATGAAATTCGGTAAGGATTACGACGGCAATTTTCACTATACAAATTATTTGGATTCTGCTGATAATTTATTGAAATTTGTTTGTGGATAATCGGACGCAGACACCCGATTGCAGCTGCCATTTTCAATCAGAAGCTAAAAAGGTCAAACAGAATTATTCATATGTATGTCTGTATATATATAGATATATATGAAGGAATTATCCATATGCACAGCCAGAAGAAGCTGAAAGCATCTACACAAGTGGTGGGGTAGAAGCTTGAGCGAGAGGTAAATGAGTCACGTCATAGCTATGAAATTGCAGGTCCTATATACAAGACGGAGCTAGGATTTTATTTTCGGGTGGGCTTGATTAATATTTTTTTATAATATTACAAGAATTTTTCTACATTATAGTCTTTAAGATAACATCAATTTGAGCCATAAAACGGAAACACTTAATACCTTCATTTCATAAACTAAAAAAAACTTGGATGACCCATCGAACACATGTCTTTTTTTAATTTTAAAAAAAACACATGTCTTTAATACCTATTATTACACTTTTATTTTATAGATGGGCCGAAGGAGATATATATATATATATTGTTGGTGAATTCTGAGATCGCAATTTGATATGTATACTGTAAATATGATATTTTTTTAACAGAGATGGGCTATGGATATTGAAATATTTAAGTGAACAAATGTATAAATATTAATGATAGTTGAGCCTTTTATTAGGTGATAAATATTTAATGGGTAGGTGGGCTTTTTAGTCGATGATATTGTAGCATAGACGGACACACATGTATGTAAATGGGGTCCGCGGACCCTGTTCAAAATAATAAAACTCTATATTTTATCTATAGAAAAATATTTCGGACTCCGTTAAAAATAATAAAACCCTACATTTACCTACAGAAAATATTTTGACCCTGCTGAAAAATATTTCTCGATCTGCGGCTTAAGGATTAAATGCATGAGCAGGGGTGCATGCGCAAATTTCTAAGCCCACATTAGCTCCGTCCTTGCCTATATAAACAACGTACTTTTCGGGAAGTTTTTGCGTAGTGTGTCTCACGTAGAGTATTACACACAAGCGCGCATACGCTCTGTCCACACGATTTCATTCTCAGACTTAATCGTGCTGGCCGGATCACATCGTCGTCGCGTCAGGTGTGTCTACGTAGTACACACTATACAAAAACTTCACCGTACTTTCCACAACAGGTAATAAAGATTTGAAGTAAAAACTTTTTTTATTTATCAAAAAATAGCCTCTCTTTTTTCTTTTTTTTTTAAACGAAAAATCAACAAATTCAAGAAACAAAAATAAGAGCTGTATTTTGATGTGAAGTAACGCGTGAATACACATGATCAGCAGTAAAGTATCATGTGTATTTTGATGTGAAGTAACGCGTGAAACGATCAGATGCTTTAGGGCTGATCATGTGTCGCTTTGGGTTGGTTTAAAAAGCGCATGGCCGGTTTGGGGGTTGAGATCACCTGTCTAATTTGAGTGTCTAATTTCGGTGTCTAAGTAAAAACTACGTAGTTTTATGTGTATCTTTTTTTTGGACGAAAATTTATGAAAAACAAAAAAAAAAAAAAAGATCCAAAAAAATATACAAATGAAACTACGTAGTTTTTACTTAGACACCGAAATTAGACAGGTGATCCCAACCCCGGTTTGGGGTATAACTTGTATCCAAAACCAAACCAAAATGATTTTGAACCGAATGGTTTGGTTTACTTTGGTTTTAGCCCGTCGATTATTTTAAGAAACTTTTTTTTATGACATAATGGTTATTTTCGATTTACATAAACGATTTATTGTAAAGTGGAACACAAATCACAAAAGGTTTCCCTCAACCTGGAACAAGCCCGGAGGCGATTGGAAGAAGAGGTGGCTAAATGCAGAGAGAGAGCGTGATGGATTAATGGAGGCAACGTTTGAGTGTCGTCGAGTTATATGAGTGATTAAAATTGAAGAGTGGATTTAGGTTTATGGTTGTATCGTTAGCTTTTTGTATATAGTATTGTGAAACTATGTTATTTTGTAGAGAATTAATTCGGGTTGGTTTAAAAATAAAAATAACCAAACTCAAACCAATTCATTTGGTTTGCCATTGGTTTGGTTAATTTCGATTTGGTTTGGATTGGTTACTGGTTCAGTTTGATTTTGCGGGTTTTTCGGGTTGGGTGTCTTTTCTTATTTCTTATCATAATTTTCCTAATAAAGTCAGAATTTGATGGTTTATTAGGTTGTTATTTTGTTTTCTAAATGTTCTTTAATTTCATCCTGAGAGGTTCTCCACGAAGCCGTAGGAAGGCGGATAGGGCTCTTTGGTTGGAGCTCAATCTGATTAATGGCCTCGAAAGCAGTTGATTTCTGTATGGTACCTCGACATGAAGATATATATAGTATAACCTCGAAAAATAAATACCATAAGGACCGGGAAAAAATATTTATTTGGCAATATTATTCATTTATTTATCGAACATTAATTTAGTCCTTTTATGCAAGTTTCGGATCAAGAAAATTATTTATTCGACGGTTTATTCATTTATCGAGGATTCTGATAATCTGATAACGCGCATCATCGCACCATTGTTTTATATTATGAGTTGTAAACTGTATGTAGATGGTGCCACATAATGTATCTCTCAATGTGGAGATACTATAGAAAAATTACCTAGAAAATGATGCTTGTATTGTTATTGATGCTACATCAAATCTAATTTTAAGACAACACGATGACATTCAACAATCAGCGATAAACACCAACATTTATTTATGCACAACTGAAGTACCCTAAGCGGGGCTGAATAAGTGGATTTTGTTTTTTTTTTTCCTTTTCACAAACATGCATTCACCATGGTTTTTGTCTCATGGTGGTGCTTGAGAGATTAAAAAAGTTCACACGTGTTATATTTTCGTTTTGGGTTTAGAGTGATATTTATTGTGAAGTCTTATTATTTTTAGTTGACCTTGTGAAAATCAGTTCTGAAATCAAAAATCGATTTTTCGTAGAGTCGATTTTGTGAAAACGGTGTGGTGTACACCGGCTAGATGAGGTGAAAATAATTGCCCCTGATTTTAAATATGTACATCATACGATTTTCAAGTTTTGATTGCTTTCTACTAAATAGTGTATTTGTGATCCTTATTTTAATTGTTAAGTCTATAGTTATGTCTACTATGACTGGTAATCGTTTCTTTTTTTTTTAAATGTGATCTCATGCTTTTATCGTTCAATTGTACTTGTTGATAACATTGCATTCTTCTTTTGTTCAGGTTGATGGGTTTTATCAAGTGAGTTTTTGTTGTTTGTTTTCTATGACGAAGATAAAATCACTCGCCTCCACGTGCCAGCATCGTGATGGGTTATTTTTCAATGGGTCAACACCGGCTATTGGACGTGTCATGACACATATTTGTCCGACTTCTTCTCTGGCTAGCTTTGACATCCACACCGCAAGACTTATTCTTCACGGATTTCCCTATTATGAGCTCCGACTACCCGTTGTTCAGCTCGTACCCCGGCTACAACGGTTCCTCAACCTACATCTTATATGTGTTTTCGGGTGCAAGTCATATCATAAACATGTCAGAGAAATTTTCTCTTATTCAGCTCGGTTCTCGAGTGTCAGTTATATAATCTCGTGTTGTCACACAACAAATTTTAGTCCAATCAAATCAAGGCGGTCAACAATCTCGTGTTGTGACTCCAACACACAAAACTCATACATCGCGGACCATCAAACATTGTCCTCGGCTCGTCAAACAAAAATTGGCATCACATACCGACCCACATAAGACCACTACGTGCTATGCCCGAAGAGACCATATCTCAAGCACTCTTTCACACCTATAAACACTACCCTTAGGTAATTCATAGGGTCAAAAAAGGGAATCTGTGACTAAACATTTTATTTCTCAAACATTAAGAACTCATTGCAATTATAGCTTTTTTGTAAGGTCAAATTTTGTAGCTTAATTGAAGGATGATGGAGAGCATGAAAATAGGAGGAAATTTACTACACCATCCGGAATGAGAGGATCCCAATAAACCACTACTATTAACCAAATAATTTTTAAAACACTTCATTCTCCTCAAAATAGTGTTTCCTTTTTTTTGCATCAGATATTCATCTTTTGTGGCCACTACATTCCCAACATGCAGAAAACCATCAAGCCCTCTTGAATTTCCACTTTATTGACTTCTATGTCAATAAACAAAAAAAAAAAAACTATGTTTTGAAAACCAGTTGATTTTTTTAAGAAAATGTCCATAACTAAAGATGATATTCAATTCTGCATTTGCAGATTTATCAGATTCTCAATCAATTCAGGTTGGAATCAAGCAAAAAATCACCCATTTATTTCATGTACCTTGTTGTTCTTCTCTTTTCTGTATGCATGCTTTCCTTGGTTTTTCTGGGCTCTGATACATCTTTTAGCTTTTCTCATTCTTGTGGGTTCAGTCACAAGAATATATTTATCCTCTTCTCAGAGCAAGAGATCCCCTGCAAATAATAATACCAGCAATACAGATAATAATTCAAAACAAAATGCCTGTAATCTCAGAAATGACAGACCAATTGTTCGTGCACGATCCGTTAGGCAAAGAAAATCTAGAGAAACTAGCAGAAATAGTTCGCTGCAAAACAGCGAGGATGAAAAAAGCACAGTTAGCTCATCTGATGTTAAGAACAATGCGGTTGATAAAAGCAGCGAGGATGAGAAGAGCACGGTTAACAACAATACGGTTGATGATAAAAGCCCTTTACTAGAAGAAAATGCAAAAGAAATTCAAGAGGTGAAAGTTGAGGAATGTTCAACCTCTAACGATAAATCGAACCCGGAAGAATCCCAGAAGTTTGTTAGCGGATGTGAGATAATAGAGTCTGAAAGTTCAGAAGAAGATGAAAGAGAAAGAGAGGAGAACAATAAAGCTGTTCAATGGACGGCGGATGATGAGAAAAATCTAATGGATCTCGGGTTTTCGGAAATGGAACGAAACAAGAGGCTAGAAAGTTTGATTGCCAGGAGGAGAGCAAGGAAAATGATGAGCCTTCAAATCAGGAGGACACCAAGCAAAGAGAACGTTATAGCTCCGATAGCTATACCGAACAACAAGCCATTTTTCCCCCACCATATTACTGACCAGTTTAGTACTCCTATGCCGGGTTCAGCTCCCTCGGTTTTGCTACCAGGAAAGGATCCGTTTGATATTCCTTATGATCCGCAAGAGGAGAAACCGGATCTTACCGGTGGTAGCTTTGATCAAGAGTTCATTGCACCAGACCCTAAGGATGCGGTTTTCAGCAGACATGATAGCTTCAGTTTAGGGGGTCACCATCCATGGCCTCAAATATCTTTCACCAACAATCATAGGGCTCGAGAGAGCCTTGAGAACCTCGATGCAGGTAAAAATGTTTCCCTCTAAATCAAGACAATGATTTCTGAAATAAGCACATGCACAATATTTGGTGTATAACATTTTATTCGTTTTATACTGCAGATAATAAAGACACTGACAAAATCATAGAGATAGAATCATGTCAATCACCTGAGTCCGACTCGAGCAAGAACAATGCCGATTGTATCATTGAAGAAATTCAAAGCTTTGATGGTGATGTTCATGAAGAAAACCATAGCACTGACATTGAGACTGTGGTAGACAATCCTAATTACAAGTGTAGCTCGACTTCCTCTGAAGAAGACAAGGAGGCAATCTCAAATTCACTTGCTTCTCTACGTCCAATGAACGGTTCTATGAATAGGGGCAGTGGCAGTCATATGGAATACGATCTACATAATTCCTTTTCTTCTCCACATCATAAACCTGCAAACTCTATTGAATCTGACTTGCAGGTGGAGGTTTCTGAAGTTAGTTCACCTCCACGAAGCAATTCATCGCTTGATATAGGAAGTTCAATAGAAGAAGAAGATGTTACCAATGACATCACCTATGGAAATGAAGCCACTTGGGAAACATCGTCTCGACCAACCAGAAATGATGATGTTGAGGAAATATACAAGCTTCATGAGGAAAACCAAATGAATCTTGGATTCTCAAGAAGTGAAGAATATAAAGATATTCTTGTGCCACATGAGCTGGACAAGAACATAAATGAAGATGCCGGTGATTCGGTTTTAAGGTCAACTTCAAAGGATGAATTGCTGAATGGCAGTCAAGAGCACGTATCAGGCTCACAGATGGAAGTCAAAGAAAATTCTCACAAACCTACTCCTGAATCATCACAAGCATCACCATCTGGTATTCCAGCTTTTACGGTGTTCGAGAATGTGGAGCAGTCAACAGAGAACCAAATGCTTCAGCATTTTCAAATCTCGGAGGTAAAGTGCAAACTTCTCCAACTGACAAAAACAGGTTTAGCATTGTATATTTTAGGATGCATAATAGACTTTCTTGAACTATTTATTGTAGAATCCCTACTATGAGAATTCTACAATACCTTTGTTGTCACATCCATAAACAATCAAGCAATAGAAAGCACATAGTATTACTGATTCAAAATTTTACAGGTCCATGGTTCAAATTCCAGTATCAACGAGACAGATCGTGAAGTTGACTTACTGAATACGAATGGTGGACCACAACCAGGAGAAAAGACAGAGATAAGCACTTCTATATCTCCTGGACACATTGGAAGTCATCAGGAGGAAACAGAGAATCATCCCAACAAAGCTGATCCACAAAATAATCAATTTGATGAAAATGATGCCTCTGAAATTCCTGTAGACACTCAAAGGGAATCAGAAAAACAAGAAGAGATAGATGATCCTATGCCGATCGAGGACAAACACACTGTAGAATCAACTGAAGCAAATGAAGGAGGGGAACATACAACAGAGGATAGAATTTCAGGGGCAAATGAGAGTTTCGGTCACCAAGCAGTAGAATTACAGCCTACACCGGTGCTTCAAGAAGTACCAGAAGTATCTTCACCAATATCCTCTCCCAGATCGGTTCTCCAACCAAAATTATCTATGGATCACATATCAAACATGATGGAAGATTTGCATTCTGAAATTCAGCAACTGGATGCACAGATAGTAGAAAATAATATGCCGCAGGTAGAAAGAGGGGAAAGTACAACTTCAGCCATACATCCTAATGCAACTGTTTTGAGAGAGAATTCAACGTCTCCATCATCGTTAGATGGTCTGGAGGCTAAAGCATCACAGGTCAGTAGTCAAATTATAGGCATCAAATTAATCACTAATCAACAAGTTTTTTTTTTGCGCTTGATAATCATGCTTTTTAACCAAGACTTAGTGTTCATTTTCCTAACTGCTCCATGATGTGTACATGAATTGTCTCTTTTAAAGCTTGTTTAAGATATCATTGTTGTAATAAAAAGGACTGCAAACAGAAATTTCCATTGATAATAAGGAGATAAACACTCTCCTTCTCTCTGGGCTGTATTATTCTAACTTCCCTCGGATTGTACAGGAATCCTCTCATCCTTCATCATCAGCCCAGCCAACCGACTCTCTTCAATTTGCTTCCATGTCTGCAGTTGCTGAAAATGAAATAACACAAAATGAAACCAGGGACATTCCTGAGTGCACTACGGAAAATATTACCAGCCCAGTTACACTTGTAGATCTACAGAAGCCCGTGGAAGAAACAAATCCCTCAATTTTGGACGTGATCAATGACAACCTAGTCGAACATTTTACACATGAAGTATCGCCAGCTGTGGCTGATCCCAATGAACAACTCAATGAAAGCCCAGAGTCAGTCAACACGGAGGTAAGACTACTTCTCTTAGGAGACTTGTTAGACTAAACTACATTACAGGCACAAGCAAACACTTGTTAAGAATACACAATCACTTTCAAATTCGTCTTGCTTTTGACACTTCTACGTAAAATCTTACTCGAAAATTCGATTTGAAACTTCCTAAACTAAAGGCCAATTCCTACAAGATGCTAAGGCTTCCTTATCTATATTTATCTAATGAACAATTAGAGGAGAAAGACCGACTTTTACACACAAAAAATAAGGTTTTTAAAAAAAAAAAAAAAGGATGAAGATACCAATTTGCTTTTCTTACCTCTGATTTAACAGGAATTGTCTCATCTCTCAAAGTCTGGGACAGAATTCGATTCCCCGCCATCTGAACCTAAGCCTGCAATTATTGAAGATGAAAGTAGACGAGAAAACGCTGACAGCAGTGCAACAATAGCAGGTCCAGAAAAGCTTATAGAAGAAGAAACAGATCCCTCAACAGTGGACAAGACCATTGACAAGCCACACGAACCTCATGAAGACGTACCTCCACCAGCTTAGGCCAATCCCAATCGCCAAGGCATATGATTCAATTCAGTGTTGGTAAACAAGAAGGTAGCTTTATCACCAACTCCTTTGTGTATACATTAGTATAAAATAACCTGCATTCTCAAATCTTTCACATAAGCTAACAAAGTATCGAGTTAAATAAGATAATTTGCTTTTGTTTTGGACCTTTCATTGTACAGGAATCCCAGAGAATACAGAAGGCAAAGTGCATGAAACAAAAAACAGCTCAAGCTAAACACTTTTGCTACCAAGGAAGTCCTTCAAAGTGTAAATCAAATTGTTAGAATTGTTTTTTTTTTTTTTTGTTATGTTCTCTTTTCCTCTTGGACATTTTGACAAACATGTACCGTACACGAGTTGTATTGATTAGTTAAACGTTACTAATTTTGTACATAACCGCAAATTTGAAACGAAAGCACGTCTGGTTGTTCAGTTAAAGTCTTGACTTGGAGCCTTAGCCAGATATAGAATATAGTATCCTTTTCTACAAATAAAAAAAAAAAATGTCATCCCCGTGTATTTACCCTGACATGCTACTGTGACATGACGTTGAAAAAAAATAAAGAATCGTCGCGTGATGAATTGCCATAATCAACCGTGATGTTTGCCTTGATGTTTGTGGCAACCGTGACCTTAAGCTGGAGGGTGGAAATTCGAACCACGTAAAGAAGACTTTTTTTAGTTTTTTATTATAAGACATTTCAATGATAACCTAATTAACATTTCTACTTCAGTCAAATTCCTTTTTTATTAGTATACATTTGCAGATTGTTGTTGTTATTGACGGTGGCAAACTTATATAGTTACATACACCTAATGAGGCAACTCTCAATTCGAAATATATGTAGTATGCATGTTGGTTGCTTTAATTTTTTATTTTTTCTTAAAAAAATTTATTATCCCCTCATCCGAAATCGTGCGTCCGTCCGTCCGCCGCCGCCGGCAAACTTGACTAAGAAGAAACTCGGATCAGAAAGAAGCAATACATACAACAATAACAAAGATTCCAAGTGCCCAGTTTCAGGAAAACTAGGATCAGAACGAAGAACTGTAAATCACTAATGTAATAATTTTCAAGAAGTCGAATGTCAGTTCGTTGTAGTGTGATGCGTTTAACAACAAACAAAGCATAGAAACACCATTACATACATAATTGAGTAATAGACGTAGCAATTTTTGTACATATTTTAGCTTTCTTAATCCTAAAATACTAGCTACCTATCGAACCGTACAGCTTATTGAGCCGAGCCGCAGAAGGGACAGAATCTGAATTGAGCATCAATCTCCCGATCACAGTACTGGCACCTCAAAACATCCATCACCGCCGCCGCACGCCGCTCCCTATTTTCCGGTCCGGGAGTCAGAGGAGGAGACATTGACGGTGGGAAAAAGAGATCGCAGTTACGGCAGTGCATTAGTGGCTCTTTACCCGGCCAATTCCAAACGGGAACAAAGAACACCTTCAATACCTTCTCGTATTCGACCAAATCAGTCATCGTCGATCCACACGCTATGCATTTCCCTGCATCTCTCTTTAACACCTGGCTCACTTGCTGGCTCAACCCACCCACGAAGAAGAAGAACATCGTAATGACGATTTCACCACTCACTTTTTGTGTACAAAATTAAGCTTGAGGAGCTATGGGAAGTTTTATATTGAAATTGAATCTATTGATTCCTTCTACACAATTCCATTTTCACGAGCTTTCTGGAATACCCGTAAACCACCTGATTTTTATTTTTATTTTATTTTATTTGCTTTTAAATGTAGCAATCCAATTTGTTTCTTAATTCAATACGGCGTCGTTTTTTCTTAAACAAAAGACGAGGCTTTTAAGTCATAATAAATTTATTATGAACGTCATATTTCATGTTAGATTTGACTTTAAGATGTCAAAAATGAATATTTAATAAAGTTGAATTAAAGTTTAAAAAAGAAATTAATGTTGAATTAACATTTGATTTTCTCAAGATTGAATGTCACTGTAATATTGCGTGAGTAGATTAGTTATGGTGTCAATAACAAGTGTCTTATATAAATTATAATATTTGACGCTACCTTACTACATACATTTTCAAAACTGATTCTTATTAGGAGTGTATACAAATATAATTGTTCTTAAACAAACTTGAGTTTAATTCGTATAAACTTGGATTATTTTGTATGTGAACAAAAACAAGCAAGCTAGTAAACGAACGTTTGATATTTATTATACATATAAATATATTTCAACGGAAAATTTTATGGTTGTCAACTCAATAGACACATATCATTATAGTGTTGATTGTGTGTTAATTTTCAGGTATTGAATCCAAGTTGATTTTGTTGATCATTGACGTCGTAAAATTTACCATCAACTTAGAGCTCTAAATGAGTTGGGCTACTCGTGAGCTATCCGTATTGTTCGACTAGATTCGGTTTTTTTTGAGTTCGAGCTCGAGTCGAGCTACTCGAATAAGTAACCGAGCCGAGCTCAAGTTTTAAAATATAGTAATCGAGTAGCTCGCGAGCTTATCGAGTTTGATTAAATAATTATTTAATTAATTAAATTTATTATAACATATTATTATTTTTAATTCAAAAAATATTATTCGAGTTGAGTATTAGACGAGTCGAGCTCGATCTTGTCATAATTCATTAAAAATTAAATGAATTCTAAGAAAATAATCGAAATTTTCGAAATTTGAATGAAATATATATCGAAGATTTTGTGAATCGAGTTCGATCTCGCTTTTATTATTCGATCGATCGAATTTCGAAATTTCAGCTTTGAAATTTCAAACTTTTTTACTGAAATGAAATTTCAACCCTGCGAAGATCAACTCAACTCGACTCGATTACACTCATACCATCAACACAAATCATAAGGACAGACTGAACTCAAACAATGGATTAACAATAAAGTTAAACAATTGAGCGAGAGGTCAGACAAAATAAGATATAAAATGAAAAATAAACTGACGGGAGATTTTACCAACCGGTAATGGAAATAATTTTATAAAACGAAGAGAAAAAGAAAAAAGATAATGCAAATAATGTTTCGTCCTTTCTTTCTTTCTTCTTCGCTCCTTGTCGTCTTTAGATGGACGAGTGTGCATTCTTCAACATTTGCAGTGCAACAATGGCAGCTTAGAGTGTTAATATGCTTTGCATCTGAATCAGAATCGCCTTTTTCCACTTAATGATTCAGCAACCAAGCTGCTAACTGTGAGTGTGTTAACAGATAGCAGCACATGATCAAATCAGCCATGTCTTGCATTTACAAAAACCCAAATTCCCCCATCGAATCCCGCGTCAAGGACCTCCTTTCTCGCATGACTATCCAAGAAAAACTCGGCCAGATGACTCAGATTGAACGTCGAGTGGCCACCCCTGCTGCCGTCAAGGACCTCGGCATAGGTAAAATCAGATGATTCTCCATCCAATCCTCTATTTTTCAAGTATATATTCATATGGTAATGGAATAGAGTAGTGCAAGCAAAGGTACACGCCAAATTGTCACAATATATTGGCATTTTTACACGATTGATCATCGGACCTTTTGATTTATATGGTGTATTCATGTCTGATCATGATCAATATTTTTGAATGAGTGTTGTATCATTTTGTTGTGAAGACATTTCATTATGGATGAAAGGAAAAATGATGGCTTTTTGCAGGGAGTATAATGAGCGTTGGAGGTAGTGGGCCATTTGAACAGGCTTCCTCCGTTCACTGGGCTCACATGGTGGATAATTTCCAGAAATTGGCTTTAGAATCTCGACTTGGGATTCCTATTATGTATGGAATTGATGCTGTTCATGGTAACAATAATGTTTATGGTGCCACCATTTTTCCTCATAATGTTGGTCTCGGAGCCACAAGGTTGGAAATTAGTTGATTCACCCTTTTAAATTGCGTTTCTAATCATAATTTCATATACAAAACAAATATCTATGAATATCTGGATATACTTTGGATCTCTGTTTTATGTGCATGCAAATGCAATGTGCATTATTCATGTGCAAGGATTCAACTTTGTCTTAAGTAGTTGAATTTGTTATCGTTTTCAAGGCGAAACTTTGATCAACATTTTAACTGAATATAGGAATGCTGATTTGGTGGAGAGGATTGGTGTAGCTACAGCTCTTGAAGTCAGGGCTAGTGGTATCCACTACACTTTTGCACCGTGTGTTGCTGTAAGATCTTTTTTTTCTTTTCCTTAAAAGTCGTATCTAGACCTTAAAATACTTTAGAATCGACTTTCATCCGGTTGGTTGTGATGGAAGTCAATTGTGATAGTAAACCGGATGAAAGTCGATTCTAAGGTCTATAATCGACTTTTAAAAAGTCGATTTTTTATGGCGTGGTGCTACTGTAAAAACTCAGAGGTAAAGGCTCCCAGATTTCTAATATGTGATGATGTTTTGCACTGTTAAAACAGGTTTGTAAAGATCCAAGGTGGGGAAGATGCTATGAGAGTTTTAGCGAGGACACTGAAATTGTTAGGAAGATGACTACTGTAATCACAGGTTTGCAGGGTAAACCACCTGAAGGACACCCAAAGGGGTACCCATTTCTTGCTGGAAGGTATATCTGACTCAGTTTGTCCCGTGTGACTACTGTACCTTTCGTATTTAGTGGGAACCCGTAACTTCCAAGTAAAAAGAGTTCATCCCTTGTAGTTTATGTATCTTCAACTGGACAGAGGAGAAATTTTAAACTTCTTCTTTGGCTTATGCAAAATGTCTTCTTGTATCTTGTTGTATGATTAATGTTCTCAATGTGAATTCTTGACTTTGAATTGTCCGTAGCCTTTATTGCTTCCTTGTCTTGTTTTTGTATGTTTTCCGGTTGCAATATCTTTTTGCTAAATTCATGTTTTTAACTTCAGGAACAAGGTTGTTGCATGTGCAAAGCATTTTGTCGGAGATGGAGGCACTTTTAATGGTAAAAATGAGGGAAATACCGTAGCTTCGTATGATGATCTGGAACAAATCCATATGGCTCCTTATTTGGATTGCATTTCTCAAGGAGTATGCACGGTTATGGCTTCATACTCTAGCTGGAATGGCATACCTTTGCATGCCAGTCGTTTTCTTCTCATAGAAATATTGAAAGAGAAACTCGGGTTTAAGGTAAGGTGAAACGATTATGCAAAGACAGTAAGTATGCAATATGAATTCGAGTCTGTTTTTGTATGTTGTGGACCATATTTACATACTCGAAAAAACGCTTGAATGTATGGTCTACTGCCCTGGTAGACTGGACACATACTTATTGCATATCCCCATTTTCAGGGCTTCATTATTTCTGATTCTGAAGGAGTTGACCGTCTTTCTCATCCTTACGGGTCTAACTATCGCCAGAGTGTTCTAACTTCCATAAATGCTGGAATTGATATGGTAAAAGAATTCACTTAGTTCAATTGAACTTTTACACCTATTCATAGAAATTGTTTATCGGTTTTGTAACTTTGTAACATTGTACTGATACAGGTGATGGTGCCTTTTCGCTACCAGTTGTTCCTAGAGGATTTGACTTATCTTGTAAAAACTCGAAAGATACCGATGAGCAGGATCGATGATGCTGTTGAGCGTATATTGCGTGTTAAATTTGCTGCCGGGCTTTTCGAATACCCTTTCAGTGATAGATCTTTACTAGATAGTGTTGGCTGTGAGGTGATCTTGCTTTACATATTGCAAATTTTGCTCTCATTGTTTTCTTTGTTAAATTTAAAAAATTATTTTTGTATGGTACAGACGTTGTAGGAAGGTTGTACCAAGTGGATGCATCATGTTCATTCCCATTTTTACCCTCTTTCACATAGTAGAGGTGTCTATCTCTAAAAGAGGGTATAAATTGATAGACATGATGCATCTAGTTGATACAACCTTCCTACGGTCGTACCATAATAATTCTCATAGAAAGGGAGTTTAATTTATGGCTTGCTTCATACTTGTTGAGAAATTCTATTGCAGAGACTCCGTATTGAGGAGTTCTTAGCTGCTCCAATCACATTGTGACATATGTCTCACTTTTTATAAAAAAAATGAGAGAGAAGGGGTTTAAGTAGTAATGATGATAACTACTTCCCAATAGATAATCTCTACAGTAGAATTTCCGGTATTTACTATCATCAATTGTCATTATGGAATACCATAGTTTAGTTGTTGGCTCTATTGTTGGAAAATCTTGTTAGGTGCATAGGGAGCTTGCACGTGAAGCGGTTCGAAAGTCCTTAGTTCTATTAAAGAATGGGAAGGAACCAAAGAAGCCATTTCTTCCGTTAGATCGAAATGCAAGAAAGATTTTGATTGCTGGAATGCATGCTGATGATCTTGGATGCCAATGTGGCGGGTGGACCGCCACTTGGGACGGCAGAACTGGCAGGATTACAGTTGGTAAGCTCGTTTTGACCTTAAAAGTATTTTTTGAGACAGAAAATAAGATTCTAAAACTTTTTGTTTGTTTGTTGTTTGTTTTAGCCTAAAAGAATGAAATGAGTGATTGTCTTTCAGGCAAAACCCTGTTAGATGCAGTCAAAGAGACAGTTGGGAGTTCAACAGAAGTCGTATACGAACCGCACCCATCACCTGACACCTTAGCAAACCAAGATTATTCATATGCAATTGTAGCTGTTGGTGAAAGCCCATATGCAGAATTTACTGGGGACAATTCAGAACTAACAATTCCCTTCAATGGACCTGAACTCATCCGGTTAGTCTCCGATCATGTCCCGACATTGGTGATCCTAATATCTGGCAGACCATTGGTTCTTGAATCCAGTTTCTACGATAAAATCGAAGCTTTAGTTGCTGCCTGGTTACCTGGAAGTGAAGGTAAAGGAATGACGGATGTCATTTTTGGTGATTATGAGTTTGAAGGACGGCTTCCGGTGACATGGTTTAGAACCGTGGACCAGCTTCCGATGACTGCTGCGAAGAACAGTAACTCCGAGGAGGAGCCTCTTTTTTCGATTGGTTTCGGGTTGTCTAACAATGGTGAGGTATTATAGGAGGATAATACATAAATACTATTAGCATGGATAAAGCTCTTGCTTTCTAAGCAGATGGTAAAAACTATATCTCCTGTGAATGTGATTGATTATTTGGGAATCGAAAATGATTCGGTCACAGCAAACCATTGATCATGGTGACCGATTCATTGATTGATGTGGGTCCCGTCTCACGCATCGGTCAATGGTCAACAAGTGTATAGTGACATAATACTGTACTTGTCGCGACACAATGTAAGGATTCATATATTTTTAATGTTTGAGATCGAGTGCCTTCTGCGCAACTCGGTATCTTGCATGAGAAACGAGCCCTATTTAATATTCCAACTTGTATCTTTTTTTTTCTTTCTAAGAACTTTGAAGCAACTGTTCGAACTAATCCAGAGTCCTGCATGGGATGGTGCCTACAATAATTAATAGCATCAAGGAGAAGACTGCTAATCGTAAGCCCCGTTTTGTTAACCCATTGACGAGCCACATAAATAACTGCTCATCGGCCAAGTGAACTCCTAGACTAGAGTATATATTGATAATATAATGATGTTACCCTTTATCAAGATACATGGTATTTAGAGGGAAAATCCGGGTGTGAACACATGTCATGATGGTATTTATAGGGATAATCCGGGTGTGAACACAACTCATGATTGAAATGGTACCCAAAAAAAAAAGGAGACGACTACTAATCGTAAGCCTCATTCTATTTACTCGTTGATAAACAATATGAATAACTGTTCATCGGCCAAGTGAACTTTCCCCAGATCAGAGTATATATTGATTATAAAATTCATTAGGATAATGTCAAAAAAATAAAAAGAAACGACCGCTGATCGTTAGCCCCGTTCTGTTAACCCAAAGACGGGCCACTCGAACATCAAATGTTCATCGGCCAAGTGAACTCCCATCGCCAAGTGAACTTTCCCAGAGACAGAGTATGTATTGATTATAAAATTCATTAGGATAATCAAAAAAATAAAAAGAAACGACCGCTGATTGTTAGCCCCAATCTGTTAACCCAAAGACGGGCCACTCGAACATCAAATGTTCATCGACCAAGTGAACTCCCGGATCAGAGTTGTGTGAACACAAGTAAATAAAGATCGAAATTACTAGAAATATCTCAACAAAAAAAAAGATGACAACCGCTAATCGTAAGCCCCGTTCTGACCAAGTAAACTCATTAGGATAATGTCAAAAAAATAAAAAGAAACGACCGCTGATCGTAAGCCCCGTTCTGTTAACCCAAAGACGGGCCACTCGAACATCAAATGTTCATCGGCCAAGTGAACTCCCATCGGCCAAGTGAACTTTCCCCAGATTAGAGTATGTATTGATTATAAAATTCATTAGGATAATCAAAAAAATAAAAAGAAACGACCGCTGATTGTTAGCCCCAATCTGTTAACCCAAAGACGGGCCACTCGAACATCAAATGTTCATCGACCAAGTGAACTCCCGGATCAGAGTTGTGTGAACACAAGTAAATAAAGATCGAAATTACTAGAAATATCTCAACAAAAAAAAAGATGACAACCGCTAATCGTAAGCCCCGTTCTGACCAAGTAAACTCTCAGACCAAAGTTGTGTGAACACAAAGTAAAGATCGAAATTACTATAAATATCTCCAAAAAAGAAATAAAGAAATATATCAAAAAAGAAAGAAAAAAAGTTGTGTGAACACAAAGTAAAGATCGAAATTACTATAAATATCTCCAAAAAAGAAAGAAAGAAATATATCAAAAAAGAAAGAAAAAAAATAGGACGATCGCTAATCGTAGTTCTGCTCGTTAACCCATGACGCCACATGAATAATCATTTATCGCCAATCAAAATACTCGACTGCAGTATAAGGCTCCACACGCGTCTCAGCCCATCACAGTAAAGATCGAAATTACTATAAATATCTCCAAAAAAGAAAGAAAAAAAATAGGACGATCGCTAATCGTAAGCCCCGTTCTGTTAACCCATGATGGGCCACATGAATAACTGTTTATCGGCCAATTGAAATACTAGACCAGAGTATAAGGCTCCACACGCGTCTCAGCCCATCACATAATTGCAATAACTCTGGCCATGGAAGTATAACCCGTTTTCGGACTTGCATCTCTGCAAAACTGGCCCGGGGACTTTCCTGGGCCTAAGAATACATCTACTGCAGCCCATTCATGTCGTTAGCGATCAGATAGTAGCTCAAGACAGATGAAGGAGATTTGTACCAGGCAAACAGAAACTAAAATCTCTGTGTGGGATGAAATTTTAATATTATTATTATAAGTTTTATGAGTACGGAATTAAATCTCAGGCTAAAAACAACATCTAAGCAGCTCATATACTTTGTACCTGTGCAATTCAATGGAAATAGAAGGACATTTGTATTACACTCAATCTACTCGTGCATCAATCCATATGTGTAATTTTGTAAAAGTCGGTTATGGAGCCTAGACTCGACTTTCACAAAGTCGGTTCTACTGTGGTACACATGTAGATTGGTGCACGAGTAGACTGCGTGTGATGCAAATAAAGGCCACAAATAGAAACTGTGATGCATTTCAAAGGCTCCATGAATAATTATATATTATCTTATGCATGAGGATACTGATATGCTGATTGCATATAGAAATTCATGTTTTGACATCCTAAATATGCATCACACATTAAACCTCTTTCTCTTTGCATATTCTGACCATGATATTTAACCACTGCTAAAATTACTCCCATTGATAAGGAGGGATCTTCTGACCCGACTGCAACATGGAGCGATCCAGTGATTATGGCGTCGTCTTTTCATTGTCAAGAGAAGAAGGCATCATCTGAGTAGTGTCATTGAGGTTAAGTGTAGTTATATCATGAATGCTTGCTCTCCTTTTATCTTTCACACCTGAATGATATCTACCTCATGAAGTACTTCTGTGCATGGCTAGCGCTACTTGTGTCGGGGTTCTTATGATCACGTAATTTCTTGAAATATTTCTCCAGAGTCCCCTTTTCCGTATTTCTTTACTTTAGCCCCATTAGAAACAACCTGCAAAATCATCATGCATTATTATGCATCAAAAGATTTGCATATTGCAGAATCAGAGTCTAAAAACACACAGAGATCCTCCTCAAAATACATATATCATGGAATAGTGCTATAGTTCCTATAAGAAACGGTCACAACACAATAGGCGCTCATAACTCATTTTTACAAAAGTAATTATTATATAGGACCTTAAGGTGGATATCGGTCGGTCCCACCATGACCAATGGTGTAAAAGTGCGTTATGATGCTTTTGTTGTCGAACTAGTATTTACGTATATCATGATCCTATATCATGATCCAAGTGTTAATGAAACCGTGTTGAAAAGACGGTACTTGTAGTGTCAATATGATTATGACAGTAACATTACTGCAGAGTATAACCCATCAAAAAACTTGTAAAGTTTGTATTACAAAAAAAAAAAATGAATTACTTGTTCTCTTCCTCTGTCCATGGTATTCCCTTCTTCCTATCTAGTTGTTCAGAAGGAGGCCTTGAAGAAGATGATCTCTTCCCTGTCACAGTCACCCCATGAGAATACTGCTTGAATCCACCAAAATCTTGAGCTTTAGCATCACAACCTCCATATTCTAATGTAAAAGGAGATGATGATGTTCCAATTTCATAGCCTACTACAGGGACTGGAATCGGAAACACCCCTGCTTCGATGCTTCTTACATCGTCTTCCAGTTCTTTGTACTCTCTAATCACATCCAAAACAGTTTTTCCAGGCACCATTTCAGCTACCTTATGCCATCTACGTGGTGTACTTTTATCAAACACAGCAAGTGCATTTTCAAAGGCCTTGTTTTCTGCTGGAGTCCACCTTGTTATCTCCTCAAACAGACAGCTTGCCTTAGAAATATAGGAAGAATCATCTGTTATGGAGCCGAGAACCGTCTTTCCGTAGGTGCATTGTGAGAACCGAACCTATGAGAAGTCGGTTCTTGCTCCAGAACCAACTTTCACAGTGTCGGTTCTACCGTGGTGCCCGAGTAGAATGAGTGTGATGCGAATTAAGACACCCTTAAGCTGTGTTGTTGTACACTCCTGTTAATACTTCTGAGGTCTTCTATTATATCGTTTATTTGTTGCAACACACATGACATGATGTAAAGAAGGAACAATGGAAAGTTTGAACCACAGCCCATATACTAAAAAACATATCCATACTATATCCCTCTACTCTATATAAGAAAGGAAAAGTTGTGGATGTGTGACACGTGTTTTTTTTTTATTGGTTCACCGTTTTTTTACTGTTCATGGCCCAGAAATCCGGCCCAAATTATTTTTTTTTTTTTAAAATTTTTTTTACTGTTCACGGCAGGCCCAACCCATAAATTCTTTTTTTTATTTTTTATAAATTTTTTTTTTAGAAGAAGAGTTTGAGTTAAATTGTTCCATTTTGGAGGACTCAATTGTATCACCTTTTAATGTGTGAATATATGTAGCAAATGTATGACTATTTTCAAAATATAAGGCCACGACTTGTTGCCGACACACGATCTTGTCGAGGTGTATCGAAAGCGTGTCGTGTCGTGTTTTGGGTAGAACACGTGTTGTTGCAGATATAATGTCGAAGATAAACTTCATTTTTTCGGTTCAATTTAAAATTGATTTAAGTAGAAATTGAAAAAAATTATTCGGTAGTGTCGAAAAGTATCCATACGATGTCGGGAGATGTCGAAGATGTGTCGGATATTCATTTCATACGCACTTATATTATTCTTCTATGAACATGTTTTGATGCCACCCTAAAAGGTGTGAGGGGTGGGTTGGGTTAGGGTGGTGGGAAGGGTAGGGTATAGTAAGATGAGTGGTGGGCACGGTAGGGTAGGGAGTTGTAGGGTAGAGTAGGATGGGGTGGTGGGTAGGGTAAGGTAGGGTGGGATGAGATAAAATAGGGTGTAATAGGTTTAGCTAGGATAGTGAATTAATATGTAGGTTGGGAGGTAGGTTAAGGTTTGTAGGTAGGTAGAGAGGTAGGGTGCGGTAGGGTGTGCTAATGTAGGTGAGGCGATGTATGAGATGTAATGCGGTGATGTATGGTAGGGTAGGATGGTATGGTTGGATAATGTGGCGTAAGTTAAGTAAAGTTTGGTAGGTTGAATAAAGTACGTAATATAGGGTAGTGTGGTAAGATAATGTGGTGTAGGGCATGGTGAGGTAGGATTGGATAGGTGAGTGTTAAAAAATGTTGGGATAGGGGGTTGGGGTGGTGGGAAGGGTAGGGTATAGTAAGATGGGTGGTGGGCACGGTAGGGTAGGGAGTTGTAGGGTAGAGTAGGATGGGGTGGTGGGTAGGGTAAGGTAGGGTGGGATGAGATAAAAATGGGTGTAATAAGCTTAGCTAGAATAGTGAATTAATATGTAGGTTGGGAGGTAGGTTAAGGTTTGTAGGTATGTAGAGAGATAGGGTGCGGTAGGGTGTGCTAATGTAGGTGAGGCGAGGTATGAGATGTAATGCGATGATGTATGGTAAAGTAGGATGATATGGTTGGATGATGTGGCATAAGTTAAGTAAAGTTTGGTAGGTTGAATAAAGTACGTAATATAGGGTAGTGTGATAAGATAATATGTGGTAAGATAATGTGGTGTAGGGCATGGTGAGGTAGGATTGGATAGGTGAGTGTTAAAAAATGTTGGGATAGGGTGCGGTTGGGTGATTGATAATGTGTGTAGTAGATAAGAAAGAGTGTGTTGACTAGGGTAGAGTTGTGTGGTAGGTTGTGGTATCCGAAAGAAGATCGACGTAAAATGTTTTATTTTTCATTGTTGCGCTTTAAAATCGCGCTCGAATCTGAGCTCATTACGTTACATTTCTTCGTATTTAATATCGCAAATAAGTTAAAACTTATAAGATGGGCGGCAGTCACAAGGCGCAGACTGATAACGTTTTTACTAGTATATATATAAACAAGGTAGCTGTGGAATTCATTGGAAATAAACATTGTGATCCATTTCAAAGGCTCCAAGAATAATTTATATAAATTATCTTATGCATAAGGATACTGATATGTTGATTGCATCATACATATAACCTCTTTCTCTTTACGTACTCTGACTCTTCATGTCATAGTCATACATACATACACCAACATATTACCATGATAACCACTCTGCTAAAATTCATCCATGTCCCATAATTACTCCATTGATAAGGGACCATCTTCTGACCTGACCCGATTACAACCTAGACCGACCCGGTGGCGGCGGTGCCGTCTTTGGAGAAGAAGATAAAGGAATCATCTGAGTACTTTTGTTATCTTCTCCACCTGATATCTGCTGCCTAATGAAGTACTTGTGAGCATGGCTAGCTACTTGTGTTGGGGTTCTGGTGATCACACAATTTCTTGAGATATTTCTCCAGTCCCCTTTTCCATATTTCTTTAGCCCCATTAAAAACAACCTTCAAGAAAGAAAATTTGTGTTTAAATATGTAAAACAGAGAATTTGTTAGAAATAAATATAGAATCAATTACTTGTGTTCTTCCCCTGTCCACGATGTCTTTTTCTTCCTATCCTGTGGCTGTGCAAACACCTGTGCTTCTTTAATGCTGCTCACGTTTTCTTTCAATTCCTTGTACTTTCTAATCACATCCAAAACAGTTTTCCCAGGCACCATTTCAGCTACCTTAACCCATCTATCTGGCGTACTTTTATCAAACACCGCGAGTGCATTCTCAAAGGGCTTCTTTTCTGCAGGACTCTGTTGCTCCTCTCACTCTGTTAATTTACAACAGTTTGCTCAAATTGAACAGATACATCACAGACATGCAACTCGGATATACTAAGATAATTAAATGTACGAATTGAAAGGAAATTAGAATAGAAAACTTAGACCGAGGCGAGCGCAGCGCTCTATCCTTAAGACGATATTGCGTCGCTACGGTGCTTACGGTACCCGCAATCATCTCCCAAGATACAACGGTCGTACCTTCGTTCAAAGCAGCACTACAATTGAAACGAAGCAGCGAACTTTCTTGTGTTCCGTATTCTCCTTCTATAAATATGTGAAATGAATGCAGTGTTTTGTGAAAACCTTTTGTGTGTTATGAGCCTCCATACTGTGGGTATTTATAGCAAAGTAGGAAAGTAACTACTATTCCACTATGCAGCCATTTTGCATGGTTTTTTCCCACAATTGTTGCCGTTTCCGTCATTCCATGCAAGGTAGTGGCGGTTACAGAGGTGATGGCCATGGATACACGTTCATTGAACTACTTTGAGTGGGCAATTGGACTTGGTCAATAGATAATTCAATCTTATCCTTTTGTACGTCAAAATATTTATTGGATTTAATTTACAAAGTAAATCTTTATCCAAAGGATGTATTTGATCCAACCCAAGTCCAAGTCCATTACATTTTTATTTTGAGCATTAATTTTCCATTCACTCAATTATTTTAATCGAGTGATTCAACAATCTATTAAATTCTATGTGTCACGTTAACGACATCATAGTATAGTCCAATTAAATTAATACTCAAAATTTTACCGCTCACCCATAGGTTCCAACAACCCCCACATGGATGGAAATTAATGCAGATGCAAATGCAGACTCCGAGGAGAATACAGACGGAAAAATATCGCATTAGGAGAGGTAGCTTCTGGCTTTGAACTTGCCTTAGTAAAGTATTATCGGATTTACTCGGCTAATCAGTGAACTGTGTCTTGAACTGTTCAGCCTTTGGTGTAAACCTAGACAATAGCACTCACACAATATTTTCCCTAACACCTTATGGTTCTTATGGTTGTGTCCATTTTGGCCCTGGACAACTCTTGGTTTCAGAAAGTGCTGTAGAGATTTCAAGCCTCAAATTCTCATAAAAGCGGCCCCACTTCGCACTTACATAGGTGATCTTCTATGAAGAGTACTCTGCTATACCCCACTTGGATCATTCAAGATATATAAATCATTAAAATGTTTCGCTTAACCTCAAACCTTCAGCAGATAGCACTTTGTTCTACAGAATGGGTAAGTGCAAAACTGAACCTTCATAACTTCGTTGTCCCTTTTGAACCATGATCTTGGGATCTCCAGTCAGCATGGTTGGGTTACCATTACAAAGTTTCATGCATAATAGACTTTAGTCCCATTCCGTTTGTCAATTTTGACATTTGATCTCTAGCTAAGCCTTTTGTAAGCGGATCCGCAAGATTTTCCTTCGATTTTATGTAATCGATGGAAATCACACCATTAGAGATCAGTTGCTTAATGGTATTGTGTCTGAGGCGTATATGTCGAGACTAACCATTATACATGCTATTTTGTGCCCTTCCTGTCGACTGACTATCGCAGTGTATGCCGATGGCAGCAACTGGCTTAGGCCAACATGGAATATTCTCTAGAAAGTTTCGAAGCCATTCAGCTTCTTCTCCAGCTTTATCAAGTGCTATGAACTCAGATTCCATGGTGGAACGAGCTATGCACGTTTGTTTCGTGGACTTCCAGGACACAACCGCACCACCAATAGTAATAGATATCCACTGGTGGACTTTGACTCTTTTGTATCAGATATCCAGTTTACATCACAATATCCTTCCAAAACCGCTGGATATCTTGTATAATGCAATCCTAGATTCATTGTGTATTTCATGTATCTCAATAATCTATTTAGAGCTTTCCAGTGATCATGACTAAGATTACTCGTGAACCTACTCAGTTTATTCACTGCACATGCTAAGTCTGGACGAGTACAAATTGTTATGTACATCAGACTGCCAATGACTTGTGAATATTTCAGTTGTGACACCGGTTCACCTTTGTTCTTGACCAAGTGTTGACTTAAGTCAATAGGAGTTTTTATAGGACTCTCATCAAATACGTTGAATCTCTTCAACACAGACTCAATGTAATGGGATTGTGATAAGACAAGCCCATCAGATGATTTAGAGATTTTAATCCCTAAGATAACATCTGCAACTCCCATATCTTTCATATCAAAGTTTCGTGTCAACAATCTCTTCGTACTCATAATTATATCATGATTGCTTCCCATTATCAGCATGTCATCAACATATAGACATACTATCACATAAGCTTCAGGTGTGTTCTTAATGTAGACACACTTATCGCACTCGTTAATCTTAAATCCGTTTTACATCATAGTTTTGTCAAACTTCAAGTGCCACTGCTTTGGTGCTTGTTTTAGCCCATATAGAGATTTAATGAGCCTACACACCTTAGTTTCTTGTCCAGGAACGACAAACCCCTCGGGTTGTTCCATATGTATTTCTTCTTCTAACTCACCGTTCAAGAAAGCAGTCTTCACATCCATTTGATGGATTTCCAGGTTGTACACCGCAGCGATTGCAATGAGAATTCTTATAGAAGTAATTCTTGTCACCGGTGAGTAAGTATCGAAAAAGTCAATGCCTTCCTTCTGGAGGCAACCCTTGGCTACTAGCCTGGCCTTATATTTGTCAATAGATCCATCTGGCTTAAGTTTCTTCTTAAAAATCCACTTGCATCCGAGAGGTTTATTTCCAGGTGGAAGATCAACCAACTCCCAAGTGTGATTTTGCATGATGGATTCTATTTCACTGTTTATTGCTTCTTTCCAGAATGGTGCTTCTGGAGTCGACATTGCCTCAGCAAATGTCCTTGGCTCATTTTCTACCATGTAGGTTAGAAAATTTGGACCGAATGATGTTGAAGTCCTAGCCCGCTTGCTGCGACGCGGGTCCTCAATTTCTTGAGTATCATCTTCTGCAGACTCACAAGTCCGCTTACTTGAACTTGCTTCTTCATTATCTTTTCCCTTACATGGAAATATCTCATCAAAAAATACAGCATTTCTAGACTCGATGATGACATTCTCATGTACATCTGGGATGTCTGATTTGTGCACTAGAAACCGATAGGCACTACTATTATGTGCATATCCGATGAATATGCCGTCAAATGTTTTGGGCCCTATTTTTACTTGTTTTGGCTTAGGTACTTCAACATTTGCCAAGCACCCCCACATTTTCATGAATTTGTAGCTAGGCTTGTGACCTTTCCACAATTCATATGGGGTTTCATCCATTTTCTTCAATGGGATTCGATTAAGAATGAAATTAGCTGAGCGGATAGCTTCCCCCCATAAGTTTTGGGGTAAACCAAAGCTTATCAACATAGCATTCATCATCTCTTTTAGAGTCCGGTTTTTGCGTTCAGCAATACCGTTTGATTGAGGGGCATATAGTGTTGTCGTTTGATGAATGATGCCGGATCCTGAGCAAAACTCATCAAACGGTGCATCATACTCTCCACCTCGATCACTACGAACACTTTTAATTCGTTTGCCAAGTTGATTTTCAACTTCATTCTTATAGTCTTTAAATGCCTCAAGAGCCTCGTCTTTACTTCTTAGTAAATATACATAACAGTATCTAGCGCTATCATCATAAAAGTAATAAAGTACTTTTTGCCACCTCTGGTTTGCACAAATTTCATATATCTGTGTGAATTAAGTCCAAAGGTTCTGTGTTTCTTTCAACCGTTGGGAACGGTGCTTTAGCCAATTTGGCTTCAACACATATTTGACATTTGTGATTAGGATCAAATTTCAAATTTGGTAGTAAATCTAAGTTCATCATTTTTTGTACTGATTTGAAATTTGCATGTCCTAGTCTACAATGCCATAAGCATGAAGACTCAAGCAAGTAAACGGAAGTAGTAGCATTTTCATTAGCAACATTGGTTACAACACGTTTAGGTACAATAGTAAGGACATTCATCTTGAACATCCCATCCAGAATTTAACCCTTCCCAACATACATCTCATTCTTTGACAGAATAAACTTGTTGTCTACAAACACAAGCTGAAAACCATTTTTCACAAGAAGTGAACCAGAAACAAGGTTTGTCCGGATCTCCGGAACATGCAAGACATTGTTCAAGGTAAGCTCTTTTCCTGATGTCATCTTCAGAATCACCTTTCCTTGTCCTTCAACCTTTGAGCTAGCAGAATTCCCCATAAACAATTGTTCCCCATCAACAGACTTGTACTCAGAGAACATTGCCTTTGAAGCGCATACATAGCGAGTAGCCCCAGTGTCTACCCACCATTCTCGGGGATTTCCAACAGTGTTGCATTCTGACACCACAGCTGACAAGTTCATTTCTTGCATCCCATCAGTCACAATCTCAGCCACATTTGCCTGATCACGTGGTTTCTTTGGCTTTTGACATTCGCTGCTTCGATGCCCAAGTTTGCCGCAGTTGTAACAGTTTCCATTAAACCGTTTGGGACCCTTCTTGTCCTTTGGGGCATCACTTTTAAATTTTCTTTTCTTTCCTTTGTTACTGGATTCAACAACATTTGCTTTGGACTGCCCGATCTGTGTGCCCTTTTCAGATTTTTTGTTATCTTCTTCAATTCTAAGGCGCACCACAAGATCTTCCATATTCATTTCCTTTCTTTTGTGCTTCAAATAACTTTTGAATTCCCTCCAGGAAGGTGGAAGCTTTTCAATCACAGCAGCTACTTGAAAAGATTCACTCAAAAACATGTCTTCCTCAAGAATCTCGGAAATGATCATTTGCAATTCCTCAACTTGACTGACAACAGTCTTGGTATCAACCATCTTGAAGTCCAGAAATTTGCCAACAATAAATTTCTTGGCTCCAACATCTTCAGTCTTATACTTTTTCTCCAACGCCTGCCATAAAGATTTCACAGTCTTATAAACAGAGTAAACACCATAAATAGTGTTCTCCAGGATGTTGAGAATATAGTTCTTGCATAAGAAGTCCGAGTGCTTCCATGCATCCAATGCTCGAATAGAGTCATGTTTGTTTTCTCGCTCTTGCATAACAGGGGGATCTTCAGTCAACAACCGAGCCAACCCAAGAGTGGTCAAGTAAAAAAACATTTTCTGATGCCACCTCTTGAAATTCATACCGCCGAATTTCTCCGGTCTCTCAGCATGGATAGGATGAGCCGGAGCAGTCAACGGTGCAACAACATGCACAGTAGTAAGGGCAGCAGCTTGGGTCACAGCAGTAGGCGCCATACCCGACACAACAGCAGTAGCCTTTGACATTCCAGATGTCCCCTCCATTTCCTTCGTTCAAATCAAATCATTAATTAGTTTCAGAAAATTTATTTTTGCTGAAGACAAATTCCAAACCAGAAAATTATCTGAAACATATCTCATGTACTTGACTCGTTCTCGCAATTATAATTACAACCAGGTACGAGAATTATTTTATTCAACTGTAATACATGAAGTCTATGCACGTATTTTCAAGACAAGCTTCTAGACTGCTATATATTGCATGATACGTATTTCCCAGCCAATAAAATTTACGAGTTCCGAAATTGCAGGTTTGGTCAGGGATCGAGATAAAATGTACATAATATCGGACGCCGGCCATTTAAATCAGTTAGCCTACAACCACGCACTTACACCATGAAAAGTTGGAAACTACTATTCTTATTATACTCAACAAAGTAGTATTCTTCAAACACTTGAGTAGCGCTCAATAGAGAATATATATAAATACATCACATTTTAATAAAGGCCGTGAGTGACTAAACATGCAGCCATGTTCATGTAAACAGGTCGTAGCTCAGAAAGCAAATATAGATGCTGAAAGTTCCACCACAGCACACGAGAAAATCTAATATAAACACAAAAACAATTTACGAAGAATACGTCTTTTTTTTTTTATTTTTTTATTTTTTATTTTATCCGTTACAATAGATGCCAAAACAGAGCAAGAAAAAAAAAGGTATCGTCTTAAGTTGTTGCTCCTCTCACTCTGTTAATTTACAACAGTTTGCTCAAATTGAACAGATACATCACAGACATGCAACTCGGATATACTAAGATAATTAAATATACGAATTGAAAGGAAATTAGAATAGAAAACTTAGACCGAGGCGAGCGCAACGCTCTATCCTTAAGACGATATTGCGCCGCTACGGTGATTACGGTACCCGCAATCGTCTCCCAAGATACACCGGTCGTACCTTCGTTCAAAACAGCACTACAATTGAAACGAAGCAGCGAACTTTCTTGTGTTCCGTATTCTCCTTCTATAAATATGTGAAATGAATGCAGTGTTTTGTGAAAACCTTTTCGTGTGTTATGAGCCTCCATACTGGGAGGAGCAACAGTATGGAGGGATGAGCCTCCATGCTCAAATTGAACAGGTGATCTCATCCCTCCATACTGTGGGTATTTATAGCAAAGTAGGAAAGTAACTACTATTCCACTATGCAGCCATTTTGCATGGTTTTTTCCCACGATTGTTGCCGTTTCCGTCATTCCATGCAAGGTAGTGGCCGTTACCGAGGTGATGGCCATGGATAAACGTTCATTGAACTACTTTGAGTGGGCAATTGGACTTGGTCAATATATAATTCAATCTTATCCTTTTATACGTCAAAATATTTATTGGATTTAATTTACAAAGTAAATCTTTATCCAAAAGATGTATTTGATCCAACCCAAGTCCAAGTCCATTACATTTTTATTTTGAGCATTAATTTTCCATTCACTCAATTATTTTAGTCAAGTGATTCAACAATCTATTAAATTCTATGTGTCACGTTAACGACATCATAGTATAGTCCAATTAAATTAATACTCAAAATTTTACCGCTCACCCATAGGTTCCAACAGACTCCACATTGTTTTCTCCTCAAATTCAAACAGCCAGCTTTGCATATGAATTAAACTAAACTAACTTGTATGATTCAGCTAGAAAATGAAAAGGGTAACGATTTTTTGGCTGAAACATAGGAAAGATTAGCGCAATATAAGGAAATAATTCAAAGGAAATGCAGAAGAGGTGGAGATCTCAGAGTTTAAATCAACAAGCATTTGGAAGGAATCATAAAATAGACACTAGAAACTGAAGTGGTGTTTGGTGAAGAAATAAAACAAAGATTAAAAAAAAAAGTTGACATTTTGAAAGTGACTTTTTCCAAGATAAAGTAATTAAGTAAAGAGAACAAAAGCAAATGAAATGAATGATTGAGGGTGGAGAAAGATGAAGGTGGAGTTGAAGGTGGCATGAAAAGCAAATGAAATGAATGACTGAAGGTGGAGAAAGAGAAATATGGAGTTGAAGGTGGCAAGATGTGTTGAATTTCAGAACACTGGAATTACACAACCATAATCATGAAAATTCGTATGATGATCATCAAGAAATGAACAAACAGTTTGAAAAATTAAAAGGCGGGAAAATTAAGAACACTTGAATTATGAAACTGTTTTTTACATAATGATCATTGATCAAGCTAATCGAAGTTCTCAGCTCATAGTTCTTGTATATATATACTAGAAAGCTGATGAGTAATTTGTTTAACTAACTCTAACTAACTATAACTAACTCTAACCAACTAGTGTGTAGGCGTTTGACAAAATGCCTCAATGAGCAAATCTTCACATGTCTTCATTCTAACCTCAACACCCCCCCTCAAGCTGAAACTTGGATTACAGAACCAAGTGAAGCTTGCAAATCTTCACATGTCTTCATTCTATCCTCATGCCAGGCTCATATAAATCCTTAAGAGGGTAGGCTTGAAGTAATCTCTGAAATGTAGCTTTGTCCATAGGCTTTGTGAGAAGATCAGCTGGCTGATTCTGAGTGTGTATAGGTAGAGGTTTTAGTACTTTGGTCTGATATTTCTCTCTAACAAAGTGGCAGTCTATCTCAATGTGCTTAGTTCTTTCATGGAAAACAGGGTTTTCCACAATGTCCAAGGCACTTTGGCTGTCACAATAAAGAGGAACTGTTTCTGTGTAATTGATCTGGAAGTCTTTAAGAAGATAAAGTAGCCACTGTATTTCACATGAAGTTATTGCCATTGCTCTATACTCAGCTTCACTTGAACTTCTGGATACTGTGGGCTGCTTCTTTGATTTCCAAGAGACAAGTGCATCACCAAGAAAGATAAGGAATCCTGTTACTGATCTTCTAGTTTGCTTGCAACCTGCCCAATCCGAATCACTGAATGCTTTCAGTTTGAGTGCTCCTTTGCTTGGGAAAAATAGACCTTTTCCTGGAGCTGATTTAAGAAATCTTAATAACCTATGAGCAGCCTTTAAATGAGCTTCATTAGGTTTATCTAAAAACCGGCCGAAATGTGTTGTCTTCGGAAATGCAATGTCCGTCCAGTGTTTCCAAGGTACAACAACTTGCCTATGAGCTTTCTGTATTCAGTGTTTGAATCAAGAGCAGGAGCTTGAATTTCTGTTAAGTTCTGAGAGGTATCCATGGGAGTAAGAATAGGTTTGCAGTCCAAAAATCCAAATTCCTTAAGAAGATCAAGACAATATTTCCTTTGATTGATAACTATACCAGCTTTGGATCTTGCAACTTCAAATCCAAGAAAATATCTCAACTCTCCTAGGTCCTTAATTGTAAAGGCATGATGGAGCAAATCTTTCAAAGATTTGATTGCTGTCATGTCCAAACTGCCCACTATTATGTCATCTACATATACCAATAGTGCCACAAAGCTGTGTCCAGATCCTTTGGTGAACAGACTATGATCATTGACTGACTGCTTGTAACCATTATCTAACAGTTTTTGTGTTAACTTGGCATTCCACTGCCTACTTGCATGTCTAAGACCATATAAAGACCTGTTGAGCTTGCAGACCATCCCATTAGCTTGTAGTCCTGGAGGTGGTTTCATATAAACATCTTCATCAAGATCACCATGAAGGAAAGCATTATTTACATCCAACTGATGTAAATTCCATCCCTTTTGTGCTGCTAGTGCCATGAATAACCTAATTGTTGTCTATTTGGCCACTGGAGAAAAAGTTTCCAGAAAATCTATTCCTTCAGTTTGAGTGAATCCCTTTGCTACCAACCTTGCTTTGAACCTTTCAATGGATCCATCTGATTTCCTTTTAATTCTATACACCCACTTGCATCATATTGGCTTTACATCTTTAGGTAAGGGAACAAGAGTCCAAGTATTGGTCTTGTCCAAAGCTTCCAATTCTTGATCCATTGCCTCCTGCCATCTAGAATCCTGGGCTGCCTGTACAAAGCTATTTGGCTCCACCTCATCATTGATATTTGCAATGAAGCCCTGATAACTAGAAGACAAGTTAGCATAAGAAATGACAGAGTCCACTGTGTGAGGAGAAGTCCTTTTCACAGTGGCATGACAAACATAATCATTCAGGTATGAGGGTAACTGTCTTTGTCTAGTTGGCCTTCTAGGAGCATCAGATATTGTATTAATAGGTATTTCAGTATTAGTAAGCTCATTATTTGCTGAAGTTTCAACAACATATTGTTAGGAAATCTACGCGGGAACGCAGCGGAATTTAAAATTTTATTTCCTTTTAACCAGGATCGACTTCGTTTAAGCAATAAACAAACGAGTTAGTAGACGGTGGTTACCTTGGTTGATCTATAAGATCGACGCTTTGACCGTCTAAGGAGAGTAGTTCAGCATTGAGCCGCCCAAGTGTTCGGCCTCTACCGCTAGTCCACACGAATGTACGGAATCCCATCATGGATTGCTATTGGAAAACTCCGGTTGCTAGACCGGCCCTTTTCCCCTCTCTCCAACTCTCCATAGGATGCTCTCTATTTTACACAAGAACTATTAGCTCTTGGAATTGTGATGTACAAAAGAGCTTGACACCCACACTATATTTATAGGGTATGGGGCGCCCCAATGAAGAGTGGAGGAGAAGAAAACCTTTTTCCAATAAAATAAGGAAAATATATTTGATTGATTTATCTCATTTATTATAATATCTCATATTAAATAAATCTAGGATATTGTCAATATCTCATATTGAATATTTCCAAGATATTGTCAATATCTTATATTGACAATATTTATCTTTATTATATTACCATAAATCAATTTACACATGTGTATATATCACACATATAAAAATCTAATAATATCATATGTACACACATTGGTGCGCATGATGCAAATCACCAATTTGCATTTAATGCACTCACACACGCATGTATTCATAGTATATCTATATTATTTTATTTTATTAATATCCAATATTAATAATAGGTAATATCATTAATTAAATTGCACAATTCAAGTGTATCACTTATACACAAATAAGTTGCGCCACCTTTGACCAACAAATTGGCTTCCGGAATATTCTTTAATTAATATAATATTATTAATATCTTGTATTTAATTTATTCACAATAAATAAATACCACCATATTAATTTACCACTATAACCTTTATAGTTCGAGATAAACTTTCCTTATTTGGTTATCATCTATAACCACATTTTAATCCGGCTAGATGTTCTTATGTGTGTGACCCGATAGGCTTCGAATATGTTGGCCGTAGACACAAAGTGCAAATTACTTAAAATGCCCTTCATGCCTAACGATCACGGGATAGCGTCTGCAGCAACACACCGTGACCCCGATCATCGGAAGAGTCAAATGCAATGACTACTACCTTTCATGTGAAACAGTTACCGTGTAACTTACAATCCTATCGCTGTAATAATATCCATACGGTCGTTAGTCGAGTGTCAAAACATCAACGACCGTATCTTATAATCTGGATATCAAGCTCTCTCGAAGTAACACATTTACTCCCACTTTGCAAAGATTCACGAGTAAGACATTCCTTATAAGAAGGCCATTTCGGATATTCAATCCCAATCATAGATACGCGATTCCCGGACGACCAATCATGTATACTCCGCGATGCTTCAAAGATCATACCCAATCACTACCGCATGATCGCCCGTGGCTGTGGAAACCTCAATAGTGTCAAAGCATGACAATCCACACCGTGATGCCATGAAGACTCGGTCTTAAGGATAATTACACAACCGCCACATAGTGTGACACTTATCCGTGTAAGTGGGTCGATCCCCAACGTGCGCATTCTCTAATACACGTCCACGTCATACCCAAGTGTCTCTACACTTCGATAGACGAGATCTATCCTCGCCTCTTAAAGACGAAGACATCTAATACGTGCTAGTCTGCTTTATACTATCAATGCCCTGCTTAATAGTACATCGACCTAGAGACATTTAAGTATCAAACTTATCAAAGTGATTAGAGATCTCATCAACCATAATCGCCTATCATGGTTTCTCTATCACGCTTTAATACTAAGGACGTTATCATATAACAATTCACAATTGGTTCTTTAAAAGAACAAATATATGACAACGAAAAGCCATTTAATATATGTACAAACATAAAGAAATAGTAGAAATGATCCGACCGGTCGGATCCGGTCCAACCCGATTGGGTTTAGGACACTATTCCAACAATCTCCCACTTGGCCTAAAACCAATCACCAAAGACACACAAGACCAAGTTGAAACACAAGAATCTCATGCAATACTCGCAACTAGCCCTAGCCATGAACGGATCGCTATCCATGGGGACTCAGACTTATCTTCATATCACGTTCCAAATGACCAAGTCAAAGGAACAGCCTCAACACACACGAATCTCTGACGAGACCCTGGTCCTTGCTTCAAGCAATGAATCCACTTACTATATCAGCTATATAGAAAAGGTGGAAGAACCGTACAAGGTTCAGGAATGAACCTTCTAGATCCATGTACTGCTCCCGCTGCGCCTCTAAGGCACTACTGTGTTTTGGCCTGGTTGTAGAATTTACAGTGACCCATAGGCTAGAACATTTCCAGCTCACTGTGTCACTTAATCAAAGTGACTGCAAACCCAGACTGTAGCTCCCACTCGCCTTCGTAAGACACAGGATTTACGCCTCAGATATCTACGTTTATTTAATTCCAAGTTTCAATAAACTAGGAACCTTTCCTTAACTTGTTTAAGGATATTCTCGACATTCACCAGATATACTTTCATACTTGCTCTTGACTATTCATGGACCATGAACATCTGGTATTACCTTTATGATGGTTCCTATCGCAGTAGCGAAGGAAACCTTCCATAAGCGTCATCATCTTTCACCTCATCTTTAGGACCAACGTCCTAACACAGATAGATCTTGAGATCTATGCTAAACTTCTTTTAGCATCACATCTATATAGGTAAACAATAATCTAACAAAGAGCTAAATCTATCACTATAGATTCTTATTTCTAAAAATAAGACACGCTTAATCCAAGTGCTTTCGTAAAGACCTTGAACTACCAAACATTAATTGATCGTGACATGGGGTGACAATTTCTAGAGAGATATATATAGAATACCTTACTCAAAAATGGTAACGCACTCCCACTATTCATCTTGCACATTGGCATATCCTTCTTTTGACTAAATCAAACTCCTTTGATTATCAAACAAAGAAATTGTCTAGAGAAACTTGTTTGAGTCCTTAAATGGATCTCGTGGGCTTACATATCATGTTATCGTCTATGAACATCGAGCTTTCTGCTCAACGTCATCAACACTATCATATAGCCATGATACGAAGTTATACCAAGTATTATCTGAATAGAACTGGGCTCAGGCTTACAGGGACATTCCTCTGGTAAGATGCACTAGGTTCATAACCTGGTTGTCACCGATGGAATATAATTCGAGATATTATGGCTCCTGGCCATATCTCTCAATCTTGCCTTTCAAACATTCTTTCATAAGTCGTGAGACATTCATTCTTCAAGATGAACATACCAACAAATTTTTTTTCAGCTTGAGGTTATCCACAGACTTACGAACTTTTGTGTGCACTTGCAAGTTGTTATACACCTCATCGCTATGCGGCGTCTGCTCATGTTCCAATGGTTGAATGTATCTTTGTGGTTCTCAAACTCTTTTGAGATCTTATTTACTCCCACTGTCTCTCTTGGAAGAAACACTTCCTTTAGAAGACAGCATGTTTGGAGACAAACATTTTGCTCCTCGGACAAGTAAATAATATCCAACAGTACTAGCTAAGACATTCCACAAAGTTGCATATGTCGTACTAGGCTCCAAGCCTTTCTGATTTTGCCTATGACAACTTCAAATCATCGGTTAAGATAGATTCGACATTTATCATCTTCCATATCTAATATGGAATTTATTCAACATTTATTCTTTGGAACTCGGTTAAGTATAAGGGCACTATCCCGAAACGGGTAAGGGATACTTCGCATGGCTTGCATCACACCTTTATCATATAAAGTGTTGTTTCCATTTTGGGAACACAATCTAATTGCGTATCCCAAAGATGGTATCCTTCAAGGGAGAATCTTATTCCTTTTCAGACGGCTTCTGAAACACCCTTCAGGTATTAATTACTTCAATCCAATTGAAGATTAATTCCTAAGTAGCTCGTCAATCTCATATTCGTACTGGCTCGAACTTTTCGGGATTTCCAAATTATGCACTTCACTGAGTACACTTGACTATTTCTAAAAATAGTCATAGAGATTAACAAACAATTATTTGTGGCATTAATTGTTATGAGCCAACAAACATCGGTATGTTTAGGCTTTAGACAATTTTTCTAGTTTTTATAACCTTTTCATAAAAGGGTATTTTAGTCATCTTTAGATAAGATACGTATTACCCACATGATTCATAATCATATGGTTCAACATCATCAGAATGACGTTTAATTACACGCTTCCCTCCCAGAGAGACTATGTCTAGAACAACCACAAATATTAAGGATAACAGCCATACAAATATTTAGTTGAGATCTCATCACATATATCAACTATATAGTGACATAAATCTAGTATGTTAGATTCAGTGACCTTTCAACTTTATCGGAATAACATTTATTCTTTACAATTGAATATGTATACTAAATCCTAACAAATAACTAAAAGTATGTTCTTCATAAGAACCGAACATAATAACATTTATTTAGTTCCCTTAATCAGTTTACTAGATCCAGAATATGGTAAGCGTTACAACGCTTGCTTCACCTTCCATATTTGTATTTAATCTTTCTAATTTAATCACACTCATAAGATATCATATATCTAAGAGTTGACTTGAACTTAGATAGATTTATCTCAACTCACTCGCCTTATAATAGAAACTTCAATAAGTTCTCTATTTAAGCACATGCCCTAAATTTCCTTTTCAACCCTTTTTAAGCACTTGAAAATGTTTCTTAGTGTAGTCTTCATAAGACTTAAGAAAGATTACAAGAGCTATGTCTTTGATTTCCTTTCATAAAGAAAATCTAAGGTTTATTAAATAGTTTATTTATCCTTTTGAATCGTATTCAAAACATTGACTATTTAATTAACCTTTAAGCAATGATAGAATTAAGTCGATACTTAAATCTTACAAGTTTGAAAACAACCTTTCCAAAATTAGACGTGGTCATTCTTATCCAACGTTTGAATTAATTGTCATCGTATGACTGAATGATCATCTTGGATCGTATCCAATATATGACTAATTCGTTGAAACTTATTTCAAATGATTTAATCATATCATGAGCTTCCGCTGCAATTAATAATTAAAGCTTTGGAGTACTCCATCAAATATGTAGCCTCCTTGTCTCTAACTACTACAACGGGATCTCTCGTGTCATTGCTCATTTTAAAAGGATTAAAATTACTTAACCATATTTGAGAACGTTTCTCAAAAGGTAACAGTCATAATTTGGTTTTACTAATCGAGAATTAAACATAAATATAAAGTTTGCTAAAACTACAACATAAAAATGAAAATAAATGAGTGTTGTTGTTTATACACGCAAAATCAAAAATGGTCTTTTGGTTTATGATTTTGCTCCCACTAGTCAACTACTTCCAATTGACTTTCAAGAATATTTCAAAATTCTTTAGTGGCTGAGATCCAATCTAGTTACCTTGATTCCCGGCGGTGGTCGATCAACCAAGATAATTTCGATAGGTAGGTAACTCTTTTACCATTCACATCTCTATGTGATTCTCGGTGGTTGACTAGTCAACTCTTTGGCGATACACATCACTATGTGTTAGTCAACCCTTGTCTCTAAAGTCGACGGCCCCTGACGGTGGTCAATCACCGAAAGACTCTAGTCAAGTCATAACCCAATATTCACGAGATCTCATACGATCATATCTCAATAACGACGATATACCCGTGGTAGGTCAACTCCGGCGGTGGTCGATCAGCTGGATCCGAACACAGCTCTTTCACCGTCGTTATAATATTGGGAGACAATATTTCGACTTGATTTTTGTTGTGGAAGTATTTTTCGTAAATTAATTCACTTAATTAATTTTAATTTCGGTCTCATCATAAATATGTCTATCTCTATAAACATACATCCTACACATTTATCTAGATCGTGCCTAGTCATGCATCTATCGTATCATATAAAATAAATACAAGCACAAAATAAATAAATGCATAAAGTAACCGGTATGATCATGGACTTTTCCTAGGTGCGGTTTCGAATACAAACTGACGAAACCGCGGGTCACAATCTAAGGGTAGCTGCAACCGCCAATAGGATCTTTAATGCGCCATTCTCCAATGGGATCTTTATTTTTCGTCTCTCTTTGGTCTCCATCTTCTGCTCCATTCTTGTTACATTTAATTCTATCTAATAAAATAAATACACCCGCCGCACTTGCAGAGCTAATGGGAATGGGATAAATGCAGAAAAAATAAACTAGGTCACGTTCTTCATAACGGCCTGGACAATTTTTAAACCAACGAAAAAATTAAATCATTCACATCTATCCTATCGGTCGAGTCCATGATCAATCGGAATTCCATATAATCATATTATATCTACTATATCTAATCCATACAATAAAATCTTATGAAAGAGATAAAATTAAAATTCAACTACTTGCGTCTTAATTAATCAATTAACATTTAATCAATTAAATAATTTTATCCAATCAATTAACTAATTAACATTTAATTAATTAAATGATTTTAATCGAAATAAGATTAACGATTAATTTTAAACCGATTTTAATTTTAATTTTAATTAATTAGAACTATTCCAAAAATAAATCAAAATTAAAATTATTTCTCTTTTGTTTCTTTCCTTTTAATTCGCAATCAAAAGGATGCTTTGGTTTCTAAACCAAATTTGGGCTTAAGCGCAGCCACTTTCCAAAATCAAAATTTTGGAAAGCACTGAGCTTATTCCAAATCAAATATTTGGAAAGGCGCAAATAATTTTGGTTTAAGCTTAGCCACTTTCCAAAATCAAAATTTTGAAGTGGCTGCAGCGCTAAGCTTTTCCCAAATCAAATATTTGGAAAGGCTTAGCTTTATTCCAAACAAAGTTTGGAAAGACCATTATTATTTTAATCGCCACGTGGCATCCCAATGGCCAAACTATTTGAACCATTTGGTTAGCTGCACGACACAACTAAACAAAGGAGATTTTAATCACAACTATGAACAATATTGAATCACAAAATACACAAAACAAAAATTTAGAGATCCGCCAAAGATTGACCGGTCAACCGATCGCCGGCGGCGAGTTGCCTGCTTTGCCGCCGCCGCCCATGCCGCCGCGCCGGTGGTGGTGCCGCCGCCAATCGGCGAGCACCACCCGATCTCCTCTTTTTTTTTTTCCATGTATCAATTTTGCAAATCAAAAATCTTTCATCTTTTAATTACGTGATTTAAACGATAAAATTAACAACGCAATTTAACATGCTTATTGCTTAAGCTCAAGCTCTCTCTCGATACCACTCGTTAGAAATCTACGCGGAACGCAGCGATGAATTTAAAATTTTATTTCCTTTTAACCAGGATCGACTTCGTTTAAGCAATAAACAAACGAGTTAGTAGAGCGGTGGTTACCTTGGTTGATCTATAAGATCGACGCTTTGACCGTCCTGGAGAGTAGTTCAAAGATTGAGCCGCCCAAGTGTTCGGCCTCTACCGCTAGTCCACACGAACAGCCCGCCGAATCCCATCATGGATTGCTATTGGAAAACTCCGGTTGCTAGACCGCCCTTTTTTCCTCTCTCTCCAACTCTCCATAGGATGCTCTCTATTTTACACAAGAACTATTAGCTCTTGGAATTGTGATGTCTGAAAGAGCTTGACACCCACACTATATTTATAGGGTATGGGCGCCCAATGAAGAGTGGAGGAGAAGAAAACCTTTTTCCAATAAAATAAGGAAAATATATTTGATTGATTTATCTCATTTATTATAATATCTCATATTAAATAAATCAGGATATTGTCAATATCTCATATTGAATATTTCAAGATATTGTCAATATCTTATATTGACAATATTTATCTTTATTATATTACCATAAATCAATTTACATGGCGTGTGTATATATCACACATATAAAAATCTAATAATATCATATGTACACACATTGGTGCGCATGATGATGCAAATCACCAATTTGCATTTAATGCACTCACACACGCATGTATTCATAGTATATCTATATTATTTTATTTTATTAATATCCAATATTAATAATAATAGGTAATATCATTAATTAAATTGCACAATTCAAGTGTATCAGATCACTTATACACAAAATAAGTTGCGCCACCTTTGACCAACAAATTGGCTTCCGGAATATTCTTTAATTAATATAATATTATTAATATCTTGTATTTAATTTATTCACAATAAATAAATACCACCATATTAATTTACCACTATAACCTTTATAGTTCGAGATAAACTTTCCTTATTTGGTTATCATCTATAACCACATTTTAATCCGGCTAGATGTTCTTATGTGTGTGACCCGATAGGCTTCCGAATATGTTGGCCGTAGACACAAAGTGCAAATTACTTAAAATGCCCTTCATGCCTAACGATCACGGGATAGCGTCTAGCAACACACCGTGACCCCCAATCATCGGAAGAGTCAAATGCAATGACTACTACCTTTCATGTGAAACAGTTACCGTGTAACTTACAATCCTATCGCTATAATAATATCCATACGGTCGTTAGTCGAGTGTCAAAACATCAACGACCGTATCTTATAATCTGGATATCAAGCTCTCTCGAAGTAACACATTTACTCCCACTTTGCAAAGATTCACGAGAGTAAGACATTCCTTATAAGAAGGCCATTTCGGATATTCAATCCCAATCATAGGATACGCGATTCCCGGACGACCAATCATGTATACTCCGCATGCTTCAGTATCATACCCAATCACTACCGCATGATCGCCCGTGGCTGTGGAAACCTCAATAGTGTCAAAGCATGACAATCCACACCGTGATGCCATGAAGACTCGGTCTTAAGGATAATTACACAACCGCCACATAGTGTGACACTTATCCGTGTAAGTGGGTCGATCTAACGTCGCATTCTCTAATACACGCCCACGCATACCCAAGTGTCTCTACACTTCGATAGAGCGAGATCTATCCCCGCCTCTTAAAGACGAAGACATCTAATACGTGCTAGTCTCTTTTATACTATCAATGCCCTGCTTAATAGTACATCGACTGAGACATTTAAGTATCAAACTTATCAAAGTGATTAGAGATCTCATCAACCATAATCGCCTATCATGGTTTCTCTATCACAGTTTAATACTAAGGACGTTATCATATAACAATTCACAATTGGTTCTTTAAAAGAACAAATATATGACAACAGAAAAGCCATTTAATATATGTACAAACATAAAGAAATAGTAGAAATGATCCGACCCGGTCGGATCCGGTCCAACCCGATTGGGTTTAGGACACTATTCCAACACATATCTGTCCTGTGGAATATCAATAACAGGAATTGGCAAACAAGGATCTTCAGGTGTAAATAATGTGTGATCATTACTGTAAGGAAATACATTCTCATGAAAAATGACATTTCTAGATATAGATATGGCTCTAGTTTGAATGTCCATGACTCTATAACCCTTTATGTGTGGCTCATAACCTAGAAAAACAGATTTAGCACTTCTATTTTCAAATTTGCCTCTACCTTGAGAATATGTAGCAACAAAACAAAGGCAACCAAACACTTTTAAAGTATCATAACTAGGTTTGGTACCATAGATCATGAAATATGGGGTCTTATTGTCAAGTAGTGGTGTGGGAATCAAATTTATCAGATAGACAGCATGACTAACACAATACCCCCAATATTGCAAAGGCACATTAGACTGAATTCTTAATGCCCTTGCAACATTCAATATGTGCTGGTGTTTTCTTTCAATGAGTCCATTCTGTTCAGGTGTCCTGACACAGGACTTTTGATGCACAATGCCTTTCTTTCTATAGAATGCTAGCATGTTAAACTCAGCACCATGATCAGATCTGATAATCTTTATGCATCTGTCAAACTGAGTTTGTACCAGATTACAAAAAGCTTGTAAAAGATTATCAGCTTCTGATTTGGCTTTCATCAAATAAATCCAAGTAAATCTGCTGTAGTCATCAACTATTGACAGAAAGTAATATTCTCCATTTACAGTAGGTATCCTGTTTGGTCCCCAAATGTCTACATGAACCAAATCAAAACAAGTGGTAGTAAAAGAAGTACTCACAGGAAAACTAAGTTTCTTTTGTTTTGCTAAAGGACAAATCATACAATCATGTTTTGGAACCTTTATGCTACTGTCTACTTCTTGTAACATTTTGATTCTTTGGGATGAGGGATGACCTAATCTATAGTGCCATAACAAAGAATCTGAAAAAGTACAATTATTACAAGCCATAGTAGAAACTTTAGATTGACTTGTAGAAGCATTTGCATCAGCTGTCAGAATGTATAACCCCTTTCTTTCACTAGCTAAACCAATCTTCCTCATAGTTTTGTGTTCCTGCACAATTCCATAGTTAGAACAAAACACAACTGAATAGTTACTGTCACTGACCAACTTCTTTACAGACATCAGATTGTATGTGAACAATGGTATACAAAAAACATTATACAACACAATATATTGATTGATTCTTACTTTACCAATGTGTGTGACAGAAACTGCAGCACCATTTGGCAAATTAACATGTACATCAACTACAGGTGTAACATCAAACATTAAGTTCAAAGAAAAGGTAATGTGATCGGTTGCACCTGAGTCTAAAATCCAATTTTCTAAACTACCAAAGATACGACCACTTTTGGCCGATCGAACCTCTTGATAGAACAACAGAATTGCATTGTGGTTTGACAGCAGGTTGCAAATTCTGGATCAGGGACAATAGATGCTCATATTGAGAATTAGTGATAGCACCAGACTCTGCTTGATTCTGAGAATTTTGATCAAAAGCATCTGCATCCAATCCTTCACTATTTACTACATTATTGATTGAAGAACCAGATCCTCTTCCCTGAGGCCTAAAGTTAGGAGGAAATCCATATTTCTTGTAACACTTGTCAATGGTGTGACCTTCTTTTCCACGTAATGTGCATACCGGCCTTTTGAATTTCCTTGAAAACCAGATCCCCGCCTCCTCTTCTTCCTTGCCTCTTCCTTGATAAGAATTTCTTTGGTTGCCTATAAGATGCATTACAATCAGCTTGGTATTTGAAACTTGAGACACAGAGGCCAATACCACATTATCAGGAGTTGTAGAAGTGTAGTTGAGCTGCTGTTCGTGATTCAACGCCATGACAAAGGCAGTCTTGATGTCCGGCAAAGGCATTGTCATCAAGACTTGTGACTTTACATTGCTAAAATTTCCATTCAAATTTTTTCAAGAATCTAGTGGTATAAGATCTCTCATAATGCTCTCGAATCAACTCGTAATCTTTGGACAAGTACAAGGAGGAATTGGATTCAACACAAGATATTGATCCCATAAAGCCTTTAATCGAGTATAGTAATCATTACGAGAGAGGTTTCCTTGCTTCGTTTTCTCAATTTCTTCTTCCAGATTTGATAGCCTGTATGCGTTTCCTCTTCCAAACCGATCTTGCAGATCAACCCAAATTTCTCTTGCAAAGGTCATAATACATAACACTTTCTCGCAATCTTTGGAATCATAGAATTAACCACCAGAAATGAACTAAATCATTAATTTGCATCCAAGAAGCAAAACCAGGATCTCCATTGTCGTGCATAACAGTAAGAACCATCCACGAATGCAAGCTTTCCTCTGAGATGACAAACATCTTGGTCATGAGCGCTTCCAATGATTAAAATTGTCTACACCTTTTAGTAAAGGTTGAACGAGAATCGACTTCGGATTTTCCAGAGAGTCCGCCTGCACTTGTGTTCGCCGTTGATGAACTTCAAGAAACTTGAATGAAGATGAGATTTAGAAAAAAGAGCTACAGCGGAAACGATCAATCTTTCTCTGATACCATGTTGAATTTCAGAACACTGGAATTACACAACCATAATCATGAAAATTCGTATGATGATCATCAAGAAATGAACAAACAGTTTGAAAAATTAAAAGGCGGGAAAATTAAGAACACTTGAATTATGAAACTGTTTTTTACATAATGATCATTGATCAAGCTAATCGAAGTTCTCAGCTCATAGTTCTTGTATATATATACTAGAAAGCTGATGAGTAATTTGTTTAACTAACTCTAACTAACTATAACTAACTCTAACCAACTAGTGTGTAGGTGTTTGACAAAATGCCTCAATGAGCAAATCTTCACATGTCTTCATTCTAACCTCAACAAGATGTGAATGGTTAAGTGGTTTTGATGGGCTCCTTTCTTTTCTAGCCGATCAATGACGGGACCCAAACTGCCTTTCTTTTCTGACCGGCAGACTTGTCGTCATGTTCTTCCGACTTATCTCCTTGTTCGGCTTTTTCTTTTCAGCTGGTTCGCCTCGTCATCCTAACAATGTTTGTGTACTATGTCCATGCATTCAGCCAAGGTGTAAGAGAGCCTACCGTTCAGCTTGGCATACAACATTCCTTCCTTGAAGCCTCCAATAAAAGAGGACATGAATATGCGTTCGTCTGAGTCTAGAACTTGTCTAGACTCACCCATAAAGTGTTCTGTATAGTCTAACGCTGATTCATTCGATCTCCTTTTGTTTAATAGTGATATGATAAGGTGGGTGACGTTTCTCTGAAACGGTCGAGTTGAAATGAATGCGTATCTGAATTTGGTTGCGAGCTCGGCAAACTACTAATCGAACGGGATGGCAGCCTGTTGAACCACTCACAAGCCACAAGCCTTTCCTTCCATGAAGCTCGGAAAGGCTTTGCATCGAAACAGAATATATGATCACTTTTGCACGTATTGGTGCAGGTGATCCATTGGATAATTTGTTCCATCATAAGACTTTATATTTGGAATCTTAAGGACTGTTGGCCTCTGATAGGTCTCGATCCATATAGTAAAGGGGGACGTAATATATATTTGATTGAATTCTTTAACAGTTATGTATGTTGGCGTGTTGAATTATTGTACAATTTCCCCTTTTGACTGATTCATTACTAATTGGAGGCTGAAACTTCTTTATGTGATTGTATATTTGTATGCTTTTGCTAATCATGATAATTGTGTTTTTAATGGGATGTTATTGTATCCCTTTTCAGCATAACTATCTAAGAAACGTTAGGGATATGATACTTTATTTTCTTATTAACCTATCAATTACTTGCTTCTTTTTTTTTTTTCCCTTTCTTTCTTTCTTAATATCTTCCGTATGTTTATACAAAGTTAGGAAACTATTTTACATAAAATTGGTTCAAAACTTTATTTTATTTCTTTTGCTGAAATAATGACTAGGCGGTAGGCGGTAGGCGGTAGCCGGTAGCCGGTGGCCGGTGGCGGCTGCACATTAATGATATATGGGTTAGCCACTGGTAGTAAATTTTCTTAATACACTCGTAGTTATGTATAATCGACTCGTTTATTTTTATATAATGAATTGTATTCACAGATATTGAGCTAAAATATAAGACTAAATGAAATAGTTATAAAATATGATGTTTTTTCTATCCGTATTCTGAAATTCCTGCGGTCACACCAACGGGAGCTTTTGACCATATTTTATGAGACAAAATGACCTAAGTTTAACAATATAACTGCTGTTGAAGGAAAATACTATTATGTCTTTCACACAAAGTCCAAGCGATGACGATTATCTTTCTAAGTATTATGTAACGGTCAATCAAGATTTATTGCCATCAATGTAATCTGTGTTCACATTGTAATCGCGACTTATATAAAGCTGATTATCTAATGGAATGAGATACGCTTTTTCCCACTTTTACTTTTACACGTTATCGCGCGACGGCTTTCGAAAAGAAAAAAAAAAAAACCTAATTGACCCCTCGCCGCCGCCACTTGACCCGCGCCGCCGCCGCCGCCAGCCCGCCGCCGCCGCCGCTCTCAATTCTCTCACAGGTTTATTACGCTTTTAGTTTATTTTGGCACTAATATACCATTAATTTAATATTAACCAGATTTTTGGTATGATAGTTTTAAATATCACATAAAGTTTTAACGGTGAAGATTCATACAATCTTTCTCTATATATTTTTCTTGCTGGAATAAATCGTGACTTGAGGAGTTGTGCTTTTCAACATCGAGTAATTAGGGTTTATGGTTCCAAAAAAAAAAAAAAAAAAAAAAAAAAGTAATTAGGGTTTAGTCTTTTTATTTACTTTATTGTGTTCGTATTTTTAGAGCCTGTTGTTTATTAAAAAAATAAATAAATAAATAAAAAAAAAAAAATACAAATATAGCAGCAGCGCGCATGACGATGCAATGTTTGGGCCATAATTTAACATGAATTTGTTGACATTTGGGACACGATATTAAAATAAATTTACCTTTTTTCTCGCTGCTTTTATTAAAAAGCAGATAAATGAATTTTGTGCTCAAATAAACTGTCCTCATGATACCTTAATGCGTCGTCAGTGATTGATATGTATATTTCTCATATTTTCTCTGTCCGTGCAATAGCATGTTTGTATATGATCATATGGAATACGTTATTTGAAACAAATATTCATCTCTTGAAACATTATGATTATCATGACATATATTATTTGATATGTATATGCATGTTGCCATGAAAAATGTTATGTGCTATGTTTGCCCGAAATTTCAAATTGAGCATAATAATTATATGTTGATTGTCTTATAAATAAGATTATATGTCATCCTATGATAAAGAAATATCATAGGCGTTATATACTAAGAACAAAACAATCAATGTGATAAAGTATCTTCACAAAGCATCGATAAAATGAGTGACCGCTATGTACCATGGCATCGTGATCCAATTCACACTCTTGAAATTAATTATTGTGGATGTCTTATGACTACATAATTAATATGCTCTTCACTCTTGTTTATGTAGATGGCTGATACAACTCGATCCGAATTTGAAATCTTGGACTCGTAAGGAATTGAGTACCACCGTTGGGTTTCGGATGTGGAAATGGCCTTTGTTGCAAAGGACTACACTCTCTATCAAAACACCCACCGACCCTGGGACGACCCATCTGCTAAAGTAAAAGCAAATGCCCTAATGTTCTTGAGGCGACATATTGACTCTAGCTTACGCCGAGTACCTTCGATTGAAAACACCCAAAGAATCGTGGGATGCCCTGAGGGGCGTTTTGGGAACATTCATGACACTTTACTCCCGAATCTGCGCGCTCGGTGGAATGAAATCCGCTTGCTTGACTACAAAGGGGTAGACCAATTCAACAAGGACATGTTGCGTCTTAGAGCACGCCTCAAATTCGTGGAAAGGAACTCACGAAGATGATATGATCCGAAGACTCTTTCCACTTTTCCTACTTCAAAGACTTATACTAGCGAACCAAAGATAGAGTTTTGAGTACGACAAGAAAAATATTACGACCTTTCACAAATTGATCAACATCTTTGCAGTGGGTGAGCGGCATGATCAAGTTCTCATGAATAATAATGCCAGACCTGCTGGGACAAAGAAAATTCCTGAGGTTAACTATGGCAAGATGAAAGGTGGAAAGAACCCCAAAGAAAAGGGAGTTGGACGTGCTGAGCCTTACCCACGTGGAAACAATGCACCACGTGGAAAGGGACCTAGGGGCCGTAGTATGGGCCGTGGAGGTCCCCCTAATGTATGGCGCAGAAATGGTGGTGATGGTCCTAGTGGCCATGGTGGTCCTAAGGCTAAGGTGCAAAAGGCACCTAAGAACCCTCAAGAAAAAAGGGAGAGAGTTGGAACTGAACCTTGCTATAGGTGTGGAGTTACTGGGCATTGGTATAATACCTGCCGAGCAAGTAACAAAGTAGCAGCCAATTACAAGAGGTATAGGGAATCTAGAGAACAAGAGGCCCACTATACGGAAGATGGAGGCAATGACACTGATGTCAACCTCACAATTGCAGACTTCAATAGCAACAAGAACCCTGCGCCACCAATGGATGTTCAGGACTTTGATTGATCTCGCTTTGCTTATTTATTTATTTTTCCAAGAACATTGTGAAGGCGGAATGCCTTATTTTTAATTAGACTATTTTGGTCTTAAAGTTCATTTGAATAATGGTTTGTTGAATTGGATTTTGATGTACGAGACTTTTATTTTGATTTTCGTTGGCCTATTAATAAATTTGGATTTTATTACAAGTATTGAATTTTATTCGATTTTATTTACCAAGATATACATGGTTCAAAATAGCACTATTAAGGTGTAAAGCAATACATCTACCATACAATAAACATATATATCGGGATGAAAAGCATATCATTCTATCTCCATCGAAAAACTCTAAAGAATATGAGTTATGTCTTCGACTTTTTAATCTCATCTAATTTAAATGTAGGAATGAATCGAGGAGAAATAGAGTGCTTAGCTGATAGTGGAACCACACACACTATCTTAAGGAATAGACAATTATTTGTCGAGTTAATTCCATGTAATTCATCTGTGACTACGATGATTGGATCATCACAAGTAATACAAGGGCGAGGAAATGCCACATTTTTGATGCCTAACGGCACAACGATAAAAGTCACAAACGCTCTATATGCACCTAGAGCCAATCGAACCTTGTTAAGTTTCAAAGATATTCGTGCCAACGGTTATCATTTGGAAACTCACTGTGAGAATGGAACTGAATATTTGTATATTACCACAAATGAATGTGGAAGGAAACGCATACTAGAAAAGCTTATGAGTCAATCTAATGGATTATATATTACTACTATTCGGATTATTGAATCCTATCTCATCACCAACAATGAAATTTGGGACACCGACTCATCTGAGCTTTGGCATGATCGCTTAGGACACCCTGGTCGAGATATGATGATCCGTATTTTAAAGAACTCACACGGACATCCCTTCTTTCGAGAAAAAAAAACAAAATGGGACAAAAATCCGACACAATGCAAAGTGTCCAAAGTAGTGTTGTTTCAAAGCGACCATTGTCGTCTCAAGCACCGGATGAGTTATATCCTCTTCCTCATTGACCATTTCAAGGCACACCAATCATTTTGCAAAGCCTCGCTCTTTAGCAAAAACAGGATCGAGACCTTCCTATGCTAAAGACATGAAACAAAACATTCCATTCTTACAAAGAATACAAGGTGATATATGTGGACCTATCCATCCGAAATCACGCGGCCATTCAAGTATTTTATGGTTACGGTGGATGCCTCGACACGCCGGTCACATGTCGCATTATTGTCCACAAGGAATCTTGCATTTGCAAAACTCTTAGCACAGATTATACGCTTAAGGGCTCACCACCCCGATCACCCTATCAAGTCTATAAGGCTTGATAACGCCGGAGAGTTCACATCAAAAGCATTTGATGATTATTGCATGTCTATCGGGATTGATGTAGAACATCCTGCACCCGTGTGCATACACGAAATGGTCTCGCAGAAGCCACCATCAAAAGGCTACGAGATGGTGGCCAGGGCATTGGTTATGCGCACCAACTTGCCCCTATCTCGCTTGGGTTATGCAATATTGCACGCAGCTTTACTTATTCGTTTGCACTCCACCGCTAGCCAACCATTTTCTCAAGTACTGGTTGGTTACCTGGATATGAGCCTGATATTTCACACTTACGCATATTTGGTTGTGCGAGATATGTGCCTATTGCGCCTCCACAAATAAGCACTAAAATGGGTCCTCGAGACGATTAGGTATTTATGTTGGATATGAATCCCCAACTATTATCCGCTATTTGGAACCTTTGACAGCGATCTATTTACCGCAAGATTTGCGGATTGTCACTTTGATGAGACTGCCTTCCCGTCGTTAGGGGAGATAAGAAAAAGGATTTTCTAAGGAACGACAGAATTGTCGTGGTTTGTCCCCACTCGCCTCATTTTGATCCCCGTACCTCACAAAGTGAAAGTGAAGTGCAAAGAATACTTAATCTTGAACGTGCGCATTCGATGCCTGATCGCGTTCTCGATATTGCTAAAGTGACAAGATCACACATACCACCACCGCAAACGTGCTGCAAGGTTAGAAGTCCCAAAAAGGGGCACAATGTCAGTAGCTAAAGGCATTGCGACCACACTTAGTGGAGGTGTGGATGAGGCCGTGGCTGCCCAAAGGAAGAGGGGAGACCACTTGGTTCGACCGATACTCACCCAAGGAAGAAGAGGGCGAGTAAGGCACAATCCGACCCATTAATCATCAATGTAGAGAATCCTCTCATGAGATTATCTCGATTACTGATTATGTCCATGAATCAATCTTGGAGGACGCTCCGATGTTTGAATTGATTCCAGAGAACAAAGAAATCTCAATGGATTATAAGAGTGCATACGAGTTGATGGAAAGATCTTCCATGCACATTGATGATATATTTGCATATCTTGTTGCTCAAGAAATCATAGAGCACGATGATGTCGAACCACGCTCTGCTTGCGAGAATGTCAACAAAGAGCGATTGGCCTCAATGGAAAGAAGCAATCCAGCGAACTAGATTCTCTCGACAAAGAGATGTATTTGGTCCGGTAGTGCTAACCCCACCAAGTGTAAAGCACATGTAGGACATAAATGGGTATTTGTCGAAAAGCGTAATGAGAAGAATGAAGTCCTAAGGTACAAGGCTCGCCTTGTGGCGCAAGGTTTCTCACAACGCCTGAATTGACTATGAGGAGACATACTCTCTCGTAATGGATGTAATAACTTTCCGTTACCTAGTTAGTTTAGTTGTTTCCGAAGAATTGGAAATGCAAATCATGGATGTGGTTACAAAGATATCTCTACATGGGGATCTTGATTCGAGATATACATGAAAGTGCCTGATGGTCTTTCATTACCCAAGTCAAGTGACTCTAAACCACGGAGTGCGTTTGCAATCGATTGAAACGCTCACTTTACTGGATTAAAACAATCCGGGCGGATGTGGTATACCCGCCTAAGTGACTACTTGATTGGGAAGGATATAAGAATGATGAACTATGCCCCTGCGTATTCATAAAGAAAACAAGTTCCGGATTTGCAATTGTAGCAGTATATGTCGATGATATGAACATAATAGGTACTCTTAATGAAATAAGAGAAACCGCGAGCTATTTGAAATCCGAATTTGAGATGAAAGATCTTGGGAAAACTCGGTTTTGTCTAGGCCTTGAACTAGAACACCGAGCTTGTGGAATACTTATCCACCAGTCTGCATATGTCCAAAAGATGCTCAGGCGATTTAATATGGACAAAGTGCACCCTGTTAGCACTCCCATGATCGGTCGAAGTTTGGACATAAAGAAAGATCCATTTCGTCCAAAGGAAGATGACGAAGAGCTATTGGGAGCTGAAATTCCCTACTTAAGTGCAATAGGCGCATTATTGTATTTAGCTCAATGTACTCGACCGAGATATTGCATTCTCAGTGAACTTGTTAGCTAGATTCAGCTCCGCGCCAACGCAGCGTCATTGGAATGGTATTAAAAACATATTTCGATACCTAAAAGGAACCATTGACTTGGGCCTATTTTTTCCCTACACAAAGACAAGAGGGACCGTAAATGAAAATACAACCCCTAAAGAAAATGTCGACAGCGAAATCGCCACCCCTACTCAAAAACCCAAACAATGTATTAGTTGGGTTTGCAGACGCTGGTATCTATCTCGACCACATAAAGGTCGTTCCCAAACCGGTTATGTATTTACCATCGGGAACACGGCGATATCTTGGAGATCAACCAAGCAAAGTCTTGTGGCTACCTCCTCGAACCACTCGAGATTATTGCTCTACATGAGGCGGTTCGTGAGTGTATATGGATAAGGTCCATCATTGCACATATTCGAGGACCAAAGTGGTTTAAGTTCCACCATCAAGAGCCTACTTGCATTTATGAAGATAATGCACTTGCATCGAATGATGAAGCTTGGTTATATCAAGGTGACAACACAAAACACATATCACCAAAGTTTTTCTATAACCAAAGAACAACAAGCTCTCCTCAAGATTCAAGTGAATCAAGTAAGGTCGAGAGAGAAATGTGGCGATTTGTTTACCAAGTCACCGCTTAAAGCAATATTTGAGGAACATGTGAAAAATATAGGAATGCGAAGGCTTTCAAAGCTTCCTTGATCGATGTAAGGATCGGGGGAGATATGACCTCGTGAGTCTAATAATACACACGTTATCCTTAAAGATTAAAGGTGCGTTGTCTTTCTTTCCCTTTGACCAAGTTTTATTTTGTCCCACTGGGTTTTGTTACTTGGCAAGGTTTTTAACGAAAGAACGATCCATGCACCATTTCGCTTTGACTTGGCACAAGGGGGAGTGTTGAAGGAAAATACTATTATGTCGCCACACAAAGTCAATGATGACGATTATCTTTCTAAGCATTATGTAACGGTCAATCAAGATTTATCGCCATCAATGTAATCTGCTCATTATTGTAATCAGATGTTTATACAAAGTTAGGAAACTATTTTATATAAAATTGGTTCAAAACTTTATTTTATTTCTTTTGCTGAAATAATGACTAGGCGGTAGGCGGTAGGCGGTAGCCGGTAGCCGTGGCGATGGCGGCTGCACATTAATGATATATGGGTTAGCCACTGGTAGAAATTTTCTTAATACACTCGTAGTTATGTATAATCGACTCGTTTATTTTTATATAATGAATTGTATTCACAGATATTGAGCTAAAATATAAGACTAAATGAAATAGTTATAAAATATGATGTTTTTTCTATCCGTATTCTGAAATTCCTGCGGTCACACCAACGGGAGCTTTTGACCATATTTTATGAGACAAAATGACCTAAGTTTAACAATATAACTGCCAAATTTTATTTTATTTTGAAAAAAAGAAAGAAAAAAACCTGCGCAAGTTCATTACGCACAATTTACTCTGTTCATTTTCCCGTCCAGATCCGTTGTTGTGGTTGGAAAAAGATAAAGGAAGATGATTTAGGCACACACATTTATCCACACAAATCATCTACACAATATTTTATAACCATACATTTTAATTTTTAAACCCAAAAAAAAATAACACAAAAATTCTGGACCACACATTTCCATTTCAGGGGATGAGTTCGGTACTATTCTCAGTGCATCATTTTCCAAAGATAAATGCTAGATATCCATTATTTTCATTTAACAGGAAACAAATCACCATATGTGTTAAAAAAAAATTCACCATATAAGACACTGGAGCGAGTACGTTTTTTTTTTTTTTTTTTTTTTACAGAAATAATTGTATTAATATGAAATATTAAAACATTTCAGTCAAAAAAAATATTAAAAAAAACAATTTTTAACATAATTCTTATGAGCTTAAGATGAGGAGGTAATTTTGTTTGCTATTTGTCGCAATGTATTCGTATGAGCTTATCATCTTTTAAGATGAGGAGGTAATTTTGTTTGCTATTTGTCGCTTCGAATTATGAAAGATTAAAAAAAACAATTTTTAACATAATTCTTCTTTATAAGAGCAGTCGCATTAGATACTCTTAACGAATATTCTATTATACAGTTTTAAAAACACGTTTTTCTAGTTTAATCTTTATTTAAGATAAAATTTACAGAATCTGGATGAATGCGGTAGATGTAAATAAAATTTTACGTAATCAGAAGTTCTGATAAAAATTGAGTATTCATTTGATTGTTATTTTTCCTGTTGAAATCTCTACAATAGAGTTTTTAAATGATTTACAGTATATACTGCAAGTGCTCTAACACTGCGAGGAAGAAAAATAAGTCTCATAGAGGTACAACACTACACAAAGGGAAGAAAATTTAACTAGGAACAATTAGCTATATCGGACGAATTACTTATAACAATACGATAAATGACGTAAAATAAAATAACAAAAATTATTTTTATACACAATATTTTTTTGATATTTAAATAAATTTTAGTGCTTTTTAAAAAATGAATAAAATTAGTAATGTGCTTGTGCTTACGCTCAACGAGCCCATTTTGCTATGGTGTGTGAGTACACAATGTTTGGTGAATAATACCTTTTGAGTTATAAAAAATTATATATTTCGGCTGTTTTATTACGTCTTATAGTATAATATCTATACATTCAAAAAAAATAGTATAATATCTATAATAATATATATTTGAAAAAAAGAAGGTTAGTTATGATGGCATTGATGGCAGGTTGCTGATAGTCAATATAGTGCGAAGAAGAATATAGACAAGCAAAGGCGGAAATTCATACTATCAAAGCTGGCAAAACCAAAACACCACCTGTCAATCATACACTCCTTATAATTAGCTTCGTCGATGAATTGAAAGCCGTGGGAGTTTAATTACTGATCGTTTTCCGGTATGTTTTTTCTTCCCGTATCACTGTGTAATCCGCTGTTTGTATCAGTTTCCGGCACTGAATTTGCATTTGGATCGCTTTACATTTGTAGGGGTTTTTTTTCCTGTGTATTTTGCTGCACGAGTATATTATTTGATTAAAAGTTTCAGTCTTTTTAATTTATCCGGTTGGTATTTGGTTTGAAATTTGTTTCTGTGTTGTTATTTTTTTAAACACAGTTTGAATCGTTAATTCGTTATACGAAATGATATAAAATCTCTGTGATCTACTTACGCATCTATATGACAGTTATTATACATTTGACTGATTGAAGAAATTTTGCGTTTAATAAATAATGGGGGCTAATGATCGGCACTGCACCATTCACAGAATTGTGGCATTTTCACAGAATCGATCGTGTGAAAGTCGAATGTATAGACAACATGCTACTTTCTGCACAATCGATTCTGATTCGACTTTCATAAGATTGCATATTGCCAATACATTCGACTTTCGCGCGACATTCGAGCTCAACCTTTTTAAAAAAAATAATCAATAGGAATCTTTTGATGTGAGAGGCTTTGAACTTTTACACAATTCATAAATAATTCAGCATAAAACCAAAAGAATTGGACCCTTGTAAATAGACTCCAAGTTTGACTGTTGCTTGCAAGTGACAAATTTTCATTATCAACATTTATAGTGTAATTATTAATCAATTTTTTCTGCCTTCTCAGTCTTTGGTATGATGTTAGTCTTAGCCTCTTAGGTGTGCTACAAAATAAAATAAATATTCATTCAGATACATAGATAAGGGGCGAACCATGCATAATTGAATAAAATAATTTAAAATATTCTGTATTGGTTTTTATGAAATCCTGCTAACAAAATCCCCCATTTTGAATCATACTAATATTACAAATTTTGTTTAAATGTGTTACTGGATTTTTATTTTTTTTCTTCAACTCATGCAGTTGCTGTCCCTTCTTTTTTTTGTCCGTTTTCTTTTCTTGTGTGACTTGTACTGAATTCAACGTTGCGTGGATGGAAATTTTAGTAAATTTCATTGTCTTTTGGTCCTCATGAAAGCAAATTTACTATTTTAATGTGCTTTGCTGATAAAGTACTTGTCTCTCATCTATACATAAATCAAATTTGTCTTTTTACCCCTGTTTTATTTTTTTTAAGGTAAAACGTGTTGTTCTGTTGAAGTAGTTGTAAGAATAAAACAATCCATTTCTGTTTTTCTGCTCTTCTACTTTTGGATGAAAAACATAAAGATTCTGTCTTTATTTGAGTCATATGAGCCTCCAGATGTAACTAACATACTGCAATTACTAAACAAGCTGGCTTATTATGCCTGATGAACTCTATTGGTTTTATGGAAAATCAGTAGTATTTTTTTATATACTTTATTTAGAATGTGTTTGAACCCTTTACTTATATTGTTTTCCATAATTATATTGATAATTGTTCATCAGATTTAAGGGGAAGTTTGTAAAGTTGAGATAAATTGCATATACCTTGCCTTGATGGAAACCATGGAAGGAGAAGAAGTTTATACAAAAGATGGTACACTCGATTATCGCAATAAGCCTGCAAACAAGGAGAAAACTGGGACATGGAGGGCTTGCCCCTACATTCTTGGTATGTGTTTTGATGCTTTGCTCTCATTTTTTGTTGTTGTACACTGTGTTGTATTCACTTGCAATATATATGGTTTTTTTTCCGTATGCTAGGAAACGAATGCAGTGAAAGATTGGCATACTATGGAATGGGGAGCAATCTCATGGTTTATTTCACTGTTAATCTCAATCAGCACACTGCTGTTGCTTCGAGGAATCTGTCAAATTGGTCAGGCACATGCTATATCATGCCCCTTCTTGGAGCTTTTCTTGCTGATGCATATCTTGGTCGATATTGGACAATCGGTTCCTTCTCGATTATCTATGTTATTGTAAGACTTCTTGAACAGCCATTAATTCTTGATTGTGCATTTTTCTTGGATTAGCTGTAATCAACTACACCACCACACAAGCCTTATAATTCCTTCTAGTCTAGCTGGTCTTTGATATGTATATGAAAAACGATGAATAATTATATTAATATTGTAGGGTATGACGCTTCTGACTTTATCAGCATCAGTCCGGGGGCTAAAGCCTACATGTCACACAAAAGACGCTTGCATTGCAACGAAGGGCCAGACCGCGTTTTGTTTCACATCACTCTACTTAGTAGCACTAGGAACTGGTGGGATCAAACCATGTGTGTCATCCTTTGGAGCAGACCAGTTTGATGATGCTGATGAAGCTGAAAAAGAACACAAAGGCTCTTTCTTTAATTGGTTCTATTTTTGCATCAATATTGGGGCACTGGTTGCTTCTTCCTTGATTGTCTGGATCCAAGAAAACGTTGGATGGGGATGGGGGTTTGGTATACCCGCTGTTGCCATGGCTATAGCCGTCGTTTCCTTTTTTTCGGGCACCAAGCGTTATCGGTATCAGAGACCTGGAGGTAGTCCCCTTACACGCCTATGCCAGGTTGTGTTTGCATCTGTGAGAAAACATGGAGTTAAGCTACCTGAGGATAAGTCTCTTCTATATGAATCTGCTGACATGAAATCTGCCATTGTTGGAAGCCGCAAGCTTGATCATACAACCGGACTTAGGTACGTAAACAAGCTTAGTCTAATTGAGTAATGCTCTAAACAACCGGACTTTGTGTTTTTTTTGAAAGAAATCCTAATTCAGCCTGCTTATTATCAAATTCAGTTGCCTGGACAAAGCCGCTGTTGAAACACCATCCGACTACAACAAGGGCTCGATAAATCCGTGGAGACTCTGCACAGTGACTCAAGTTGAGGAGCTAAAAACAGTCTTAAGACTACTACCAATATGGGCAACTGGGATAGTCCTAAGTGCTGTTTATGGTCAAATGGGCAATCTTTTTGTATCCCAAGCCACTTTCATGGACACACATATGGGTAAAAGTTTCAAGATCCCAGAAGCAGCCCTCAGCATTTTCGACACTCTCAGTGTCATATTCTGGGTCCCGGTTTACGACAAACTTATCATCCCTTTTGCTCAAAAGTTCACAGGTCGAAAAAACGGCTTAACACAGCTACAGAGAATGGGGATTGGCCTATTCATATCCATTTTCTCTATGGTATGTGCAGCTCTTTTGGAAGTTGTTAGGCTTGGAATCGTAAGAAGGCACGGGCTATACGACGTCAAGGAAGTCCCCATTTCGGTGTTTTGGCAAGTACCTCAGTATTTCATTATAGGTTGTGCTGAAGTTTTTGCATTCATTGGACAGATGGAGTTTTTCTATCAGGAAGCACCTGATTCTATGAGAAGCTTGTGTTCTGCTCTTTCGTTAACGACGTCTGCCCTCGGGAACTATTTGAGCTCGTTTCTCGTGCTGATCGTGACGGACATTAGTACACGAGGAGGGAAACCGGGATGGATACCGGACAATTTGAACTATGGGCATCTGGATTATTTCTTCTGGCTTTTGGCTGTTTTAAGTGTGGTGAATTTGGGAGTTTATATTGTGTTGGCAAAAAGGTACAAGTATAAGAGGTCTGTTGGTACTCTTCGTTGATGTAAAATCATCTACAAAAAAGTTAGGCTCTCTTTTTATTGTGTTTTTTTATTTGTGTAAAGTACATTTGATTAAAGCTAAATTATATGAATTTGATATGGTTGGACTTATGTTGTGATTTTGAGTACTATTATTTGTTGATTGATTTTATAATTTTTTTGGTAAAATTCTTTTACTCTTTGTTGGTTTTAATGCTAAAAATAAAAACGAGTCAAACAATTTTAAAAAAATTCTTGAGTTCGAATTTGAACATGATTTCAAACTCGAGCTCAAGCTCGAGTTTTAAGGAAAATTGATGTACACAAAACAAAAAATTCTATTAGATGTCTTACACATACGAAATGTCAATATGTGGAGAGGCTAACCAAAAAGTTCACATGCAATACAAACACAACATTAATGAACACTTGAAATCCAGTTTTAAGGGCATGATGCTAATTTTCATCAAACTTCCAACCACCACTACACAAAAACAAAGTTGAATTTTGCTGCAAAGTAGTAATATAAGAGACCATATACCATAGAAAACAAGAGCCATTTTCTGCCACAAATCTAACCACTTTTGTACTTAAAAACCAACTGTTTCTGCTGCTGTACCTGTTCTTTCCTCTTCCTCCTGCTTCTTTGTAACACAACACTTCAATTAAAGTCGGGGCACGGTGGAACATCCACAGGAATGCCAGCTTGAATTCGCCCCCAGCCAATTAGACGCCAGTGCTTCTCAATGCGTCTGCTTAGTGCGATTTTTTCTCCTATACTTGTGCATACTGGAGAAGTGACTTGGAGTTTTACGAACCCGGTTTTCCCGGCTACCAGTTTTCTGGACCCTTTCTTCACAGCTAATACACATGCTCCTGTTGACATTGATCCTATGTTCAACATGAGCATCTCTTTCTTTACAAGGTTTGTGACTTCACCTTGTGTCCTTACACCGATAAGCTTATCTAGCAGGAAATATTCAACCTGCACATCAATAATTTTTCATTAACACAACAAAGACTATAATGCCCCGTGCGGATGTACATGTACTACCCAACAATTTCTCTTTCTTGACATCAGTGTATTTATAAAGAACCAGCAGCTTACCTCCAACTCAACATAAATTTCAGGCAAAGACCCAACCTCCCCAATGACTTGTCCCACCATTCGATCAGCACGAGTTAGAGTTGGATCCATGGTTGTGCCAACTCCAATAAGTCCACCTGGAACTGCATATTGTAACTCGTTTTGTTCAGCAAACAGAGAAACCACTCTGGTATATAATGGATTGCATCTGATGATTCCCTTTGCATCTTTATAGGTAGTGCCCGGGCGAAACTCGATGATTTGATTTAGCTTCAAAACACCCTACACAACCAGAAATAGATTCTCAATCCATATGTATAGAGCAACCAAAGAGAGTCTTCAACAAGTCGGGTAAACGTGCATCAATTAGTTACTCAATTACGTATAGTAAAAAAGAGAGTAAATAAAGTGAATGTCTTATACCTGAAGGATGCTACCACCAGCAACACCACCTTTTACCTCATCAACTTCAGACCCTGGCTTATTGACATCAAAAGACCGGATGACAATCATTTTCGGTGGTGAAGTGAAGTCTCTCACCGGGATAGGGATTTTGTTTACTATGTATTCGCACAAAACATCGATATTATACTTCAGTTGTGCAGAAATTGGTATCACGGGTGCATTTGCTGCAACAGTTTTCTGAAAAAAGTAGAAAATAATATCAGCATGAATGTAAGTTCAGCAAGATGAGTATTTCACAGAGAGATAAAAAAGCACTAACCTGTACGAATGCCTGAATGGCTTTGTGATGCTCTATGACGTCATTTTCCTGTACTAAGTCAACCTTGTTTTGAACAATTATTATATGTTTGAGATGCAGGTTATCAATTGCTGCCAAATGCTCAGCTGTTTGAGGCTGAGGGCAACTCTCGTTGGCGGCTATGAGAAGTAACGCTCCATCCATAATTGCAGCTCCGTTAAGCATTGTAGCCATCAGAATATCATGACCCTATAAACCATCATATTCAGAAAGCATATACGATCATTCAGAAGTGGTATGTATTACACATCCACACCGTAAAGCTCATAAACGCCTTGTAGTAGTTAATCAGAGAACACTTTACTTACAGGGCAATCGACAAAAGAAACATGTCTCAGCAACTTCATCTTGCAGTCCTCAAACCCAGGCACATCACACATTGGACTGTCTTCCTTTCCACTTCCATATGACCTGAAAAGGTAATTGTGTAATCACAACCGCAGTTTTCATTGGAGCACAGGAAAAACAATTTGAAGAAATGTACTCACTTATAGCATAGTGGTCTAGGGCACTTTTCATCCTCGCATTTATATATCTTCGCATTTGCATAACCAAGCTTTATGGTGATGTTACGCTCTAGCTCATTTTTAAAACGAACAGTCTGCATACATACAGAAAGGCACAATTACTTATCAATACTCAATCATTTATAAGTTGCAAATGCAAGTTCTATCCAAGAAGATATGCCGGAAACCTAGCAATTAACCAACAAAGAAACCTAATCTTCAATGCACCCAGATCAGTATGACCAACCGTGGCTGCAAAAATCTTATGGAAATTAGGTTTATTGCATACAACAGAACATGGAATAACAGGAGAGTCACACAGTGGCTTGGATCTATGATTACTTCTCCAAATACCCAGACTTGTACTTGCTAAGATTAACCTTTCTGATTTACTTATTTCTACAAAGCAAGGCAAATCTTAAGATTAGCCTTTCAGATTCACGATGTCAAAGTAATGTCCTCATCAGTCAACAAACTCAGCACATCACAATTTAGCTAGCAATGCAATTATTCAGTCAAAAAGAGAAAAATCATGACAACATTCAAAACAAAACAAAACAGACTACAGGACAAACTCGAAGGAGATTTTTCGGTTAGTACATCCGCATGGAAAACACGAGCGTTTTTCCGCAATTATCACTTACATTGGAAAACACAAGTGTTTTACAATGTATATATGCATATCCACATGGTGCAGACGTACCACCCAAAAAAATTCCGAAATCGAGACAGTATACTTGAGTTAAGCAAAGAGAACAAATAACCAAAGCTGAACCTGGACACCAGATATTGCTTTCACAACAGTCGATTTCCCATGTGCCACATGTCCAATAGTACCTGATAAAACAAGTCAAGAAAATGAGCCATCATCATCAATGAATTAAAGAAACAAGCAACAACTACCATTGATACATAAATTAGAAACTTCAGTCAGGCACTAATTCTGCACTATGGGGAAGCCTGATCAAGATGGTACTTATGAGCATACCGATGTTAATAGTTGCCTGACGAGATATAACTTCAGGCGAAAGCGGATGTAACTGGTTTACATCCAGCTTACTTAGATCTTGCTTCATCAATCCTTTCTCCATCAATCCTTTCTTAGACATTCTGGCTGTTCCCGAGTTACTTTAAAATTCACTAGTTTAAACGCTACAAATTAAAATATAAGCTGGTGAGTTGAAAGTGTCAAACATATATAACTATGTCTTACCATAATAATCTTCTGCAATTTCAAAAATTGAAATTCACAGTTTATAAAATACCAAAGAATATCCCCAAACTTCTAATTTTTTTTCCTCACCCCTAAGTTCCGGTTCTAAACATGAATTCGGGAAAAAAAATTAACGATAAGCAAGAAACAATAATGTTAATTGCGTAATCCTGTGAAACGATGAAACTAAGTAGTAAGTATCAATCGAACAAGAAAAAAGAACAATCACCTAATCCGATACAACGAACTCAAAATCAGGAATACCAACTAATGAAATTCAATAACAATAAAAACGATGCAATTAAGCAAAGCAAAAAAAAGTTTAATAAGTTAATAAATTCAACTAGTTCTCTGAAACGGTACCAGCCAAAACGTTGAATTAACTTCTCGTTAGTACGGAGTATTTTTTTTTTTGAAAGCAACTTCTCGTTAGCACTCGACGGAAACGAAAGCGCTGCTGCTGTGGATTTTGCCGTTTTTTTTTCCCTTTCTTTCTTCTTGTGTTCTTTCTATTTGATTTTCCCTTGCCTTGGGACGCAAGACTATAAAAGAGCGGAAGAACCCGGGAAACCGACTTCATTAAAGAAAGAGATATGAAATTATTATTTGATATTTACTCTCGTTCCAAAATAACTGATATAATTGTTAAAAATACATTTATTAAAAATGTGATTTAATGTGAAGACTTTACTAATGCAATGTCTAAGAAAACCTTATTATACAATTAATGCAATATTCTTTTCAATTTCTTATCTAGTATTAAATAATGATAAAGTATGAAACTACTTTGAAAAATGTTCTGCCTTAATTATTTGGGGGAATTATTTAAAAGGACTAATTTTCAACTTATTGGGGGTAATAGGACACTAATAAAACTTATTATGTTATAAGGACAATCTATTTTTCACTCCTATCTTAGCACGTTGCAAACAAAACCGTCGGAAAATCAGAAAGAGGAAAGTAGATCAAAGCAGATCCACTCTCTCAACCTCCAAGAAATCAGTCTTCACGTTATGAAAAGCAGATCAAAGGTTCTATTTTAGGTTAAATTCCAGTATTAATTTGAAGAAATCGCACAGAATCAACCGTAACAAAGAAGAAAGCAGACAAAAAAAAATGACGAGGAAAAAGAAAGTTGTTACAGCAGAGGAAAGAAGAGCAACAAAGAGGAAGACGAAGTCAATGAACAATCCAACAGATTCTCCGGGTGGATCACAGTAAGTACATTGTAGATATATCAAATCATATCACAACTTATTTCTGGAAAAAAATTATTGAGATTACATAATTTAGAAATTTGAAATATTGCAATAAAACATAGTTAAAAAATCATGTCACTTGCATATTTGACAAAAATCATAGTTCGGTTTACTTAATTAGCGGTTATATTGAAGAACAAAACAGAATGTCACTGCATATTTTGCTAAAATATTCAGTTATATTTATTTTAAAATCATGTCACTGAATAATTTACCTATTTTGACATCATATCACTGCATATTTTAGAAGTATAGTATTATGTAAATGAATATGGGGATAAATTGCAAGAAAAAGCGAGTTAAAAAATGATGTCACCTGCATATTTCAAAGAGAATCATTGTTCGATTTACATAATTTGGGATTATATTAACCTCATACATACTTAAAAAATCATGTCACTGCATAATCTAGGCAAGCATATGGATTTTGTTGAATAATAAAACAGAATATCACTGCATTTTTTGGTCAAATATTAAAGTAATATTTACTTTAAAATCATGTCACTTCATATTTTGTGAACAATAATTGGATGATTAACATGATTAACATCATATCACTGCATGTATGAGAAGTATAATAGTATGTAAAAGAATTTGAGGTTATATTGCAGTAAAACAAAGTTAAAAAATCATGTCAGTGCATTTTTAGCCAATGTCACTACAATTTTAGCCAATGTCACTGCAATTTTAACCATGTCACTGCAATTTTAGCAAATGTCACTTTGCAATTTTAAGCATGTCATCGCATTTTTAGCAAATGTCACCGCATATTTTTTCACCATCTCACTGCAATTTATGTTTTTAACAAAAATCTAATATTTTTTGCGGACAAGAGAACAAAGATAGATCCACACTCAACAAAGATTGTCCAAATCTTCCAAGAAATAAATGGGCAACTAACAACGGAACATTGGACAATGATTAGAGATACACCATTCAAACATATGTTTGAAGCATGCCACCATAAGAAGATTAGAAATGATAAAAAAGCAACAAAATGCTCGACGACCTCATATCAAAGACATACAACAAATGTAAGGTTTGGATTCAAGATTGGAAAGAGCTATCACTTTCCAACAAAGAATGATGTAAAATTGTTATTTGGAATAGAAGATGGCAAAGAATGCAAAGCCAAAAATGAAGTATGATAAAACAAAGGAGATATCAATCAAAACTAAACTGTTTGATAAGGTTGACGGGATCATCAGATCGTGAGCTTAAAGGAGCTCATAAAGCTGAAAGTGAAAGACCCAGATACAACATCAATTGAAGACACAGTAAAACTATTGTGTCTTCTATTGATTGCAACAGTTTTTTGCGCAACATCAGGCCAAAAAGTACCATGGTCATTCCTAAACTATGTGGATGACATGAGTACACTGGAAATCATTCAACTGGTCATCCCATATATTGAATGAACTGAAGAAAGGACTTGACAAAAGTTCATTTCAACCAAGAAAAGTAAATGGATGCACTATCATGCTGTTGGTATGTTTCATACAAAAACATTTCATTCTATTTGTACCATGCTACATATCTTTGTTTTAAAGTTACATGAATGAATTCAAATACAAAATATATACTTTTATGTTACAAGATCGTTCTCATGCAGCACACAGATATGATAACAGATCTTGAACAAGAGGAAAAGGAAAAAAATCACAGGAGGGGACAAAAGAAAGCGAAAGCTATGGATACCAAGGTTATCAAAATGGGATGTGAGGCAATCAAGAATGTTCTCGACGGTAGAAAAGCTTAAAAATTGCAAGAACATGAGGTAAATATTGCAATCGATAAATTAAAGTGACATAATTCATGGTCAATGAATTTTTAATGAATGTGAATGCACTTTACAAAGAATGTCAACGCACTTTTAACCAATGTCACCGCAATTTTAGACAATGTCACTTTGCAATTTCAAAGAAATGTCACCGCAATTTTAACCATGTCACTTTGCAATTTCATTCCATGTCATTTGCAATTTAGCACATGTCAATTCACTTTCATCACATTTAACCTCAATTTTCCAAAGATATCACTACACTTTCAACACATAACAATGAACTAATAACGTTACTAATAACGTTTGGTTATCTAACACATATAAAAAAATACTAATAATGTTTGGTTATCCAACATGAAACAGTTCAAGGTTGGAGATTTGAAAGCAACATTACCTCGAAATCATGAGAATAAAAGGATGCACAGAGGATAAAAACAAACATGATCGTAATGAATTGGAAGACAAATGAGGATGAAGATGAAGAGCATGATAGTGAGAATGAAGAAGAAGAAGGAGATTATGATAGTGAGGATGAACAAGAAGAGGATCATATTGACAATGTTGAAGTTCACAATGATGAAGAAGAAATTGGAGGTGAAGATGTTGATGATAATGATGATGAAAGCGGAAAGAGTGAAGGAGGAGATGAAGATGATAATCAAGACGAAAATCGAGCCTGCAGATGTGCATCATGATCATGGTGAAGAACAAGAAATTGAGAATGATGATGATCATCACCAAAGAAGATGTGGAGTATGAACAAGGGAAAGAGAAAGAATTAAAAGCAAAGAGGCAAGAGAAAGATGAGCAAATATTGGGAGGAACTCCATCATTCACATTGCTCACACTACACCAACACCACCAAAGGTATAACTACTACTTCCATTTTTCAAAAACACAAAAAAATGCAAAATAAATTAGTTCATGGCACCCAAACTCACATTAAATAAACATGATGCAGGATTTGGAAGAGAAAAAATCCAGAAGAAAATGTCAGTTGACAAAGGCATTGCAAGATGCAAATGCCAAATTGAAGACCTCAAGAAAGCCGTGGTAACCACAAAGCTCAAAAAAATTGCAAAGTGACATGATTCAATGTCATCAAGAAATATGCATGACATTATGCAATGTCACTGAAAAACATACTGATGACATTGTGCAATGTCACTACAAACCGATATAAACATTATTAGTTACCCTTAACTAAGTGATAATATGTTCACATATAAATGCAGACAAGATGAAAAGTAAAGAAATTTCTTGATTTGACCAAAAGAAGGATTGTTGAATCGCTCGATGAGACTCGAGAACGAGCAAATAGAGTGGAACAGTTTAAAAATCCAAAAGTTGCAAATCGAAAAGAAAAGCTGGAAATACAGAAGCAAAAGGATGATTTGGGACTGAAGCTTAAAACACTGGAAGATAATGTGGCAATCACAAATGAGGTAATAGATGTCCTCACAAATTGAAAAAAAGCTGAACTGCAAATTGAAAAACAAAAATGGGAAAATAGTATTTCTAATGCAAAGAGTCTCCTTCGCAAAAAAAGCCATGAAATGCTAAGGAAAGATGAATACATCAGCAAAATGTTAAAACTAATGGATGAAAAGGAACCGTATAAACAGATATCTACTATGTTTGCAGAGCAGAAAATATGAGAAAGCAGATGCAAACAGTTGAAGAAAGGGCAAAAACAATTGAGAACATGTTATTTGAAAGTAAAACAAAGGAGGGTATTCTACAAGCTGAACTGCAAAGCATGAAAGAGAGGAATGAAGGCTTGAAGAAACGAGAAAAAGTACAAGAAGAAGAAATTGAACAATTGAAAAGAGAGAACCAACAATTAAGAGATTCAATAAAACAAGATCTTTTGCAAGATGAACTGAAAAACCTGAAAGAGGGGTATGAAAAATTGATGGAAATCAAAAGGATCAATGAAGAATAGATTGAAAAACTGCAGAAAGAGAAGCAAGACCTAAGAGATGAGATAGATAGCAATGCAGCACATCAAGTCACACAAGATTTGGAAGAAAGCAAGGATAAAAAGGAATCAACCCCTGTTGGACGCCAACTCCGACCTCGTGGTCCGCAACGGACCCCGGACTACTCAATTGAAAGGGGTGTAAAGAAAAATGCAAGAAAACGGGGGAGAAAAGAAGATTCAGCTTACCATTATGACCATCCGTAAAAGAAAAGAAAGATGGAAAAGGAAAAGGAAAAGGCAAAATCCAAGGCGCATGATGGAAATAAAATGTTGAATGATAATCAGCTGTTGATTGCGGAAGACAAAGAAGCATACACATGTGGAGCATACATTCTACCAGAAGTATTCAAAAGAATCAAGGAATTGAATGAACAAGGTGGACAAGAGTAAGCACAAATAACTAAAACAATAACATATTATTCAATACTCATGCAAATCTTTAATACTAACATGGAAAATTACATCTTTTGCAGGGAATTAGTATGGTCAAAATCACTGGGAGACTACCCATTTGTCACTCTCAACTCAATCATGGAACTTCTAAATCAACTCTTCATAGACGAAACGGTAAAGACTTAATGTCACTGCAACTTACATCTAGTCTGGCTTCATGTAACTGAATTAATTCATCAAAAACACTAGACAAATTATAACACATTTATTAAATTCTTAAACAGATCATAGAAGGATTCATTGAGTGATGAGACGTGCACATTTGATAAAGGATACTAACCACATATACAAAGACAACCTCATGGGTATGTATACAAAAATAATTTCAAAGAACCTAACATTAGCAAAAACTATTAACATTACCATACAATGTGTGCAGGGAATATTTGAAGAGGTTGAACGGGATGGAACATTCAGAAATGACAAAACATGCGACATGTTGAAAGTCATATATGAAGGGAAAAAGGTTTTCCTCCCATTATGCTGCAAAGGTTTGAGTGACAGGGCATACCATTGGGTACTCCTAACCTACACCAAAGGAGAACCCACCTGGAAAATGTATAATTCAATAGAAATGGCAGAAGAAGAAGACATATTCATTCCCGAGTGTGAAATCAGGTAAGTTATCTAACAAATTAAATTCCATCTCACATAAATTTCACATAATATAACTGCATCCAAAATAAAAAGAATGTCATGTCACTGCATTTAACATAATGTCACTGCATTCAAAATAAAAAAACTGTCATGTCACTGCAATTTAACATAATGTCATCAGATCTCTACTACTTTTGTTTTGTAGGTAACAATAATTTCTCAATCATTTATCAAGATAACCAAAGAAGAAGAAATAGCAAGAACAATTGAGAAGGTGCAAAACATACCATTCCAACAGAATATGAAGTGAGTGTCGACAAAAATACTTATCATCATCGCGATATATATATATATATATATATATATATATATATATATATATATATACACACATATAGACTAACGCAAATCATTCTAATGTAATGACTAACGCAAAATCATTCAATGTAATGCGAGATTTATCTTTTATCCGTCATACTACATATATAAGATGGCACAAGAGTTACCAATTCCAACGTAGTGGAACAGGAAGAAATGGACGAGGATGAAAGGATGATTGTAAATTCCCTTGTGTTGAATGAATTTCATCCTTAGAATGAAAACATATCTAGTGATAGGAACAAGTAATACTTGACAAGTAATGGTTGATTTTCAAAACTGATAATTGATTTTGTGATGGTGATTGGGCAAACACATGTTTTTATTACGAAACGTTATGATCATAATGTTTTGATGATGTTTCGGTTTTGTAACAATTATACTATGTAGTCTTATTCATTATATTTTGAGACATTTTATATGATTAATGCTTCAACTTATTCATGTTTCCATTTTATGTTCAACCTATATAGTTAATGGGATCAAGAAATAAACAAACACAAAAAAATAACATAAAGAAATATTATGCTTAATATATTCAAAACTATAAAAATTCAAGCATATAATTCATTACTCATTAAATTCAATAGCAATACAATGATAAATTTGACAACAACATGAAAATATGCATAACACATTACAATGTCACCGCAAAAACACAATGTCATCAAAAACAACACAATGTCACCGCAAAAGATCACAATGTCACTGCAGAACAAAAGACCAACTATCCAAAGAATACTTAACACGACAAGTCTTCTTGTTATGATGACCATAACCATGACAACGACCACATTGAAAAGGCCTCTTTAATGATTCACCATGAGAACGGCCGCCGCTTGGTACGGGCCTACCAGTCGCTTTCTTCGAATAGCAAGAAGCACAAAAGAATCTGCACTGGATGCATTCAAAACGGACGAGGAATTGGATTAATTGGAAAAGAGTATGAATCAGCATAAGACTGTGACAAGAATCAAGGATCAACATACTGATCCAAAAGGAATGATGTTTCCATTTTATGTTCAACCTATATAGTTAATGGGATCAAGAAATAAACAAACACAAAAAAATAACATAAAGAAATATTATGCTTAATATATTCAAAACTATAAAAATTCAAGCATATAATTCATTACTCATTAAATTCAATAGCAATACAATGATAAATTTGACAACGACATGAAAATATGCATAACACATTACAATGTCACCGCAAAAACACAATGTCACCGCAAAACAACACAATGTCACCGCAAAAGATCACAATGTCACTGCAGAACAAAAGACCAACTATCCAAAGAATACTTAACACGACAAGTCTTCTTGTTATGATGACCATAACCATGACAACGACCACATTGAAAAGGCCTCTTTAATGATTCACCATGAGAACGAAGCCGCTTGTACGGGCTACCTACCAGTCGTTTCTTCGAATAGCAGGGAAGCACAAAAGAATCTGCACTGATGCATTCAAAACGGACCAGAATTGGATGAATTGGAAAAGAGTATGAATCAAAGATAAGATCGTGATAAGAAACAAGGATCAACATACTGATCCAAAGGGAATGATGTACGCCTAATCACCGCCATAGCATGAACGCACGGATATCCATTCCGCTGCCACTCCTTGCATGAGCAAACTCGTTTTTCAAGATCAACACTTGCAGATGGGAATGAAAAAACCTCATACCTTGAAAAACTTGAACTGCCAACACCCAAGCAACTTCCCAAATCCATTAAATTAGACAAAATAGCATCCACTTTTGGGCAAATCAATGAATTAAATAATGCTGACGCACGACGATTTTCTGAGAGTCTTACCATAATCTTAATACGAATACCATCTACCATATTCAACACAGGAAGATGCCGCTCCTTATATATCCAACTATTAAAGGACTCAGCCAAAGTAGAAGCAGTATGACCATAACGACAACCTTCAAAGTGAGCAATGCCTAATTAAATCGGATGCAAATTACGAAAAAAGATTCTCGCACGATCACCCCTTCATGTAACATATATCGCCATGTTCCTCTCATACTCCTCAACAGTTCGGTAACAAAGACATTGGTAAAACAGATGCAACATTCTCTTACGCAAAGACTTACCAACATTTCTACCATCGAAATGAGTCTTCGTGTTATTCATCAAATGAAAAATACAATACGAATGAAATGCATCGTGGAAAACTTCACGAACAAAGATCCAATAGACCAACATTCCTATCCGTCATGAATGTAATACGACGAGCCGGGATAATCAAACGCTTCAAATGCAATAAAACCACTTCCAATTATCAAAATCCTCTGAATCAACAACAAAGATAACATAAAGGATATAAACCTAAAAACACAACAATGAAAACAAACTATCAATGTCAACGCGATAAACACAAATGTCACTTGCAAAAACAATAATTTGAAATAACACATCCATAAAAATCATATAAATCAAAAACTCAAAGCACAATTCATATAAACAATACCATTTAATCATCTCAAAAATTCATAAACTTTCGGATCATGAAACTAAAAAGTCAACGCATCAAACTCAAATGTCAACGCATCAAACACAAATGTCAATGCATAAAAAAACATACCATCATCACCATCTTTCCCGATTGGCGACCAACAAATGACCATTATTCGATCAAACTTCAAATGAGCACCATCAAGAAAAAGCATCGGTCGACAATGTTTAAAACCACGAATACAACCATCAAAGGCAATAAACAACCGCTTAAAACACCGTGTGTCTCATCATTCACCTCTAATGATATAACGTATCCGTGATTTGTTTCAAGCACACTACTAACGAATCCAGGTAAACAGTTGAATGACGTTTTAACATCCCCATATAACGAATCCTCGCTTTGATAACCGCGGACCAAGCAACTAAATAAGGAACCTCATAACCATGATCTCATAAAGCCAAAAGACGAAAGTCCGATCTTTGAAAAGCTTGGATCTCCACGTGCATCTTTCGAACAACTACCTTTGAAAGAAGATCTCAACTCATACGGCGATCTCGCTCACAAGACCCCGCAACATATCTCGAGCATGTACCACAAGTATGAACATTGCACAAGTCGATATATAGAAATAGCCACTAGATATCTCTTTTTTAGCACGCATAAACCAACCACAATTTGCAACATCCTTCATAGCACAAACAAGATGGATCCTACAACGGTCATTCTTCTTGTACACATACTTGAACCCGGCTTTGTATACAAAGCTTCAAAGGACTCCTCAAATGCACAAAGACCACCACGAAAAACATTGACCATCATGAAGTACAACTCTATCCCAACCAAAAGTGGAAACTGCTTTATCATTAGATGAAGAAACACAGATAAAACAGAAGAAGAATCATGAAGCACAACAAATGACCATTGAACCTCCACTACCACCAACATTGTAAGATGAAGATGAAGAACCAACAACATCAACTACAACATCCACTTTAACACGCCGAATGTGATAAGACTCAAAGAAGACATATCATGGCGTGCACATCTTCATCGTAACATAACAAACACTTTGGATTATCCTTCAACACATAATAAAGACTAAAACCCAGATCCTTCAAATCGACCACCGATCGAAAACTTTCTCATGAATAAACTTCAACGTATAATTAGCTTCCGCCATCACAACACACATATCTAACTTATAACTACACACAAGAAGCAACATTGTAACCCTGCACAAAAAAAAAAAAATATTATGTCACTGCAAATACTAAAGCAAACAATGTCACTGCATAAAACAATAATATCGAACCAAAATAAACTTATGTCACTACAACCAAATCACATTACAGAGCAAATAACAAAAAAAAGTAGACACAAAATAATAAAACAAGCACAAAAGTGCACATAAATCATCTCAAATTGCAAGAAACGGCATCAAAAGGATAAAAACGATGCAATACATTACCTCAACTACAAAATACAAATAATTCAACCAGCTGCAATTAAGCACTACATACAATAGCAGAAAGAAAGAAAATAGAACATCTAAAAGCAAAAGAATTGAATAAGAAAACAAAAGAGCAAATTCACATAGCACACATTGACAATCCATACCAAATCTATGTCATTGCATACTCTAAATCACAAAAAAGCAGTGATTCCAAATCGAAATCAAGTACATTTCTTAAACAAATCAAGAATAAAACCACATACAATAAATGAATATGAAACAATTCAACTAAAAATGCAAAGAGAGAGTAGAAGCCATTTCATAACATACAATGTCAATGCAAAATAGAAAAACAATCAATGAAAAGCAGACATGAAAAAGGAAATCATCATCATACACTTACACAGACACTGAATATTAAATAAATCAACTTAAAACATCAAGAAAAAGCAAAATATTCCATCATAAAGCAAACAATGTTATCGCATAAAACAAGAATATCAAAGCAAAATAAACTTATGTCAACGCGAATCGAATTACTTAACACTCAAACTAAATCGTAATACGTAACAAATAACAAAAAAGTAGTCACAAAATGATAAAACAAGCGAAAAATTGCACATAAATCATCTCAAATTGGAAGAACCGACAACAAGAGCAAAATAAAGGATGTAATACAATACCTCAATTACAAAATAGAAAGAATCGAATCAGATGCAATGAATCTCTAAAGTGAAGAGCAGAAAAGAAGAAGAATAGCACCGATTTGAATCAAAAAACGCAGATCACCAATCGTTAAGAGATTAAGAGCACCAATTCCGAAAAAGCAGAACAAGTGTTCAATGAAAATGGCAGAAAACGCAAAAACGAAGATGTAATCAGCTGCAATGAAGATGTCAAAATCGCAGAAAGGTAGAAGAATTGAACGATTGTAGATAAAAAAACGATGAAGAATGATTCACAAATGAGCGAAGAAGAAGATCTGTTCTTGAGTAAATCAAAATTATGCAGAAATCAATGTAGAAGAATCAGATCTATGTCGTGTTAATGAAAATTAAATGGTGAATCAGAATCTGAATCTTCATTAATGTAGATATTTGAAGGAAGTAAAATTAGATCGTCCTTATAACTAAATAAGATTTCGGAGTGTCCTAAATGATCATTAATTCTCTAACGATGGCCTTATAACTAATATCCACTAATTATTTTAGAACAAAACTTTTTGACGACTGGAACGGAGTAAGTAATTTAATTCAGTGAATTTTTTAATGGCATTAAGGGTACTTTAAAATTTTATTGGACATGGTATTACTCCTATTATTTTTATAAAAACAGAAAATAATAATATATACGTTATAAAAGATAATAATATGTTTATTTATTATTCAAATTGATTACAAGATTTTCTGGTTTATCTATTGTATTGTATTCACACTGTAATCTCAACTATAAATACCCCATGATACCAGTGAAATAATACACAAGTATTTCTCTTTTCTCTTCAGTACTTTGTTCATGTTCATTCTTTTATTAGTTTCATAACACGTTATCAGCACGAGACTCTACCAATGGAGTATTCCAACTAAATCTACCGATGGAGTATTACAACCAGATCAGCCGACGAAGTATAGATCTACCGATGGAGTAATGGAGTATTACAACCAGATCAACCGATGAAGTATTCCAAGCAGAGAACCAGATCTACCGATGGGGTATTCCAAGCCAGAGTTAAAATTTCATTGGATTAATCCATTCTTAATCCTATAAGAGGTAAGAATTTATTTGTGCATTCTTCTAGTTTTTTTTAATGGCTAACATTATCAAACAAACCCCTAAAGATATCGGGGATAAATTATTTATCATGTGCCATGAACGTTAAAATGCATTTAGAACCTATCGGTTTTGATAGATAAATCAAGACAATGCAAAGGCCATGATATTTCTCCGTCATCATCTTGATGAGGGATTGAAACATGACTATTGGTGAAAGATCCGCATGAGTTATGGATCCATATGAATTATAGAACCGTTTGAAAAAGGGTTCGACTATGATTATTTGACGGTGAAAGATCCGTATGAATTGTGCAACCATTTGAAAGAATGGTTCGACCACTTGAGGTTGATCGTTTTAACGATCAATATTAATGATCGTTTCTAATCATTTATTAAAACAAATATATCTTTTGATACAAATTTCATATCTTTGATTTTTTCGTCTTCTTTATTTTCACATCTGATTTGATTTTTTTTAATGTCAATTTCGAAACTTTAATATAAATACTGAAATAATGGAAATTTACAATGACATAGTTATTACTATGATGTGTTACTATTTTTTTTTTTTTTTTTGTGGGCATGGGAAGGAGATTTTTTTATTGGGGACGATGATTGAGTTTCGAACCATTGTCAATATCAAAAAATACAATGACATTTACTACTAGATCATGTTCATTCCCCATCTATCACTATGTCATTGTTCGCTTCCACCTTGTCATTGTCACTATGTTCTCTACCATTGTGTGGTGGCCATAAGAGTAATTTTGAATTGTTAATGTTGTAGTTGTTGTAAATGCCATATGAAAATATTGAATGCCGTTTTGATATTTTTATCTTTATATTTTCCTACAAGCCCCGCCCATCTTTAAACCTAGTTATTAAATCAAACCTGATATAGTGCACAAATTTTAGAATGATCATGATGTAAATCCTACTTGGTACATGATGATGTTGGAAATCACCTATAGGTCCGAATAACCTCTAAGACGATTCAAACAAGAACAAAGACAATGGGGATCGAGATTTGTGTAAAATTAAGACTGAGCCTGAGAGATAGTTTCCCCCAAGTTGCCTACGTATCCAATAGTTTGATTGGATTCATTGGAATCAAGTCATTCGTAGTTCCTTAGGGTTGTTTATATAGGGAGGCGTCTCACCCCTTTTCTTGTCAAACAAGTCGTAGAATCCTTAAACCCTAAAGATCATCACGTATTTATCTCTAGCAAAAGATAATTATGATTATATTCGAATCATGAGATCTCCCCCCGGTAATCCAGGGATTCTCCTATAATATAGGCACATATGCGGATTATTGTACAAGGAAAGAGCCGATCGGCTTTGATGGGCTCTCAGTCGTCTCGACTGAGTGCTGGCCCTATCCTATCCAGAGACTAAGCCGAATCGCCTGCGGTCATGCGGTAGTCGTCGAAGAGATGGACAGACCTCCCTCCTGGGGTAGGGTCTTACTGGTATGGTGCTCCTGGCCCTAAAAGATTTCCTCTTATCTTTCTCTCTCAATCTTGGGATGTTATAAGAGTGACACGTGGCCAGGTCTATTTTCACCATCGTCAGTACACTATAATCAATAGGAATTTTTATAATTAAAATGGGTCTCTACCTTGAAAAATAAACCACCAATCAATGATGTTAAAATTGATGACTTTGTGGTCTAAAACTTACATATGAACCACCTTATAATTAGTGAATATAGTGGGTGGGAATGGCGAAGTCAACTTGGAGGAGAGATTTTTAACAAGATATAGTGAGTATTTTTGTTATTTTCATTATTATCCTAGAAGATTTCTCTGGCATTAATTTTAATGCCCCGGCAATACCTCTTGCCGGTAAGGTGGGGGGGGTGTTGGTGTGTCATGGAAAAGTATTTTTTTAGCCGGTAGGGTTATGGGTGTGTGGGGTAAGGATTCCACGAGAAACAATTCATTTTGCAAAAAAAGGGTGGGAGGTGGGGTGCCATTTTCTTTTTGTTAAGTATATGGTATCTCTTAGGATCAGTAGCTCATGAGAGCTTTCCAAATTTGTGCAATCCAGTAGTTGAGTCTGTTGTTTGTGTTTGTTTTTTTGGCAATATACTCAGCAACTGTGTTCCCCTTCCTGTAGATGTGTTGGATTTGAATATGATGTTGTGTAATCAGCATTCCAAGATCAGAACATCAAAATTTCCTTTTAACATTTGGATCAAATTATAGGAATCTGATTCCACTATAATATTAGCTCCACCAAGCCCCAAACAATAAAGAATACATGCCTTTATAGCTTTGACTTCAGCTTTCATATTAGTACCAATTCCATAAGCCTCATATCCAGCCCCTAGGACTTTACCAAGATTATTCCTGATCACAAAACCATCACCAGCAGGTCCTGGATTGCCCAAAGAAGAACCATCACAATTAATTTTAAATTGGGAATCTTTAGGAAACTGCAATTGAATTAACTGTATCTTTTTTGGTGCAGCATGCTGCAAGGACATCAGGATTCCACTTATAGTAAGAATGCTATCTTCTTCTGAATGCTTTCTCAGCTTCATTTAGGAGCAGCATAGTTAATACTACTTATTATGTTATGCAAAGCATTGGCAATGGGAGGAGTTGAGTTCCCATATAACCACTAATGTCTACTTATTGACCCATTAATTTTTTTAAAAATATTGATCATTGACCCGTAATTATACTTAGATTTTTAATATAAATATGATGTGCCGTTCTAGATCCATGACCGTGTCTCATAATTCATGCAACCTCCCCTGGCCACAAAATCATCAACATTCATGGAAACGTAAAACTTTGATTTGCCGATACTCACCTTTTGACATGAAACGTTACAAAACATGGTCAACATTCTTTCAATCTCCCGAGCTTGTTCAATCGAGGCCTCAGAAGAAAAGTAGCGAATCATCAGCGAAAAATAAGTGCGACGCTTTCAGCCCTTAAATATACAAAAGGGCTTCCGCTCATATCTTCAATAGACTCCTCAATGAAAGTGCTTAGGGCTTGCATTACAATGACAACAAACATGGTGCCAACAGATCTCCTTTTCTCAAACCATGTTGAGGTTGAAATTCATCAAGAGGCCTACAATTCCATAGAAGGGACACAGAGATTGATGAGAGACAATAAGAAATTAACTCACATGGCTGCATTGAGAACCCAACTATTTCCAAAATATTTCGAAGAAAATCCCTGTTTATCCTATCATAAGATTTTTCCAAATCCATCTTCACTGCCATACACCCCTTTTTAACTTTAATCTTTTGCATTTTATGAAGCGCCTCCTAAACCACAATCACGATTAGGGCTGTAAACGAGCCGAACCCTACCGAACCCTGGTAGGGTTCGAGCTCGGCTCGAATTTTTCGAACCTAAGGTTCGGCTCGGCTCGAACTGATCGAACCTTAATTTAGCAAGGTTCGGCTCGGGTTCAAACTGGAATATTAGGAAACATGTTCGGTCCGGTTCGGCTCGAACATGCTCGAACCGTTCGAACATGTTCGGCTCGAACGAACCATTTGTAATAGAATAGAGAATAATATATATATATATATAGGGTTCTTCTTCTAACCCTAATTTGATTTTGATTTCCTATTTTAATTTAATTATATATATATATATATATATATATATATATATATATATATATATATATATATATTTTTTTTAAAATATAAAATAGCTCGAGCGAACGTGTTCGATACTGGTTCGCTCTCGATAGACGAATATCAAATACCTACCGTTCGCTCGACGTTCGAAGGTTCGAATCGAACTCGAATCGAGCTTTTTTCGAACCGAATACAGCGAATCGAATCGAATACTGACGTTCATTTACAGCCCTAATCACGTTATCAATATCTGTTGTCCGCCTATCTGGGATGAACACACTTTGACTATTAGGAATTAACTCACCCATCAACACTTTTAAGTTTCAACCGGCCAGCAATCACTTTGGTAATGATTTAAACAATAACATTAGCTAAGGTAATTGGCCAAAGTTGATTATTTTATTCCGGCAGTGTCACGGATTTTATCTAACAAAGCAAACAAGTAATAAAATTTATAAATCCGGTATTCCCAAGTGTAGGGATCGTAGTATAAATGATTATACCGAGTCGGTCACAGAGGAATCGGGTATCTAGTTCATTAATTTTCCTAAAGGTTATTACTATTAAACCTAAACTAAAACGATAAAATAAACTCGACAGAGAGGATTGTCACCCAAAGCCAGAAGATAAAAGCGATAATAAATAAATAAAACTATAAACGAGGAAAAACAATAAAAGCGATGATCATGGCGATTAAACAATGAACAAACAATAATCCACCGCTCCCGCAACCTCTATTTCCTCTCTAAAGTTATCTTGTGATGATTTAATTAAAGATGTGGTTCACCTATCAAAGGTATGAATTCTACTCGTAGAGATAATTCGCCTATCAATCTCTCATCTCTCGATATATAAGATTGACGCTCTCAAAACAAGGTGTAAGATCTCTCAATCTAGCAAACTGATATCTAACCTATCAACTCTCGTTATGTCAAGGTTAAAAATCTCATCTTTCCTATGGTGATCTAAGGTTTACACCGACTCTCATCATATGGTAAACATCAATAACAATTCATCTTTCGATATTGATTGCATAACAAATAATCAAAGGAAAGATAACAACTTTGAATTAAAATCGCAACATAAACTCAGATTGGAAATAGATAAACTGATGGAAAAGATTCAAATCGTTTGAACATGTTCAAATTTCAAGCGTTGAGCATAAATCGCGAAGAAAACAGAAATAAAAAGCGAATAAAAACAAGAAAAATCGCAACCCCACCTCCCCCCCTGGGGGGGCCAGCCTTAGGGTTCTCTCCTAATGATTGTGTATCAATAGGTCTCAATAATGTGTGATTAGGGTTAAGAAACGCGGCTGTATTTATAGAGTTTTAAGTCGGTCACATTTGAAGTCGGCGCTGGACGCCCGTTTGACCTTGTGGACGCCCGTCCACTTTTCTTGGACGGAGGCTGAACGCCAGTTTGGACTGAGTCTGAACATCCTGTATCAATTTTGGCTCCCTGGACGCTGGTTTAGAATTACGAACGCCGCCTCGTGTCTTGACGCTGCTTCGTTTAGCCATGCTTAGACATTGATTCCTTCATCTTTATCCTTTATTCTCATCTCTATATCTTCCCTTCCTCATATAAATCCGAATGGATCCTCTTCTATTCCTCTTCTTAGTCGAAAATATGTATCTACATCACATCCATAACATCGCAAAAACGTAGTAATATCCAAATAATCATAAATTCAACAGATAAGCACATAAACTAACTAGTTTTGCAATTTACCCGTTAAAAATACCGTTTGCTCAATATTTCAATATAAAGCTCTATTTCTATGCAAATCATATAAATATGGGGAAAATCATTACAAAATATAACCTTATAAATCGCATAAAATCACCCTTAACAGGCAGCGACACCTTGGGCGATCAAAGTAATAAAAATACGATTAGGAATTTTCGGCCATCCCCTCTCTCTCTCTCTTTTTCTCCATCCCCTCTTTAGATATTCCCTTCCTTTTTCAAGCAACTTCAGCCTTCCTTTTTGGCGCCGGTGCCGGAGGCCTTTTCCTTTAGATCTTTTCATGTATTTTCATTCTCCTTCTTTAGATCTACCTATTTCCGCCTTTTTTCGATCAGATCTGATGTCGCCGTCCTTTGCTTCCGGCTGGGGTTCTGGTTTGGCCGGAAAACTCCTCTCCCCCTCAAACTCTGATAAAGATTGGTTCTTTCAGGAGGAAGATGAACGAGAAGGGTTCTTTCGGGGTTGATCAGACACTTTTGGCTCCCGGCTCTGCATTTTTGGGCTTCATCGGATTCCGGCATGTCAACCTAAAGCTGGCTGGAGGTGGTATTATTATGGCTGTCTCTTGGACTGGTCGTATCTTTGGTGCAAATCTTTTGACGGGTCCGGGTCTCTCCATCTTCTGGTTGGTGGCTCCGGTGGACGGTGGCTGGTTTTGGATGGGCTTTTATTTCACGGTTGGTGACTATAGCAGTGGCGGCGGTGGCGGTATAGATGGTTTGCGTGTTGTATTTTGTTGCAAGTTTAGGTGTATTTCGGTTGTAGTTCTTGTTTTTAGTAATTGTCGTATGTATGTTGGCAACGGATCGTTGTGGGACTCGTCGGAGTTATTGGTCTCTACCTCTACTGTTGACTGGTGTCTGTATTTCCTTTCGTTTAAGGGCATCCGCGATATGACATATTGCATCCTTTTTATTATCCTACCAAGACAAGTTCTCCCTAGTGAGACATATCTTGGCTTACTTGGGGTTCTCTCCAAGTCGTTGTTTTTTTGTTTCGTTAGTATGGTAGTGGTTCTAGTGGTGTCCAGCAACTGGCTGGTGGAGGTCTAGTGTCTTTTCGGTGTGTTCCCGGCGTTTGTCCGGTTGTAATCTTTTATGTTTAATATATCTTTCGTTTCGGAAAAAAAAAGTTTATAAAAATACGATTAAGAGAAACATGGAAAGCATTCAACACAAAATTGATAATCCATAACAATATCCCTATTTTTTGGAAAAATAAAGGGGGTGGTCCATCCGGCCCAGGAGACATATATGTCCACATTTGACCGACAACACGTACCTCCGGTACAAAAACATAGCGGTTAAGCAACAGGGGCGGACCTAGTAAGGAGGTGGGTGATCTCAAGACTACCCCAAAATTTGAAAAAAAATAAACAATTTTTTTTGTTTACAGTAAAACCTTTATAAATTAATACTCTTTAAATTAATAACCTCTCTAAAATAATATTTTTCTCCTATTAAACTTCAGTGAGTTCAAAAATGACAAATTCGATAAGATAATAAGATAATAATGTTTAGAAAATCACTGTATAGATATACAGTCTCAATAATATCATAAATTAATAATTCTCCATAATCACAAAAATATATATGTTACAATTTTGTAAAATATGATTCTATTGTTGTCTGTCTTTTTTTTCTTAAAGTTTTAAATCAGCCAGTTCATCATCTTTAATCTTCCTTATTGCATCCAAAAGTTCGGGTGTGGTCTTTCGAAATTGCATCAAAAAGTTGTTAAGTCATTTGATCGTTGAGTCTTCTTTACGTGTAATAGTTCCAAAGGTGTTGTATCGTCTTCAACATCATCTTCGGCATTAATTTCAAGAATGGTATTTGCAATTTCTTCTGCCGCCCTGACTCTCGAATACGCGTCATTTTCACCCTGGATAATCTAACAGCGCTATTGACATCCATTTTATTGTGATAACCTAGATCATTAATCATGACCTCAAGTTCATGAATGTCTTTTTCAGGATTTGTTTGTTCATTTAAATTGCTTGAAACTTCATCTGTCGAACGAATTTTGCAGTGTTTAAAACAACTTGCTACTGTTTCTTGTTTTACATTTATCGTCCAAGCCGAGAATGCATAATTGATAGCATCTAAAACATTAATCTTTCCTGGATCAGATTGTCCCAACTCATAACCTTCTAATATCCCACGGTAGAATCTCCTGCTACAGTTCATTCTATTTAAATTTATATAATTAAAATTTAGTTTTGTTTGATATCAAAAACTCTCTATAAATTAATAATTATTAATTTATCGATAAATTAATACCTCTCTAAATTAATAAAATCTTCCGGCCCTAACTATATTAATTTATAGAGGTTTTACTGTAATTGTGTTAGTATTGTTATTAGTATACAATATGTATTTAAGTCTTCTAAACTATCACAGAATGCTTTATTAGCCTAGTAGTATAATGATATATATATATAAAGGTCATGAGTTCGAGACATGTTGTAAGCAATATTTTTTGTTCGAGACATTTTCACCCCTATTTTTTTGTTCACCCCTTTTTATATAAAGGTCATGAGTTCGAGACGTGTTGTAAGCAATATTTTTTTTACTTTTGTACCTTACACCATTGAACATGCTTATAGCATGCGTTTCATACCTTGTACGATCTAATTATAGTCTTGTTTTTATCCTCTACCTTAGACATTTAAAATTAAATCTTGATTTTTTTCTTACCTTATACCATGTAAATCTAATTATAATAATTAAAAAAACACAAAATCGGGTGCAAGTTCAAAACGTGTTTACAATTTTTTTCTTCCTTATACAATCTAAATCTAATAATAAAAGCTAAACACCACAGAATTAAACAATAGCTTCCTTATTATATTTAGAAGGGCAAGACTTTAGTATATTATATGTTCGTAGCTTGATTTACGATGAATGATATTATTTTGCATTAGATTTTTTTTCCTTTTTTACACGGACATGTATTTTTATTGAAAAATTGAAAACCAAGACCACCTAAGATACATTCCTGGTTCTGCCACTGTTAATCAACCTACGATTCTCATGTTTGAGCCTAAGCAAAACAATGTGTGGAGGAAGAGGTAGTGCCCCAACCTCTCTATAGAGATACATGTTCACTACTAGTACATTGTACTAATTTGAAAGATTATTTGAATGCAGTACATGTGAATGGAAAGGTATGCAAGGACCTAAAGGTAGTGACCGTTGATGATTTCATGTTTTCGGGTCTTCAAATTCCACCGAATACAAATAACTCACTTGGACTTGGGACAAGAATAGTAAATGTCAACAATCTGCCCGGCCTTAACACACTAGGGATCTCTCTTTTGCGCGCTGATATAGCCCCCGACGGTGTATATGTTCCACATCTGCATCCTCGAGCCGCCGAAATATTGATAATATTGGAGGGTACTGTCGATGTCGGATTCGTTGATTCCACACCTGGGACTAAGAGCAGACTGTTCTCAAAGACTCTGAACTTGGAGATGTTTTTGCATTCCCAATAGGAACAATACAATTTGGATGGAATATGCATTTAATAAAATAAGACATTATACAGTCACCATGAACCTCATACAATCGTAGAAGCGGAGCTCTGCAGTTGGCTTTAATGACTGACTTCGCTGATTTGAATGGATAACATTTATTTTGTGAAATGTTGATATGTCTAGTATGTTTACGTAAAATTATACCAAGTTTTTTTAAAATCCATGTTCTACTATTCTGGACTCATTTCTACCTGATTTCTACGACATTTCATTATCATTCCATTTATAGATTGAATTTCTATAGCAGCTACGTCTAGAGAAAAGTTATTTGCATGTCACAGATCCAAGGCTAAGCTCAACCATCAGACATTTTTCATACGGGGAATACCAGTTTACTTCATTATAACCGGAAACCAAACGGATTTTACGGTTCGAGTTTTTTACAATAAAAAACCTATTATAAAACTGTAGTTTGTCATATTTCAATCCGGTTTGATACAGTTTAATCAATTAATCCGGTTTTTCAATTTCTATAATCATCATTCTTGAACACTATAATTACTTTAAATAAACATCATTGATATTCAATCACTTAAAATCGTAATTAAAATCATTTATCAACCCCAAATGCTCGATCGTTAGCGCATTTACCTCGCAGGGGTTCTCTATCATACATGTTGCTTGCCAAACCTCCCAATTCCGGCTTTCCTACTTGTATCGTAAAACTCATTATTGAATATGCATTTAATGAAATAAGTCATTATATGGTCTCATACTATTTAAGTAGATGTGACTCTAGCTTCGATAAAATCAAAGATGGATCCCGGGCAAGAGATTTTTGGAGGCCAACCTGCTGCCGCGAGGACATTCAACCCAAAAGACTCTGACTTTTTCAAGATCAAATCATAATTGGTTTTTTTTTTCTTTCTTAACTTTCTTTTGTTCTTTTAAATTAATTATGTATTTTGATTGACCGTAAGACGGAATGAAGTTCGAATTCACTGTTTTTGCTGTGTTTTCATTGAAATTGAAATTATTATGCATTTGGAACGGCATGATTTCCAAGGTTTTGTTGTTATCGTAGCCGATGCTGTCTTTGTTAAGATATATGAATAAATGATTAATATTGGATGCAAGAGCATGTACATACACTCATGATCCATAATATTCAGCTCAAAGGATTCAGAAGTGGTCAAATCAGCTGACTTGAAGAATTCAGCTAAGGACTTTTAGACCCAAGGATTCAACAAACTTGAAAATTCAATCCAGAGGCTACACAATTGATTTTATTCTGATGTAACTACTTTCAGTTAGTTGTAACTGAATGTAACCGGTACAGTGAAGTATACTCTGTAGATACTTCATGTACATCGGTATTGTAACTTAATTTGTTTAATTTTACTGATTAATGAGAATTTCGTATTTTATTTCTTCTTATTTTTTCAATTTCATCAATTTCAACAGCCTCAGTACCGGAATGCTGTGGCGGTAACATCTAGACATGTGCGAATCGAATAGTTTGATCCGAATATAGTTCGGTTCCGATAAACTCATAGTACCATTAGTGGGCCCAGGCCCAAGCCCAAGCCCAAGCCATACTACACAATGTGACCTTCACCTAGTCTATATATCCTTCATAGGAGAGTGTTGTCATATTTGTAACACCCTCTATATAGGTTTAATTTGATGAAATCAAATTGTTATGTTTAGGAGTTTTTGCCATTTCACATGAATATTTGCTATTTGCCTCCAAAAGGTAATCGCTTTCTCTCTCCATTTGCAGTTGCAACCGTGTTTATTCTTTCTCGTTTCAATTTCTCGAACCGTTTAGATCATTTTCAATTTTCCAGGCAGTAACACAATTTTTCATGTCATGTGTACAATGTTAACTACAGGAATCTTTATGCACAGGTGTGCAAATATCCAGAAAATAAAGTCCTGATTTTCGAGAAATATACGCGACAGTTGGGAGACTGGAGATTCATTTTGTCCACTAAGTAAGTTTATTCTTCTTAATTTTTCCTGTTTTTAAATCACAAGTTCGCTTTATATATTCTCCATTTAATTCCAACAAACATTAGAATATCCTGGAGCAAATTCGCTTGATTCTTCTACTCAAACATTCTTATGCAAGTAGAATCAACACCGAATTCATGTGGATGATTCCAGAAACGGAGGTGTTAGGGTTATGATTATTAGCTTAGGGTCCTTCGATTGTAGATTAAGTAAAGAGTAGAAAGAAAATTAGGCTAAGCTTTGTTGAAGAAGATCGATTGGGCCACGTGGAATCGGATAATATTGTGACGTTATAAACTAGCAGCTCCGCCTCCTGTGAGAAGAACGCCACCGGGAGACGGCAGAGCATCTATTAGAAAACTATTTTTTTTTTTTTTTTGAGAAGGAAAACTAAATTTTTAACCGCTGCGGAAAAGCTATAGATATTTACAAGGAGTGCAGATCTAGAAAGTATGTGGGCAGTGGGCACTGGTCCTAGCCGGAGAGTAATCTTGTTGTCGGACCATAATCACACATAGTAGGTTGAGATTAGTCAAAGATTCAATATATAAAATTTAATCATTAATTAAATTTTATCTAATTGTGTAAGTAACACGATAGATTTTGGGTTTAGCGTATTTGATCTTAGTCCTTTTTTTTTTTTTTTTAGGAAAGTATTTGATCTTAATCTTGAAATGATTATATCGTTATGCCTATTTTCAGGGTGTGTTTGATGGGGGCGTTTAACTTGGGCAAGTAACGTTTGTAACATAGATTTCATACATGAAAAATGTATCAATTTGAAATTTTATTTATAAATTTTATTTATTTCAAGATGCAAGGTACAATCTCTAGAAATTTTCCTAGATTTAGGAATGTTTTGAGGGTCACGAGGACTTGTTCTCGGACTTTGTTGGTGTTGAACGCTTTTGGTTTGTTTAAAAACTCCGGATATTGTAGATGATATTCGTGTTTTGGTTGAAGAACACTGAATTTAGTGGATGATCTCCGTGTTTGTTTTAAGATGGTTGGATTTAACGGATGGTATTCATGTTTATTTGAAGAACGCCGGATTTAACGGATGATCTTCGTGTTTGGTCGAAGAACACCGGATTTAACATATGATATTTGTATGTTGAAGTTGCACCTTGAATCTTCTTCGTGGTGTTTGAGTAGAGAGCTTGATGTTTTCTCATACTTCTTCACCTTGGTGTATGAGCAAAGGGTTCGATGTTTTTTCTCTGTCTTTCTTCACCACTTCTTGTTGCTTTGTTGATAAAATCCCCGAGACAAAAAACTTTAATTTTTTGTTGGGTTGAAGACTATCGGACGGAAAAACATCAAAGTTTGATAAAGATTTGGAGGAATTTTTCGTATTACCTTCAATCCCCTAGTTGAAGAACTTCGATTTTTAGAAGATTTTCGATTGTTGAAAACGACTATTTTCGCCGTTTTGACGCAATTGATCTTCTTCGTTTTCTTAAAGAACTTCGGGTTTGTTTGTTTGTAATTAAGGTTCCCAAGTGTAACTCTTCATAGTAGTGTGATTTGATAAGATTACAGCCTGCTTAAGTCCCCCTAAAATTTTCTCCACATATCTTTGTTAGGGAGGGATTGAGATTTGTTGCAGTTTGAAACAAAATTTATAGGTAGGTAGCATATGTTAGATTTAAGTGGCCTTAAGGGTATAGATTATTGGTAAAAGAGGTAGGGTGTTGTAGTAGCACCATTATTTTTGAGTTGAAAAGTGGGGGTTCAATTATGTAAATAGTTGACTTCTCTCAGCAATAAGAGGTGTGAATGCAGCTCTTTGCAAACTGTATCACTAAGGCATAATTTTCGATTTACATCTTCCACGAAACTTTGAAAGCAGAGACATTGAGAGCCCTGGGGTTCAACATTGAGTTGACTTTTTCAAAACTTTTTTTGAGAAGGGAAAAGGAGGAGGATTTTTATTGAAGGATGGACTGGGATAGAATCATTCTTGCTACATGCAATGACCTTTAGTACTAGGTCATATGAAGTTATCTCATATAACATAATGCTTGCTATGCTTAATATTTGTAGTTTGATAGGGATCTCCCTTATGCATTTTTTTCATATGCAAGTAGTTTTTTTCCTTCGGAAAATTGCACAGAGGCCTATGTTTTTTTTTTTTGGGAAACTTGAAAAATTATGCTTGAAAATATTATTTTGTGTAGTATGTCTCAAAACAATTACATTTGAAAAATATGCTGAAAACTATTTCGTTGCGGATTCGCTGCGGAATAGCTACGGAATCGTTACGAAATGTTTTTCATACATAATATTTAAATGTTATCTTTTTGAGCATATCATACAAATAATACTCTTTTCAAGCATATGTTTTCAAGTTACCCCTTTTTTAATTCCAATTATAGATGTTATGCCTGTCGTACCTGTGTTATTTTTTTTCTCTTAGCTTTTGTTTGACAAGCTGTTGTAAATTTTCGATAAAATATTTTATTTTAAAATCGTCGATAAAATAAATAAGGAACTGTGGGAAAAGAGATAATAAATGCTACTTTGAAAATGAAACTACATCAGATGGTGGTAGTAAAATCTTTGCAACATATAATCTGATTAGAGAATCTATATTTTGTGCGATGTAATGCATAATTACGTATTTTACAATTTTGAGTAGAGATTCTACTGCAATGTAATGTTATTTTTAGTGGATTTGAATGGTTTGATTGTTATTTATCTTGTTTTACGGTATCTAATAATGTTCCTACCAACGGTTTAACATTGTCAGATAGTAAATCCGGGATGTCAAGAAAACGGAAACAATCCAAGAACCAGACCGATGAGAAGGAGCCACAACAACCACTAACATGCTGGATAACTTTAGCTACTGAAGATCAACCTAAACTAGCCGTTCCCATCGGACCCCGTTTCCAAGCCGATTTGCCTCAGTATACCGGTCCCTCTCGTGGTCACAACGGTCTGATCGCCCAAAACTTGCCCATTGAGCAAACATGGTCAATACAGGAAAATCTAGGTAATAACAAAAGAAAGCGACTAAGTAACGGAATCAAGCCTTGTGGAATCGGAGAAGGGCGGCTTGAAACTTGTTCATGCCTGTCCCCTGGCACGGTAAAATGTGTCGAGTATCATGTAAACGAAGAGAGGATGAAGTTGAAGACGGAGCTCGGGCCCGCTTATCAAAAATGGAAGTTTCATGAAATGGGAAATGTGGTTGCTGAATCATGGACTAAACAGGAACAACAAACGTTTGATTCTCTCGTGAAAGAGAATCGAATATCACATGGGGACGGATTCATGAAGCATGCTTTGAAATCTCTGCCTTTGAAAAGTAGAGCTAGCATAGTTAGCTACTACTTGAATGTGTACGTCCCGAGGCGAATCAGCAGGCAAACGAGGTCGGGTTGCAGAGAAATCGATACAGATGATGAAGAAGAAGAAGATAGCAAAACGGTTAATACTAAGAGTTCTAAAGCTAAGACGACGCCTGCAAAAATGGAGATTAAATCATGCAGAAGCCGCTCATACTTGTCAGGACGCCGATGAAATTGATGTAAATATGTTTGTGAAAAGTTTTTGGATTTGAAGATCAAATCTTATGCTAGATTTTCTTTCAAGAAACCAAATTTGGAGCATCTTAATTCGGACAAAACTTAGCGTATTAATACAAAAAAAAAAAAAAAAAGAAAGAAAAAAAACAAAAAACAAAATAGACTTAGATTAGAGTTTTAAGGTGGAGGTTTTGACAATGAAACGTTTCAGCTTCGAATTTTGTAAACAGCCAGATCCCTGCTGTGTGTACAACAGGCTGTGATTAATTTCGCCAGTGATGTTTGGTTTGGCTTGGTTTGGTTCGGTTTTTTTTTTTCCTTTTAGTTTCTGCTGGAAATTCTTATTTTATCACCCGCTAACACAGTCACAACACCCCTGCTGTAATGATCTTCCTATTCGATACGGCTTTTGTGTGAATTTTAACGACATGTATAGATTACAAGGATGTAATGGAGCGTAATGATTTTGATTAAATAGAATGGCACGATTCTTTTCATGCGTTTGATACACGATGTAATGGATCAACACGATAGGTGGTGATGGCGTGTGATGGGTGATCATGACGTATGGTGGCTTGTGATAGTGGGGTTGGGGCAGGTGCGAGTGGTAGGATTGTTGGTGGTAGTGTGAGGATAATGAGGGGGTGGGATTGGTGGCTGAGTGTGATAACTGGCGGAGGGGTAGAATGAGCGGCAAAAGCATGTGGTAGTGGAATGGGTACGGCAGATGGTGGTTGGGTGGCACTGTAGGGTGGTGGTTGAGTGGGTTGTCTAGGGTGTGATAGATAGTAATAACAAGTGAGGGAGGTTGGTTGGTAGGGGGTGGCAGCCATTTTATCATTAGATAGTGTGTTAACATTATTATGAGATAGAAAAAAAGATTAAATTAATCATATCTAAAAACATTTTAGTCATTTCATTATAAAAATCAATGTATTAATTCATATCTTGTGTATGTGTGATTTTGTCGATTGATTCAAATAAATCGGAAAGGCAGGAGTATAAGTTACTTTCATTTTAATGCATATTCCCCCACCCACACACACATTCTCCCCATTTATATATATATACTCTTTTAATTTGTGTTTCCCTTCGTGTCATTTTATCTTCTTCGCGCGCCTTAACCAGAAGGTAGTGGTTGATTTTTTATTCTTTCTTTTTCTTTCAAATTGAAATCACTACAAAATTTCTAAGCATATCTCTACGGTTCTTGTCACAGGGGATTGAAACCTGATTATTACGAAGAAATATTTGTGCAGCACTGCTTGAAGATCTCGTGCAGAGGACGGGATATTCACTTTCGAAGCTAATCACAGTAAGTTCGTACTTCTTTATTTACAATTTCTTTTGTTTGTATATCTTTTCCTAATTAATTCCTATCTTTCTCGATTCTTCAACAAATTTTGTTTAATTTTTGAACATCGACTTAATTGCTTTGAAATCATTCCGAACTTTTGATTCATACCTTTACCATCACATGCACTAATACTGTACATTATAAGCACAATAATGAATCATGATTACGAAAATTATTTGTGTTCAAGATCACGAGCAGAGGACTGAATATTGATTTTGGGAGCTAATTAGAGTAAGTTAATACTTCTTTATTTACAATTTCTTTAGTTTGCTTTTTCGATTCTTCATTTTAAGAAAGCAGTTCCGTAGATTCTTGCAATTCTGGAATTTCTTGGAAAAAAATTTCTCTCGCTTCATTTACGTCTTCTTCTCGATAACAAGATTTTCATCAGATTTCGGTGAAATTTCCAGAAGATAATCATTTAGGATTAGGTGTTGCATCGGTTCTTGGATAGTAGATTGGTTACTTCAACTCAATTACTCGGCTAAATTAAAATCGCTGACGTGAATCATAAAAATTACTGCTCATAATGATTTCTGGCCGCCAAAATCAGAGATTGTCAAACATCATAGCTAGGTTATAGTTGATATTTACATTCTTATTATTTGAATAGATGATAATACATATAGTTGCTAGCTTTAATTAGTTTGTTTTTTCTGAGCATTCTTATCAAAGTTATCAGATTACCCCTTTTAATCTTGTCCAGCATCTTATATAACATACTATTCCATGAAAACAACTGAATCATCATGTCCAAATATCAATATCTTAATGCTTTAAGAGCAATAGAAAATTGACTGCTGACCATTTATTTACTGTTTACAAGTTCCTTAAAGCACTTGCATAATTTTCTTTTTATAGGTTTTTCTTTTCTTCTTTTTTTTTTTTTTTTTTTCAATCTTAGAGACTCAATCATCAGTTTTGTATATTTTATAGAATCTTTACCGCGTGTAATTTGAATAGAGAAGCAAATGTAGTGCATATTTCAGATGATTTTTCAGTGAAACTTAGCAGAGTTGTGCTAGTTTCAATTTACACCGTAACTTTGTATTGATTGATATGAGTTTCATCATTACGAATGTTACAAACCATGTTGCGTAACTTTGTAAAAGCTTTTGTAATGATGTTGTTTAACTTTGTTGCGACAATTTTGTTTTGAATCTAACGTTTCTGAACTTAGAACGAGGAGGATTTATTTAGTTTTGTGACTTCATTGATTGATTTTTTAGTTTTTTTTCTATGATCTTTATTGTTTGATTCAGGCATCAGGATGGCAAGAATACGTGCAAAAAAGGAAAAGTGGATAGATGTTGCTCTTGTACCCAATCCTAAAGTGGGTATTCCTGTTTCAACCCGATTCCAAGCTAATATACCCGATTACACCGGCCCGTCTCATTCTGACACCGATCCAACCACCGATAAATGGTTGAGTAACCCGACATGGCCAATCCAGCCAATCCAACCAGTCCAACCAGCATCTAGTTCTACTACTAGCCCTAATACAAAAAGAAAGGAAAGAAGATTAGAGGGAGAAATTGGTAAACGTTGGGATGAACTCTGTACATGCAGGGCAAGAGGTTCACCCAAATGCATTGAACGCCATCTCCAAGAAGTGAGAAACAGACTAAAAGAAGAACTGCAAACTGTTTATGAAGACTGGAAGTTTGATCAGATTGGTAGTAGTGTGGTTTCTGAATCGTGGACTAAAGAAGATCGTGAAACGTTTGAAAGTGTTGTGAAAATGAATCCCAAATCAGGTGGTAGTGTCAGGTTCATGAATGAGGCTTTGAAAGCACTGCCTAACAAGAACAGAGCAGAGATAGTTAGCTACTACATGAATGTCTACCTTCAGAATCGAATCAGTGAAAAATACAGGGCTGGTTGCAAATATTTTGATACAGATGTAAGTGATGGTGAAGAAAATGGATCCAGTAGCGCCGGTGCAAAGAAGTATTTGTCAATTTGTCGGGGGAAGCGATGAAACTTCGTGAGAAATTTTTCTGTGGTGCATCCGTATATATACTACGGATATTACACTGTATATTCGTATAGGGATATGGATACAGTATAGTCAGATGCAGATTAACTTTCTATCTGTCAAATGAAAATTGCAGGGGAATGGATTTAAAGGGTACATAACATTTACATATATATATACACAATGCAGTATAGAGTATGAACTGAGAAGTACAATTCTTTTTTTTAGTATTAGTTTAGTACCAAAAGGTTGATGATGTAAATATTGCACCATATTAGTTCTTTTTGTCAAACTGTAGGTAAATGATCAAAGTACATTGTTATTTGTTTTTCACTCATTTTCTTTTGGTGGATGAATTGTGGCGGCTATATATTCATTATCTTACTTTATATACCAGATGAAGATGATAGAACACTTTCAGTGGGGGCACTGGTCACCACCTTAGTCATTGTAGGTATGCCCATTCATGCATATCATAAACCCGTGCAACGTGTTTGGGAACGGCATTATGATAATTAGTGTGATAGTTGACTACTAATACTATTATGTGAGTTAAGTCAAAGAGATGTAGCAGATAGAAAATGATATGTGAGAAATCTGGAACACAACCCCAAGGACGGCCTGGATCCTATTGTGCAGTTCCTAAGATCTCCAGATCGTTATCAGAGTTCTGACATTGTGGATGTGGCTGTCCTTGAAGGTCAGCTGGTTGTCTTCTTCAAAGGAGAAGATGATGGTGATGCATGCAACAATAACACCGTGCCTGAGGATTAATATAATAATACATTCACCTTGGTCAATAGATTCGAGGGGCTGCATAATGTATTCTCCGGAAGTTAACGACCTTCCGAAAGTTGGTGTAATATCATAGTCAACTCGTTTAGCACTACAAAACATGTCACAATATCTCCACTACACACTTTTTAGCCTTTGATTAAAGTGTAGGACCCTTTGAATGATTTGAGTCAATCCAAATCAATGTCTAAAAAGTGTGTAGTGAAATATGTTGTGAGATGCTGTGTAGTGAACGTATCATTACTCGAGAGCAAATAGCATTGAATTATGAACATAAGAAGGGCTTGAATTGCCGTTTTAATCATGACCTCCTTCCTAGCTTAAGTTAAAAAGTACTCCTTCAACAATATGTTAAACCTTCTGTGCATAATAAATATTAATTGAATATATAAATAATTTTCTACGTGTATTTTTATTTTAAACGAGCTCGTAAATTAATGAGTCAAGCATGCTAATGCTTACGAACGACTCGTTTAGTAGTGAAGTCGATCGAATTGAACTATTCCTAAAAAATAATCGAATCGAACTTGAAGTGTCAGGCAGCATTTCGTTTTCTTGCACCAAATCAGACGTAGTTTTAGAATCTATTTATGTTACTTCGGTTTGAGTACTTAGTTAATAAGTAATGGATGTGCAAATTCAAAACCAGGTCGTTGTAGTATAGTGATGAGTATTCCTGCCTGTCACGCGGGTGACCCGGGTTCGATCCCCGGCAACAGCGTTTTATTTTTTTTCTTTCTCCGTATAAATTTTCTTCTTCCGGCGACTTTCTTGTTTTTCACAGCTCCAACGGTGACTTTTCTTGTTTTTCACAGCTCCATGTTGCCGCCAACGGCTGCCTGTCTCTTCAGTGCCTGAACTGAAGGCATCCGAATTTTCTTGTTCTTCCAGCTAACATGCTTGAAAGTATGTGTATTACTTCACTGCCTGAAGCTTTATGATCTATGGAGATTACTTCCATTTGCAAATTGCAATTTATTTCTGCAGTTAACTCCAGCGAGCCTGGTTTAATTCCCGGCAGCAGCATATCATTTTTATTCTCCGTTTTTATTACTTCTTACAATGAGAATAAATGAATGTGCTTTTTCTTCAACAAGTCGTTGTAGTATAGTGGTGAGTATTCCCGCCTGTCACGCGGGTGACCCGGGTTCGATCCCCGGCAACGGCGTTTATTCTTTTTTCCTCCGTATAAATTTTCTTTCTTCGGCGGTTTTTCTTGTTTTTCCCAGCTCCTTGTCGCTGCAAACGGCGACCCGTACTAGGTTTGTGGTGCAATTTTTGTTTTTCTATTTTTCTTCTTTCCCTGCTTCTTCGTCATTGAGGTCGCAGCTCTTCTTAATTGACAAATTATTAAGAAAAGATTATCGGATCAGCTTCCTTCCTCAATTATTCGAAAAATGTTTTACTAAATTGGTTGATGATTACTTTTTTTTTTTTCTGTGTAGTTATTGTGCACTGATTTGTCCTTGCTTGTATTTTGTCTTTTGAAGTGCTTGCTCCCGATTGTTGTTGTTGCATTTTTTTTTTTCTTTTTTCTTCTGCCTAGAATTGCATTTGCTGTGTGGAGTATGCCAATGTTTGAATAAATCTTTTTGATTCTCTTTTTCACCATCTTTATTTGGATGTAATTCCTTATTTGTTCACGTTGCTTCAGATGTTTTCTTAGTCTATCCCTCATTTCTGTAATACTTGAAAAGATGCTTTTTCGAATATCAAGCATGACATCAGCTTATGGTTGAAGAGTTGTTGGAATGAACATTGTTAATGCTTGATTAGCGTACTTACGTATATCAAGGTGCACTTGATGTTAAGCCTGAGCTCCAATGACTCTGCCAGCATATCCTACAGATAAAGTCAGAACATTTCGTAAAAGAAAGTGAAAACTTGGTCCTTGATGGCAATAATGGTCCGTATTTATCGCCTTTGTAGTTCTTTTTGCTCCTATTAACATTTCATGTTTAAAGATTGACTTTACAGGAGGTGAAATTCGATAGGAGTAGAAGGGAGGAATGATCTAGAATTCCGGCAATGATAGCAGTGAGTCAAAGCTTTAGTTGGCTTGTCAAGGAAACTCATTGATGAAGCTAGAATGCTGCCATTATCAAATTGTTACATCCATTCCCTTAGCATGCTGATTCAGTTAACCTTTTTGTTGATTTTTCCTTGCAAAGCACGGGAAAAATGAAACCTTTATGAGTGTGACAAAGCTAATCCCATGGCTTTTGATAAACTTGACTAATTTGGTGGATGTGTCGTTTGTGTTGGAGGGTGGAGGTCTGTATGATGTAAATTTTTGTTTATTGGCTTGGAGTTCTTTTTCACCTTTAAAAGAGTTGGTGTCAATTTCTTAGTAGCTTGTGAGTTTGATATTAGTCTATTCATAGTTTCTTGTTCTTCTTCTATATTTCCTGTTGTATTCCAAAATCCATAATGCTCAATTATGTGCCTTGTTATAAACTTTTGTTTGTTGGCTTAGAGTCCCTTTTTTTTTTTTTGGCCTTATTGCCTTGTGACGATTTCAGCTTCTTGCATCTGCCTTGTTCCTTGGTTTGCCTTATTCCAGCAAGACATATATTATATCATATAATCATGATTTGAGGTATACTATATGCTAATAAGAAGTCAACTCTTCAATTTTATTCTCAGGACAAGTGATATTTCTCGTGATTACGAAGGGCTAGCTTACACTATATAAGAAGACTTTATGGACACATATATCAAGCTTCTGGCTTTTGATTTCCTACAGCTTGTGCCATCAAGGGACCCCAACTCCTTTTCCCGCAAAGGCAAATGCTTTTCACGGTCTGAAGTCGTCGGCATTGTTGTTACACGAGACTTCAAACCTGGTAAGTTCTTGAAATTCACCATCGACGACGGGACAGGCTGCATTATCTGTGTCCTGTGGCTCAACCACTATTCATCCTCTTATTTTGCTCGTCGCAACCCATCAGATGTTGGACTGATTGCCCGTGCTGCAATCGGCTTCTCCTCTGATATCCAGCTTGGTGTTCTTGCAAGGGTTCGTGGAAAGATCACGAATTACCGGGGCAATATTCAGATTACGGTTTCTGATATCTTGCTGGAGAGAGACCCAAATGTTCAGATTCTGCATTGGGTGGATTGTGTGAGGCTGGCGCGTGAATGTTATGACCCATGATTCATCAAATGCATCAAGGTAATGTTTTCTTTTCTACACTGGTGACTTTTCACATTTTAGGTGAATTAGATGTTTGAACATGATATCCTAAATTGAAGCCCATTGTTGGTTAATTCTTTGTCAAGATCGTACTATTGCAGTTACATACATGTATTTAGGTTCAATCTGAGTACCCATCTCTCCTGTGCCATTTTGACATTGGTGCCCTTATTGTCTAACTAATGTTGGGGTTGCCCTTATCGACTAATAAATGATACGTATAAAGCTAGATTAGTGATATTGAAAGGCTACACACAATGATCTAATGGTGGTTATATATGTAATGTTGGAGAAAATGTAATATAAGGTGGGTTGTACTTGTAGAGGATGATATGAGGCTGGGAAAGATAAAACATTATTAAAATAACAATACAAAAGATTTTATTTATTCAAAACTTGAACATCATGAGCCTTATGTAGGCTGACCAATTTGATTATAAAAAACCACTTCAGTGCAGATACATTTTTGGGGCATTTTCCCTTTTCTTTCAGAGCTCAATTGTCGCTGCGGTTGGGCTTGTCGGAGAAGTAATCAACCTGGAACAAATAAGAAAAGATATATAAGGACAATTTGCATCAGGTTCTTCTTTTAACATGCTATTTAGTTTACAGACGTAAACACTATGTGTTTTTCTTGATTTTATTACAATATCTATTGCAAGTGACCGAGACCTGCAGAGAAGTATAATTATGTTATGGTTATCATACCGAATCATTAGGAGCCGGGATCCAATCATTAGTAGCAGGATTACCCTTGCTTGGAACATGATTATCAGTTGCAGTTTCTGTGTCTGTTATGCTGAATGTTTTGCCATCATCTGTGTTGTCCACCTTTATAAAACCTGTTCCTGTCTGAATATATTCAAGGGGAAATTATTAGTCGAGAAAGAAACAAAATTGAAAGAAAACCATGTAAAAACAAGTGATCGAATGAATACCGTGTGGTGTTGGTGATCAATGCCAATAAGATTCTTGTAATACTCTGTCTCAGTGAACTCCTCTGCCACCTGCCCTCCTCCATCTCTTATCAATTTCTTCTTCACAAAATAAAACAAACCTTTTTTTTATTAGCAAATCCCAAGGGGAAAAAGGCAGGGATAGGAACCACCATAAGAAACAAGGGGGTGATTTGGTATAATAATAGCAATCTCATGACTCTGAGCCACTGAGTTAAGTTACATGATTAACGTCTCCATTTATATTTATCCCCCCCGTTGGACAGAGGGAGTGGGAACCCTAAATATATTTAGGGTTTAATCATTTTAAGAAACAAAGGGTGATTTTTAGGGGTGTATCTCTAGGCCTCACGGTTTCTCTTATTCCAGAGACGAAACTATTTGGTTCAGATCTCTCTATATTAGGTAGAATAAAAATCACCCAAGAAACAAAAAAAAAAAAAAAGGGTAAAAAAGAGACTACAACCTGGTTTTCATTTTCAAGACGTTGAAACTCTAGAGATTCCGGTATGACGCCGTCGTTGTCGTTGTTGTCATCGGAGTAAGCAGTTGAGTACTCGCTCCGTTGCGGCTTCGTGTGGCGCTTTGGAGCAATACCGTCAAAGTAATGACGAGTGTTTTCCTCAATCTTAGCTTCTTCTTCTTTAGACAAATGAACATCACTTCGGTTTGGTCTGCTGCTGCTGTTGTTGTTGTAGTACTTGTACTCCTCCATTTTGCAATTCTCCCAAGGAAAATTGCACTTGGATATATGTATTGGGTTCTCTTATACTACTTACTGTAGTTCCCATTTCTTATTTTCTTTGATATTTGTTTATGTAAAAGACATTGACACGAGGTGGGGGTGGAGGATAGCGACTCAAAATTATTTACTTTTTAGCTCATTCTTATCCATTAGTGTCGGTGTGGACCTTAGTTACACTACGCTACTACTACTTCACCCATGGGACCACCCTTGCATTATTAGTAGAGCATCTCTCCAATGGATATTTATCTTGACAATAATTTTTAGGGTTTTTTTTTTTTTTTTTTGGTGACGCCTCCGTTTGAAGAGTTATCGGACGTGACATCATCATGGTCAAAAGAATCATCAAACAAAGTTTGTGGAGTGACCGTACGTAGCGAGGTTTGAATCACTATGTTCAGGATCTCGTTAACGTTAAAACAATAATTTACCGATGTGTGTTAGATATTTTTTCATAAAGTAAATATTTTATAATCGTATGCATCTGAGTTGCCGTACGAATTAATGTTATCGCAACGAAACGGGGTTCGACCTAGATTCATGAACAAGATTCATGCTTCCATTCGGACTGATGCATGCATTCATTCGAACAGGCTCGTCCTTTTTTCGAAGTGATGCACCTGTACAAAAGTGCAATTTTTGGACGAACTGATATGATCCTTCCCATTCGTGTAGGATTACCTCACTTCGTTACTAGAGGTACTTTCAGTCTATAAAAGACACAAATATGCAAACGATTTCATTCTAAGTACAACATCATCAGAACCAAATTTTCGAGTGTTCTCGGGTTTAATTCAAACAAGTCACTGTTTGAATCAAACACCTCCATTGTATCCTGAGAGAGATTTTCGTTTAATCCCTAAGTGACAATTGTGTGGGACGGAACATCTCTTAAAAGACAACGTTATTACGTGCCTTGGAGTTATTCATAATCGGTCAATATCCTAAGTACTAATTTTTTCCAACAATGTGTAAGCAAGCTGAAAGCATGCATGGATCTGTCAGGAAGATCGTTTCGTCACATAACCGTCACGGATGTTGATCTCCCAAGCCAACACACTAAACCCTGGTTCTTTTGGCCGATGGGAATAAAAAGAGGGAGAAAAAAGTGTCATAGGACCACAACCTTCTTATTTATATATCATAATTTTCTAATATCTTCCATCAAACCATAAAAACTACACTTTCTTTACATATGTACACTAGTATAAGACTCTCATACCAAAATACATAAATAAAAACTCAGAAACCAACACAAACCGAATTTTTATTTGGATCATAAAAAAGTAACACCACAAATAAATATATTTAGACTCACAATTGGATTATTAGTTGAAATAATAAGCAACAAAAGTTTCCTAATTGAGGAAATATTTATGTACGAAAAATAATATAAGTTAGCTAGAATGTGTTAGAAAAATAAAACAACTTAACTAGAATGTTACGTATGATATGTTTGAAAGTGAGTGTTGCTTATTATGTTGATGATACTATGTGTATGCATGTTTGTTTTTAGCGTTTATACCTTTTGAAATGAGCTCGAATTAATGAATCTTTTGTGGAATAGTTTCTCAAAATATCATTTTTGCAACTTCTTGTGCCTTTCTGTTTATGTTTTCTATCAATTAACTTTCTTGAGCACAAAGCAAACATGTCTTAATCAATTACATAATTGCTTTCACACTTTTTCAGAAAGAAAAATTGCTAAAGACAAAACGGTTGAGCTACGATGAGTAACACAACACATTTAATTATGATTTAGTATCTATATTTTGTGATGTAGGCTCTTATAATCAATAGTGCACGTAAAAGTGTATTGTGTCGCTCATATTGACACAACCATTATGTTTGTAGTGTCACTCTTTTGAAAACTTAAGAGATGCCATAGTAAAAAAAGATCATATCGTTTTTCTAATCATCCCTACTATTTTTCGAATCCGGTTGGAGCAA